>CM040240.1:108113496-108497215 GCA_022545495.1 Chrysanthemum lavandulifolium
AATTTTCTTGTATATTTTGAATATTTGGTAATTAATTAAGATAGTGGTTGACTTGTGTTTCAAAATGCTTAACTTTGGTTTTGCTAAAAGGCACTAAAAAATGCTTTTTATAAGGTAAAAACTTATGTTTGCTTGGATAAACGAAGTTTAAGTGTATTGGGTATTCCATGATGCACTTCCGGACCCTACGGGTTTCAATTTTATTCATGACTAAAATACACGGTTGGTCCCTAAACTTTGTCAATCCGCTTCTCGTTGGGATAAATCTGGGCATTGTCATCACGGAGGTCCAAAACATGGGCTTTATATGCCAAACTCGTCCTTGACCAATAACGCCGTTGTCAGCGTCCGTTATACTCGTAAAACCCGTTATCATGTTACTGTTGAGGGTAGAAAAGTCATTTTACTTGATGTACTATAGCAGATGTATTGTCCAATTTCCCGCCATTATGTAGAATATAACAAAGTTGTGTACTCATTGCTCATCCCCAAACTTGTTTTGGAAGCCTACCCAGAAAACCCCCAATGCAATGTCAATCATCAAATCAAATATTCTAAGTAAGAAAATAACAAACAGCCACCTTGGATTTACTCTATGGCGAGTAAGAGAATATCCTTTCTATGATGATCATGAAATTGAGGAAAAAGCTGCAATCAGAAGATATTGTAAGTCTTTTTTGGTTAGAGCCTATTACAATCATATGTTAGTATTGATTTAAGTTATTCCCATTTTAGGTAACTTTAGCTTAACATTGTTTTTGTACATTTTTATATAGCGGGTGAACCGGGATCCTTTAGCATGATGTTTCGATTATGAAAGTGCGATAACGCTACACGCTGTCGTTCGGGTCAAGGAAACTTCCTTTTCTTCGAGCAAGTTTTATAACACCCTAGCGTTGAACCTAATCGTTGTAGTGTAGTAATTAGCGTAAGCCACGGGTATTGATATCGTTCTCTGGGGAATAGGAATGCTAGTGAGAGGTTACTACGCTAAGGTTGAGGTTGAGGAAGATTATTTTTGTATTTTATATTTTATGAAATTGAAAGGTACGAATCTCGGGTATTGGATTTGGGGGGTTGGTATTTCTACCGATTACTCTACTATTATCTAATTATCTAAACTAAGGTTGTGGGAGTCTATGTCTAAATTATGTGTATTCGTATGATAGTTTAAAGATGTGTTTACTTAGGTTTTACTACTCCTTAATTATCTCCTATTGATGGTTGAGTTGTCACGTCCTTATTCTTAGTTGCGTTGTGTGTCTAAAGTTGTAGGTATGCGTTTCTCCCTAACTCTTTGAACTTACCAAAGGGTCTCGTCTACAAAACCCACTAGGGATGATAAAGTCTTACTCTAAGGCACTCTTCGGATGGTTTAGCCTACGACTACTCGGTAATCATATTCTAAGGTTCACAAAGATGAATCAAGCATTATACACAACGAATGACCTATTGCACTACTAGATCATTAATCAACTAAGATAAGAAACAACCAATCAATATTCAATAATTAAGTTTCATACTTCCTAAGCAAACACACAAATAAATTAGTGGGACATGGAGAACATGCAAGCATACACACAAATAATCAAAGACATAATTGAATTGATGAAGTAAATACTTATCTTGATGTAAAATAGGGTTTAGAACCCTAAAAATCATACAAGACACCTTAGGTTCGGTTTTAGGTTTTCACTCCAAAAGACTCTCTTAAACCGAAAAATTGATTCTATATATAAGATTACATATGCGACGGATTACCTTATGTTTCGTGGACGCCGTGTCGCCGTCATTAGGGTTTCGTCCGCGCGTTAACCTTGCGCGGCGCCACCTTATGCCCGTGACGCCGTCCTCTTCGACCGACCGTCTGGGTCACATCTAGGCCGTCCGAGTTGCGACGATCTACTCCTTTAAAGCCCGACTGCTCTTGAAAATACGAGTTTTGTCTTCGACCGTCACAAAATCCCACGACGGCGTCGCAGTTAAGCGATGATGCCGTCGCGCTTCATTTTCAAGACTTTGAGTGTCTTGATTTTGACTTTGGCCATTTTCTTCAGATATTCGCGCCTTTTCGTCCAAATAAGTGCCAATCCGGATTTTGCATTCAAGAGACCTAAAAAGTGAAAAGAGCGATATTAAGCAATAACGGATACAAAAGTGATCAAATAAGGGCTAAACGACCCTCAAATGGTACCTTTAAAACCTTATCAAATATCCCTACACTTGGTATTTGCTTGTCCTCAACAAATGTGCTTTAGCCAATTAATTTATAAGTTGGGGTCATGAAGCATTGATTCAAAACGGTCCACAACACATATAAGCCCCAAGAAAGTCATAACAAGCACGAATACATACTAGCACCTCACATGGGGTGTTTGGATACTCACATCTCTCTCGGTGTATATATGAAATATAACAAATAGGAAATGGAAGATAAACACTCATTAACGGTCTAGTACATAGATTACCATAGGCTTGAGAATAGATCAAATCTCCATCGCTTGGCGTAAGCACTGGGAAAGACTATCAAAGAGGTCTTTTAAATGGTTGTAACGTTAGGCTTACGGTAGGGAAATAAAGGGTTTTGTGGGATAGGCTATTTAGTGGTGGCAAGTCAAAATCTCTATGTTACAAGCATACGAAGAATGGCGTTGCTAAGCCAAGACTCGACACTCTAAAACTCTAGGTAACGAAAATAAACAAACATAAATTTAAAAGATAGATGTAGGATGGTAGCAGTTTTTTTTTTTTTTAATCACTCTATTTTTTTCTTTTCTCTTTTCTATTTTTTTTTTTTTTTTTTTTTTTTTTATACATACACTTTTACTCTACCATCCTCTACGGTAACATCAAAATGATAGGGATTTATAGGCACATCCCTACACTTGAGTTTTATTACTCTAACACTAATTTGACCCGAATTGAAAAGATCAAAACACTTGGGGTACATTATTATGCAAACAAAGGAATTTGAATTTAACGTTCCCTTCCGTCATTTCATAAACTTTAACTTTTCCCATGAATCCCAATCGTCCCAAAATCAGATACAAAGGATATGACTCGACTTAGCAACTCATGCAAGCAACGGATAATTGAACTAAGGGTTTAGGGTGATAACAAAAATTTGCACTAAAAGTGAGTGCATAAGGGTAGGCTAAGGCGATTTGGGTGTATATTTGGGGTGGGGTGTAAACAATGCTCTTCATTGATATTCGGAAAACCGAAACATCACGAGAACCGCGAAAAGGATAGGCTCGAGGGTTAACTAGGGTATCGTGTACTAAAGATGAGTACAACGCAAAGGGTGTGGGGAATTACTCAACCGATGTGGAAGAAGTAATTATATTACGGTATCAAACAAGGGTTTATCCTAATGCCTCTTATCATTTAGTTATTCCTAACTACACAAGTGTAGCCTCACTTGCGATCTCGAAATGCATCACAAAACAAGTTCTAGAATCTAATATACTACCGGTTCACACTCTAAGCATTGAAGATGAATGCTTTAATTCCTACTAATCTAAGGGTGATCCTCGCATTTTGGGTGGAATTTAAGTGGTAAAGGGTTTTGTGCTAGTCATGCAACTTCCTATCCATGAGGCGCTTTTGTTTAGACTAATGGCCCACTCCTATATGTCATGAAAAATTTTAAATTTGGTGCCAAAATTTACCCTAACCGACATTTTCTCATGGCTTATTACACAATCACAATTGACAAAGCAAATAGTCAAAGATAAGCATAGTTTCAAAGTTCCGTTTTATTTTCCCTCCTACACTTAAACCGAACATTGTCCCCAATGTTCCCGAAAGTATCAAAGTTATGATAATGGAAGGTAATTAAAAGCGAAAGAAACTAATACTCCCCGATTAGCTCGGTAGGATCCGTGTAAAGTGGTGGTTAAATCCTTTCCAAGAAGAATTATTTCGTGAAAAGCTCCTTCCAATCTTATGTAACTTCTTGACAAACTAAACTCGCACACTTGAAGAAAACAAACGAAACCTTCGTAAAATCGGTGGTAATAATATATATAAGACTCGATTTAAACTAGGATATAATGCTTGTGGAATGGATGTTTCTGAATTTCTAAGAAAATTAAGACCGGAAAATTTCAAAAATTTATAAGTAGCTCGAAAAGCGATAAAAAGTAATCGATGTTTTACTCCTTCACGGCGCCGTCAGTTGCAATCTGACGCGTCAGTTATCCCGACAAAAAGCGGTCCGCGATTTTCGGAAAAATTTAAAAATTTACATCTTTAGAATCGAAAAATTTCGCAAAAACATCCATTATGACTCGATACAAGCATTTGACTCGAACAAACACACATATATATCTTTTAATGAATTGTTATTCTCATGTTTACGTTTCTTTTGAAAGCGTGTGTAATCCTCCTACACTTATCCCTTATGTAAAATACCTTTATATGCAATTAAGGCGAGGTTAAAAACAAAATAAAGCATTTTACAAATTTAAACATGAGAATAAACAATCAATAAAGACATATGACACTAACAAGCAAACAATTAAGCATGGGTTGCCTCCCACAAAACGCTTTTCTTTATTTAAGAGTCTTGTAGCTAGACTCGTAGTCGTGCTCCCATTGACTTCATTACCGCCACCTTCTTCCTTCGCTTTCCTTCGTCGAAAGGGTGTGAGCGTTGTATGCTTACCGTGGATTCCTTGCCAACGTTGTCTATTATGGTGACGATTTTATCTTTTAAATTGGTTTCCTTCATCAGTGAAAGGTCCAAACCATCTTGGTTTGTTTCTACCTCGTAATGCCCTTATCCGTGATTTGTATAAAGGACTTTTCTCCTTTTAGAAATTCGTAGGGTTCCTTTGTGTCTTAGGTATCGAAGTGGGATTATTTCCTAACTTCTTGTCGGGTTTCCACAACGTTGCATACAATCCTTGAACCATAAAGTCCCTAAGCCCTTTTCCCATCATTCATCTTCTTAACACTATTGCTAGGGCTTTTCGATTTCCACCGTAATCATTTCCATGATCTTAAGAGGATACCTTGGGATGATGGGTATCCTAGCGCACCCTTCCCTTTTGAGTATCATGATGCCCTCCGCATTTGATGGTTGCCTTGGCGGTGGCGAAATGGTGTCCCAACAATGAGAGGCACGTTTTATCTTCCTCAACATCAATGATCACGAAATCCACCGGATAAGCGATATTAGCCACCTCAATTAGAACATCCACCGCGATTCCTATGGGTGAGACATAGGTGTGATTAGCTAAGGAAAGTCTAAGATCGATCTTGGCTGGTTTCTCCTTAGTTAACTTATTATAGATTGATAATGGCATTATGTTCACATCGGTCCCCGATCGGCTAAGGCATTTATATTATCAATATCACCTATGCTACATGGTATCACGAAATTCCTGTGGTGTCTCGTTTTCTTGTTAATGGTTTTTATGACCAACTCATACATGGGTCTCATAGGCAAGGCATCATACTCTTCTTCATCATTTTTCCTTCAAGGGCCTCCTAAGAACTTCATTGTACCTAAAGTTGTTTACTTGGTTTGCAATGGTTTTTGTTAATTTCGTGCTTAAGGTAGTACTCAATGGTCTCGGGCTCATCATTAGGCACATACTCCTTCTTCTTGCTTTCCTCGGTTTTCCTCATCTCAACCCTTGTATCCTCGAGCATAATGGAAGCGACGTTAACAAAGCGAAGTGGGAGGACAATCGTTGCTTCTTACTAGTACCTTTTCGAATTTTTGTTTTGGTATATTCAATTACCAAATTCATCATTCCGTCATTTTCGCTTGCATTTCCTCTCTCTGCCTATAAACCTCCTCTTCAAATTTGGCTAATCTCTCCGTATGAGCTGCCATGTACTCCCTCATCTGTTCCTTGAAGCTCGGTGAAAGTGGTATTGGAAACGTGTGTAATCCTCCCTACACTTATCCCTTATGTAAAATACCTTTATATGCAATTAAGACGAGGTTAAAAACAAAATAAAGCATTTTTACAAATTTAAACATGAGAATAAACAATCAATAAAAGACATATGACACTAACAAGCAAACAATTAAGCATGGGTTGCCTCCCACAAAACGCTTTTCATCCATGTCCATATAAACTCGGGTCCTCCCACAAATTAAACTCATAAAAAAAACCTAAACCATCTAGATCTATGTATGACGACTTTCATTTACATTTAGACTTATACTCACCACACAGAATCCTCACATACATACTCACAATCACCCCACACAAAGTTGCTCTAAATTGTTTTGGAGTCATTCGATTAATGCCTTCTGGTTGAGTTGGGGTTATTGTTTGTGATTGTAGCATAGTTCTATTCAACTAATTTGGGGTTCCTGCTTAGGTTTATTCGGCCGGTTTGTGTCCACTGGAGTTTCTGGTTCGTTTGTGGGAGTTGCATGTTATAATTATTTTAGTAAAAGTATTTGAACCATTATAGAATTTTTGCTTGAGTTGAATTATCACATGTTATAACCGTTTGCAATTACGTTTTGATCTTTTCACGTTCTATTTTAAACATTATACGAAACACTTACCACGATATCGCATATCGTTAATTGTCTGCCGGCAGAATCATTGCTGCCAGGCCGGTCTTGCTTTCAATGAAGTTATAACAGATGTATTTTTTTTTTCCAAAAGCTTCCCAAAAAGTGGGTTGACCCATCCTGACCCGACCCAAACCATTTGACCCGTTAGACCCATCATGTGAAAGTGACCCGTGACCCAGCCCGTAGTTTTTGCCTCCTCTACAAAGTACTATATATTAAAAGTCAAATGCGAAGTGTGTTTTTCATCTTATTGACAATTATATGTATCTGTGGAATGGCTACAAATTGCTAATCAGGAAATTATAAGGATCCTCATTTTTGCATATCGAGTTAATTTTTAAATCAAGTTGGTTGGATTCATAGTTCACAGTTTGGACTTGCTAATGAAATTCTGAGACCACTTGATAATTGTACAACAAATGTACTTCATGTACATTTTCTTAGATGATCAGAAGGTATTTTTTATTTCTTATACAAAATCTCTTTAGTACCAAATTATTACTTCTAACGTTCAGTTATATAGAGTCTACAAGATTTACCTCATATTTACTTGTCTAGACTAGGTGACTTATTTATAAAGGGATTTCTTCAAATGTTCAACTTCACAAGCTACTACATTTGTTTCTTAGTTACAGCAGGTATGTTATGACTATCTTCATTTCCATTTAAAACATTTTAAGGTTCCTTACTGCTCTTACATACTTGATATATAAACAAACAATCTTTATTGGATTCTTTTTCAGGCATGGTGACCACAGCCCGATCATTCCTTTCTCCCACGTTACTGTGATTCACAATGCAGCACTTTATGTATATGTATATATATGTTGTTTGCTCATCTCACACTGCTACACCACTTACAGCTAGACAATAAAAGATCACACGTTAGTGGCCGGATGCAATATGATTTAGATGTATAGTTGCTTGACCACAGTCCAATGGCTGCTCATGTAGTAATCAGACATTTGGCCTTCTCTACAAGATCACTTTCCTGTGTAGGGTGTACTTTAACCAGCCATCAAAAGCATCAACACCAAGGATGCATGAGTACAAGAATTACGAGTTTATTAATCTGGCAGTGTTCTATTTCTTTTTTTGTTCAAGCGTTCAGAACCTATTTCGAGGCATATGTAGAGCAAGGGGTTTGACTGTCTACTGATACAAATTATATGCTCCTTGTTACTTTTGTTCTCAATGTTTTGTAATCATTCTTCTCTAATCCTTGTTACTTTTTTTCTTTCCATTTCTTTGCTTATCGTCTATGTTACTTCTTTTTCTTGATAAATGTAATTCTTCTTCTCTATTCATGATATATCTTTTAAACTGCAATAACCCTTGTGTAAGATTAAAGAAAGCCATGTGTATAAATAATAACTTGCTGAACTACCCGATTCAATTTTTGACTAATTTAAATAACCAATAACTAAGTTGAATCTTAAAGCAATCAGTTTAAGATCACAAAAATTAAATTACTCATATCTGGATTTGTGACCATAAGTTTACAGATTCAAATCACTAAAGATATGTTATTCAAGTCGACCATTCCAAAAGGATTGCTAGATGAACTACATTAATCAAGATTTGACTTTCTCAAGTCAGGAATTGCTAAGATAAATCTTTAAGCACTTGTTATCAGATCACAAGCTTCAATTGTGAAGTACGGCCCTTTGCATAATAAAGAGAACTTATTGTGCAAACAAACACGAAACGGATGCTAGAAAAATTCTTTAAATCTTCACCATTCTAGTGGTGAAATGAATTTCTTGGTGCCGTACATTTCTCCAACTAATGTAAACATAAGTTACCATCATTAGTCTAACCTACAAATCTTACCATTAGTTTTGGTTAGAAAGGCAATTCCTGAAACCCTAACACTTCCTTGATGATGTGAATGACATATTTGCCCATCATCACAGTTAACAACCTACAATTTCAGATCTTTAGTCAGTAGTCTTCTGTATCTTGAGCTAAACTACTTGGCTGCTTTCTGCACATGATCCAGCAAAAACCGATATAACTTCTTCCTCAAATTTTCCACCTTTTCATCCCCACGAACTGAATCATCAAGCCACTCGTTAACCCTTTTAAGTTGTCCCAAAAAACTAACCGCAACTCCTGAATCTTCTCCTTTTGTCAGTCCAAACCCCTTGTTCAATGATACCTCTAAGTAATTTAAAAACCATTTACGCGATGTCAAAAGCAGTTTTTCAGCTAAGTTAGCAGTGTCCTTTAAGCCACTTCCTTTTGACCATTCTACCCTCTTGGGACTTTCCTTGGGACTTTCCTTTTTAGGGGTAGGGACAGCACGTCGTACTCTTGGAGTAATAGATTCTTGGGTTTTTGGGCTTCTCTTGTTCTCAGGTAACCGGTTCTCCAACTGAACTTTTTCTGAAGCTTTTTCAAGCACAACATGGTACTTTCCCTCGCTATGTTGAACTTTTGTATTTTCTTCCATCGTTAATAAGGTAAATTTTGCAAGGTTAGTTCCTAAAGCAGCTTGTACCCACAATGCACTATTACTAGGATGACCTTTTGTTTTATCAAGAGTTGACTTTGAGTCAATTAAAGTGTTAACTACAGCAGCTGATGCTTGAAGTTTCTGATAGAAATTCAAGAATTGTTCAACAAGAGGCTTTTTAGAGCTCTCAGCAAGTTCACATATTTCTGCAAACACACTGCATAGAAATAAAACATAACAAAGTTATATGATGATGATGATTGTGAAGCATAAATGTCACAGAACTGCATAATCATACACGACATGGGAGATGACAGGGGAGCTTCTACCTCATGCATTGAAGGATGTTCTCCATGGCTGAAGTTTCTTCTAATGCATGTACAGCAGATGAAAATCCATGATTCCTACGACAAATAGCTTCCTGAAAGGGATCATATTTTGAATAAATATTGGCTCAAGGAAATCAAATAAATAATCAAACTATAATAACTAGGGGTGGCGATCGCAAACACTTTTTTTATTACATTTAAGGATATGTTTTTAAAAAAAATTGATTCAAAACCAAAATCTTTTGGTAATTTCCAGCCTGTTTCACCTGTTCAACCCATTCGGACATGTTCCAATATCAGCTAAAAAATTTATCTACACCTTTTGAGCTAAAAATACAACCCAGGTCGACCCATACATAAGTAAATGGGTCAAAATTTCCAACTCTACGGAATAACCCTTCAATAACTAACAATTAGAATACCTTTCCAAGTTCACGGATTGTTGGTGAAACAGAATCCCATGAATTGTTTGAATCAGACCATGTTCTAGCACTGATAGACACCTGGGTAAGGTGGCCTGGTACAGGAATGCTATCAAAAGATGTTTTCAAGTCTTTTTTGATAGGTTTGCTTATCAGCTTTTCAGAGACTATGACATTCTTGTTTCTAAGTGGTGCCAGATTCAAATTAGGCGGGTTTAGAACAAAATCCTTCACTGAAGAAGCCTTCTTAACTGAGCGAACCTGACAACGTATGGACAAATCATACTACAATCAGAACATAATATTAAATAGATAAGACCAAGAAGCTATACTGTATGCCCCTCATCCAATGAATATTTGCAATGTTTCCATTCTCAGATAATTCCCATATTGAGACATCTCAATAAACTCGGTATTTTTTGGCATCCACATTGTACTTAATCAATGACAGTATAGAGTTTGACAGTTTGTCCACAAGATTCTCGTACTATATATATTGGAAAGGTTTGATTTAGATAACTGATTATACTCAAGTACTTGCTTTAAATATATTAACTACAATAAAAACAGATTGTAACTTCTTTGAACCTGATATTAAGGGTTGATGAGTTTCATGGTAAGCAACAAAGTAGAATTTTCCACTACAACGATGAAAAGTACTAAAAGGGCTAAAACCACTTTATAACTTCGTTTTATCCTATGATTTGAAGATTTGTAAACTGAACAGAAAAGGTACGGAAAATGCAATAAATTAGCAGATCACTACAGATGCGTTAGATGGGTAATTTATTAATCTTTCTAAATACTTACATCAGTGTATTAGTTTAACAGCTTGGAAAAAGGGAGATGTGGCAGAGATATAGATTTGAGTTTAAGCAAACAACTTCTAAATAGAAAGAATGATTAACTACCATTTCCAATCATTATATTTCAAAACTAATGTCCAAACAGTAGAGAAAAATTTAAAAGAAGGATCCGATTTGCAAACAAATATAAACACCTGAGCAGTTGTCAAAATTATTGTCTTCAATTCACATGTTTGACATTCGTGTCAAAATTAGCTATTTAGCATCAATATTGAGGTAATGCTTCATACTTGAGTCCCAATATGGTTCTATACTACTCCTATCTCTAGTATCAGTTACAATATTTAATGCGGACAAATTACAAAATTTAATGCGGCCGACAAATATAGATATATCCAAACGATACTAAGAGTCCAAGATTAATAGTTACCAACATGAGTTTCAAAAAACAATATCAATCTAGTAGACCACAAAGTCAACATTAATAGTTACTAACATATTAACAGCCAAAATCAATGCTATAAATTTCCTCTACATTTCACACAAATTAACATATCAGACTTATAATAAAAATAGCTCAATGTCGGTTTGGTACCAGATTGGTCCCAATGATCAGATATAGAACTAAACTCAAACTTTTGGACTAGTAACATACCGGAGTAGAACAAAGTGGTGATGATGGCTCCACAACTTTAGTAACATCTGACCCAGACCTCAAGTGTTTCACATTAGGGGGTTTCAGAACAAAATCCTTAACTGAAGAAGCCTTCTTAACCGAGCGAACCTGAAAAAGTAATGAAAATTCATACTACAATCAGCACTTGATATTAAGTAGATAAAACCAAGAAGCCTAATTTCATGTCCGGCATCAATAAATATTTGCAATGTTTTTCATTCTCGGATTTCATGTAATGGTTATTATTCCCATTTTGAGACATCTAAGTAAACTCAGTCTTTTTGGGCATTCACATTGTTATGAATTACTGAAAGTGTGGAGTTCTGTCCACACGATTCTCCTACTTTATATATTGGAAGGGTATTTTAAGTAGAAATTCTGTACTTGCACTAAACTTATAAAGTTTCATGGGATGCAACAAGTATAACTTACCACTACAATGACAACAAAGCACCTAAATCTACATTACTAAAATAATGAACAAGAGTAACATAAGTATTGACTATAATATTGTAGGATAACTCCTATATGGGTTTGGTCCTTTATATTAGGGTGTCTTTGTGCATCCCTAAACACTTACAAATACGATAGTTACCCAGCATACCAAACTTATAGGGATAATAGTTTAATGTCGGTTTGGTACCAGATTGGTCCCAAATCAGACATTGAACTAGACTAAAACGTTTGGACTAGTGACATACCGGAGTAGAACAAAGTGGGGGTGATGGCTCCACAACTTTAATATTATCTGATCCGGACCTCAGGTGTTTCAAATTAGGGGGTTTTAGAACGAAATCCTTCACTGAAGAAGCCTTCTTAACTGAGTGAACCTGAAAAAGTAATGAGAATTTATGCTACAAAGTACAAACAGAATCTGATATCAAATAAGATAAACCAAGAAGCCTAATTTATTTTTTATTTTTCATGCACAATTTTTTCCAATCTCAGATTTGCTGTGTTGGTTGTTATTTAGAGTTTAAGACTCCTCAGTAAACTAGCATTTTTTGGCATTCGCACAGTTGTTA
The DNA here is from genome assembly GCA_022545495.1 of Chrysanthemum lavandulifolium. Lineage (NCBI taxonomy): Eukaryota > Viridiplantae > Streptophyta > Magnoliopsida > Asterales > Asteraceae > Chrysanthemum > Chrysanthemum lavandulifolium. Next base: position 108,125,763 of record CM040240.1, read on the forward strand.
AACACTGCAAGTAGTCTTCGAAATAATGTCAAAATTATTGAACTCAATTCATATATTTGACTTCATACCAAACGAATTAATTCTCAAACATCATCATTGAGCTAATGCTTCACGGTTGATTCCCAACATTGTTCTATACTTCTATGATTCTATTTCTATCTCATCTCTAGTAGTAGTTACAAACTTTAATGTGGCTGGCAAATTACAAAGTCTAAAGTGGGTCACAATTATAACTCAAAAAATTACTAAGACCCCACATGAGCTTCACATAATAAAAAATGAATCTAATAGACCACAAGTCAAACATTAATAGTCAGTTCAACATATTAACACCATCACGTGCAAGTTGCAAGATCTTTCCTAATAATGTTACTAGTATTTCATGAACAATTTGACACTAATGCGCATAATTAAAGTAGGCGTGTGCAACCCAAACCAATAATCTAAAAATATTGAAACCAAGACAATGGCCTTAAGTATACTAGTATAGGATAACAGCAAATTTGCCATTTGTATTAGGAAGTCTATTGAAGTTGTACATATCTAAATAGTGACCTAATAATACAGCTACCAACCCTACCGCTTATTGTAGTTCAGTGTCCGATGTGGGACTAAATCATCAATACAGATTGGTCCCAAATCAGACACTGAACTAGACCCAAACTTTTAAACTAATAACATACCAGGGTAGAACAAAGTGGAGACCTAGGGTCCACATCTCTAATAATATCGGAACCAGACCTGCGGTGTTTCTCAAACACCGGACTCCGGTCCCACCCTTTCCTAACCGAATAATCTAAACTCAACCTCCTCGCATCCAAACTCAACCTCCTCCCACTATTCCCCTCACTCCTCTTCCCAAAACTAACCCCATTCCCATTTTTCCCCTTAACAACCAACACCTCACTCGAAATCAAATCTTTCGGTTCGCCAACACACGCCCGTCTCTTCGCAACCACTCTCACCCCACTCAGCACCGGAACCGGACTGCCCGACACGAGGCGCGTGACATACACGAACTGTCCTAACTGAATCTTATCACTCAAAACCAGCTCAACATCACACTCAGCTACACTAACATAAGCAGAATGGACACTATCAGAAACCCGTAAATAAAAACCCCCATTTTTGTTTAAGGAAAAGACATCATCTTTAGGGACAATGCCAATGACTTGAAGCAATGGGGTACGATGGTCTCCTGCTATTTTGGCATGTGGGTTGTTTATGTTTTGTAAAAGCTTTGTTAAGACACCAGGTGTAAGTGATGCCATGATGATGGAAACAACATTTGGAATTAAGGGTTCTTTTTTTTGGTTTATATAAAATGGGTTTTGTTTTTGTTTTGTTTTTATGGGGAAGAGTGTTGGATGTTAAAAGTGAATCTCAAAGTGGCATTGGATTGATCGAATTATTTGGAGTGTGGCAGGTGTTTGTCGAGTTACGAAGCTGGCTTGTGCAGTGGAAAGATGCAGGATTTGCAGTGGCTTTAAAAATGATAAAACTATATTTTATAAAAAAACTAGCTAAAAGACCCGTGAAATTCACGGGTATTTAAAAGAGAAGTCACAAAAATAGATAATGACTTGTAATAAAAAGTAAAAAAGTTTGTACAAATGAAACATATTTGTGAATAAGCAAATATTCAAATAACCAAAAACGACACAAAGTTGAATAAGTACACTGTAGTTTTATCTTTGATGAAATTATTTCTGTTGCAGGAATCCGGTGACACATTGATCCATTTTCGTTGAGTTGATCTTTGATAACTAATTAAAACATGAAGTTTATGTCAATCATTTGATAGATACACTAATTTATAAAAAAAATATATATATATAATAAAAAATAAAAAATAAAAAAAACCTTATAAATAAATAAGTTTGATCTTAAGATAATAGTGTATGTGGGGAAAATGAATGTGTAAGTTTGTACCTGTTATAACAGATTTTGTGACGCTTCTTTATAGACCACGTCTGTTGTGGTATTCGTGAGATAGTTGTCTTCGTCGCAAATAACTATCTTCAATTTTTTATTTTATTATTATTATTATTTTGTTTTTTATTTTTATTTTTATTTTTCTTACGTGAGACACAACTACATTTAGTTGGTTATATGTGGAAACCAAATTGACCAAAGGATTGTCTGCTTTTGTGTAACATGGCTTCCATCCTTACCAAGTATTGTCTATTGCTTGTGCATTATTAGATTAAAAGATAAAAAAACAAATAAATAAAATTAAATAAAAGTAAAAACTTTTTTGAGCTAATGGATCATCAAAAGTTTGTTAGCATAAATATTTAGTTAACATCCACATCACTTAAACAATTAGGCCCCCTCACCATTGATCCTATCACTCAAACCTTTTACCTCATAAAAAATCTGACTTTTCAAAGAAAGCTACACATAAAAAGATGACCTATGTTTTCTTTTTCTTTTTTTTTTGAACTAAAAAGGCTAACGCCAGAAAATTTATTCAAGATCACTCCTCATCGCTGAGGTAATTTCTACAGGAAAGTTTACATCCCAAATAAAATTTGCAACAAAATTTAAAGCTACATGTGCCACAGAATGTGCAACGCGATTACACGTACGGGGAATCCAAGAGAAACGCAAATTTAGTTGGGATGCCCAATCCTTAATGTCACCAACAATAGCATCAAGTGACCAAGGAGGGTCGGACTCGGATAAAGCAAGAGAGATAGCAAGCTGTGAATCAGACTCGATGATCTATGTTTTCAATGGCGCATATACTAAGATGCTTGTCACATAATGACATATTAAAGTATTGTTGGTTATTTTTTTCCATTATTATTTGACAACTTTTTAATGTAAAAGATAGCCAAATTTTCATTTTAATAACTATAAGCTATTGATGAAGTCCAAAAATCTTTAGGTTACTTGCTGCCTGCCTCCTTGCAATTGCTGTATATCAACTACATGAGTTTTTCCGAAATACATTATGCACGAATCATTTGAGTGTGATAGAATTAAATTAAAGGTGATAATGAGGAGCCTCCTAGGCATTTAGATTTGATCATGTCAGTTAGATAATAAAATTAACAACACTGAGATATTTGATAAAACTAAAATTAAACCTCTTCTTCATATACAATAATAGCACAAGCATTCCAACTTAGTTTTATAAACTTGCTAAAAAAGAGAAGAAATAATAATAATGTTATGAGAATGTCTCCAACAGTGCATTTCGTGCATTTGGCTTACACTAAATTTTGTTGTGTTTGTTAATAATTATACTACTCTATATAAAAATTGAACAGACTAAATGACTACTAAACCGTGACGCATTTCATGAAACACGCCTAATCATATGGATGTGAACAACTGCAATGTTTTATTAAAATCACATATAAAAGACAACTATATGATAATTAAACAAAGATTGATCAACGATATGTCTAAATAATTAATCTAAGAACATCAAGTTTTATTAATTCAAGGTAACAAAAAAATAGAAGGGAAAAGGAAGGATTGAAGGTTGCTTTATATCTAATCAGTATATTGTACTTGTAGTTCAAGTTCCTGGCATCGACATTTGACGGTACATTCACGATTGCCACCCACAAAGGATCCTCTTCTTCCTATCCTTCTGATCAAGCAAAATTGGTTAACATGAACACACATATATACTTGGAATGCACGTACCTATTTGGGATATATCGTACTCGTTTAGTTCGAGCTCATGAGCATGGAGAGTTATGTTGAGAGTGTTACTAAGTAACAATGCATCTTTTTCGTCGTAACCTGTTAATTGTTAATAGAAAAGCACATATATCTTTGGAATGTACATGGAATATCGTCTTCAAATCTCGTCATGAAGAAGAGGTGAAGGATTGATATGAAATGGAGGGACACTTTGTCTGTACGTAATAGTTAGAAAAATGTATTTATGCATCAATATATACTTTATATAAGCTCGAGTGACAGAAAGCATGCATGCATCATGTATTTACGTAATTGATTTTGAATTATCAATCAAGCAAATAATTGGTGGTATATATGCTTAAAGAGATGATAGACATTCATTCCTAAAATATGTAGTTAACCTAAGTTAAAACTTTAGACACTTACTGATGTTAACATAATCTAAACATGCATATGCATGTGTTTAACTATGTAAAAATGGCAATGTCAAATGGTTGCATAATCTAAAACATTACTTAAATTATTTTGAGCTATAATATCAGATTAATTAAGTACGTTATAATGAAAGCCATAAAACTTGTTTCTTTATTAATAAGCCATTAATCGCTCCATAATATCCTTTTTGAAGTTATCGTGTTTTTGTTGGGTTCATGTGAACGATGCTCATATACAAATTTTAATCTTTATCAGTGTTTTCATCAAATAAAAAGAGAAAACAATAACCCTACACAACTAATCAAATACTGTAACTGATTATATCAAATGGGTATCAATTTTTTCCTGATGAAAAAGATTACAAAACGATCAAATAATCTATAATATTTACCTTAAAACGTTAATTATTAACGGTTTCACCTCCATTTACACCTTAGTGACAAACATAAAAGATTAAACTAAAAGAATAGAGATACGATAACCAATCAAGAAACCAATGAAAATAACACAATACGAACCTGATTAATTATATTTGAAAACTTGATGGCATTCGAAAACAAACGTGAAAAACAAAGATATATTACATAAAAATACAAAGATGGTAAAGAATATGCCTTAACGTATGGAGATAATGAGCTTATGACTTCAACTTTAATATATCGATGTTGTGAATGATCGAGGTTGAAAGATTGAAAGTCAGAAAACTATGCTATCTATCGGAGATAAAAAGCTAAAAAAAGTTAGAATTGATCGACAATAAGAAACAATGAAAAAACGTACCTTCTTACTAATTATCAATGAGTGATATCACTTCCGGATTAGCTTGTTGAGAAATCATATTGGCAGAAAACATAGAACATTTTTTAAGATATGTACTTTTTCCGTTTTTCGTTTCGGTGATTATGGGCAAGAGTTTCGAATAAAAAGTTATTCTTGTTGACTAAAGGGCTAGAATTTTATTCTTTTTTATTAACTTGTTGAGGAAACTAATTAAAAGAAAACCTTAAATGCTTCCTATAATATACTTGTTGTTTCCTCAGTTATTATCGAAAGTTTTATATCACATTTATAATTTATAAATAAAAAAGATTTGTGTTAATTATTTCAAAACATTCCTATAGGTACAAAAACACAATCAAGAGAAAATTTGGTTAGATACATATAGTATTGACTTGATTAGAAGTCAAATAAAATGATGTTTTATGGATGAATGTCAAACCCTCCGTTTATATGTTGCTGACCACATTAATACTTTAACTGCTTACGAAGTTCTCCTCAAATGATCAATTGGTTACTCTATTTTGACAAAGGAAATGTAAAAGCAAGGTAACAAATGGCATGAATACTTTCCGAAACCAAGCGATTTGAAGCATTATTCAAATGACCGAATTCAAAGACCTTAGATGCCACGTGTCCACACCTGGCTTTGAGTTAAGTTTAGAAAAAATTAATTAGAGGATGGTAAAAAAAAACTCTGTTTTATTAGTTAAAATAGATGTTTAGTTTTAATAAATAAATAAATAGTTTTATTGCATTTTGTTGGTTTTTTGTTCCGACTTGCTAGTTCTGACCAACTGGTTCTCGATTCAACCGGCGCAGTGTCTATTTCGATAAATTTATCTGCGTAGATACTCATATAGTCATATGTATGTCTAGAACCCGCTTTTATACTACTACTTATAAAAAATGTATGTTTAGCTATAGAAAAATTTTCAAAATTTTTTGTATCTCAAAAAAAAGTTACAGATTTAGAAAACGTGTTTAGATTATATTTTGAAAAATGAAAAGCAGAAGGGATTCATAAAAGATAATTGATTTGTACATTTCTAATTTTGATTGAGATAGTTTACTTACTGCATTAGAAAGTTGTATGATATCTATATTTTACTTTAAATACGTGTACATTAATGTGTGCAAATAAATAAATAAATAAGACGGTACAAATCATTTCTTTTTATAAAAATGTGAGCAAGGAAAAATGTTGAAAACTGTAAATATATCATTTCAAAATTATGTTAAAATTTAGAACTTCAGCTTCTTACATTTTTAAAAACTTGTAAAAGATGTACGACTAAACAAGTTGCCTACTTTTTCAGGGTTTTTTTTGTTCTTTCCTTTTAAATATATATAGAAACGAGTGTGAAACCTGTGATCGCGAGATTGATCGCTTTAAAAGGATTTACTTAGTGTGACACTTAAACCTTATGGACTAATTTTGCCAGGTTGCTATAGTTAGCAATTAATTCTACAGGACTTACCTTGCAACGTCGCTTAAACCTTAGGGACTATTTTTGCCAGATTGCTATAGATTGCAATTAATGATGCAGGACTTACTTTGCAGCGCCACTTGAACCTCAAGGACTATTTTTGCCAAGTTGTGAAAGTTTGCATATAATGTTTGGTTTGCACACAAAAGTGTGTACGCCTTTTAGTATATAAAGAGAATACGTCATATTTCTTACCAACTAAATGCAACCAAAGTCTTTTGTTTGATCTTTGAAAAAAACAAATGAAAATAACTATAGCTCTCTCATATGATTTGCCGGTTACTTTCTAATATCAAAATGTGTAAAGTACAAAACTCATCCTTGTAGTTTGGCCACACTGCATGTTCAGTCATCATCATTTCAAAAGTGCAACGAACATCTCTATGTAGAACTTTAGGATGCATATTCGGTTTCTGACCAAATTAAAATGACTAAATTACCGTATGTCTTCTTCACATTTTAATTTTGACTTATTTTAAATAGACAATCAAGAACCAATTATGGAACTAGACGTCCTATGTGGATGACTAGCACACCATTATAGTCGTGCATTCTAAATGCAAAACTTAGACGTCTTACGTGGATGACTAATGCCATTATATGGCGTTTTGTCCCGCAATGGGACTTAGACGTCCTACGTGGATGATTATTGTGTTTATATGACATAATATAATGGAAATAGACGTCCTATGTGGATGACTAGCACATCATGTTATTATTATGTAGGGCCACGGATATCAAGATTCTACAATGATCGGGAGGTCGAGATTGGTGAAACAAGTAGAAAACCATACTCGGTTCCATAAAGAGAAAGTAGAGAAAAGATGGAGAGTTTAGAGGGGTATATATAGGCTATATACAAGTTAAGTTTACAATTATTACATAAGCAGTTCTTGCATATTAAACTAACTAGTATCTAATGCAAATCCCGTCACTGTCGTCACTTTTAAGGCTAAAAATCGCTCAAATTGATGACATACGGGAATTTTTTACAATGTTTTCTACAAGTATATAATAAAGTCTTCGAAAGCTCCACAAACTCTGAGGATGTCTCCGTATCTCTTTTCTTCTCTTGTACGGCTTTGTTCTTCTTTACTTACAGACAAAACACTATAGTGATATATTACAAGTATAAATACTGAAGTCTTCGTAACCACAACAAACTTTAAGGATGCCTTATTAGCTCTTTTCTTCTTTTGTACCACATAATTGCTCTTCTATATACTTGTAATGCTTTCTAATTGGGTTTTTACTCCCTCCCAATTAGTGTGCTTTTTTCTTTTTGGGGATACAACGTATTCGTGGATACGGCGTATCGAACCAAATAAAAAAAATAGTATGGGCATTTCAATTAAGAATTGTCGTCTTATTTGGTTATATCGGACCATGAATCCCATATACGCTTGTAAGTTGATATATGTTTACGTATAAGATATAAATTGTGATTAGTATCGGATAGGGATGCTTGTATTGTTCGGTTTCCCGTGTAGAATGGCAAGGACCCAAAGATATGATTAAAAATTAAGAGCTTGAGTAACACTTACAACAACCATATTGATGACGTATAGTATGTATTACAGGCCCACGAGGTCCAATACACACTATACACATACTGGGCTCAGGCCCAATGATTACAAATCCTAGGCCTACAATAAGCCCAATGGCTAAATTGGCTATGGTCCAGGCTTTGAGATGCGTGCAAGGCACATAACGGGTGAACCTTCAACCGTTAGACCCTTACGTCCGCATCCGCGATTAACACGGAACTCTTGTCCGCCAAGGTCCGGCTCCTAAGAACTAACCACTATATCACGAGAATCTAGGAAGCCTCGGTGACAAACCTCGCCTATAAAGGGGCTCTAATCCCATACAAGGTACAACTTTCTCTCATAATTACACACACCTCTACTTTCCCTCTCAAGAATGTGTACTTACTCTCAAGCCGGAGTCTAATCGTGGGGTCCGTCCCCACGGTAAGACTAACGGTTTACCTTTCTTGTGCAGGGATCTAATTCAAACTACTTGAATTAGTACAAGACCAACCCACTGGACATTTGTCGGCCCAGTCCGATAAGTTATATTCACATATGTTACCACCCATTGCATAAATTGTACTAACAAGTTGGCGCCATCCGTGGGACCCAGTGCACAACTGCGTTCCAAAAAAGAAAAATGCCTACCGAAAGAGCTCGTTCTGATCCTAATCCCACCACAGTTTCTGTGGTACGGAATAAGGGAGGAAAGAAGAACGCGATAGATCTGGAAGGATCTAATGGGTCCGCATCCAGTGCAGCCATCAAGAAGTACTGTGATAAGTACTACAAACAGATCTTACCCATTTTGACAGAGAAAGTTCAGAAACAGGAAGGAAGAATCAAGGCTAGAGAAACGGTGAAAACCCGATTAGACTTTAGCGAAGCATCCGTGATCCGAATCTCGAAAACAGCAGTGAAGGAAGGATCCGAGAAAGAAGATCGAATCTTGAAAGCCGGAACACGAGGAGATCTCGAGCCAAGACGCGGTGATCCGGATCACCGCTAAGAAAAGCGCCAAAAAGAAGAAGTGTTGGGTCGCGCAAAAGCGTTCAAAAGCTTGGAAAGCAGAGAAGAGTATCTCCATGTGTTCTGGAAGCACAGAGAAAACTAAACGTTACAGATCCGAAGAAGACAAGGGTACTCACCACCATTCTTCTTGGCAAAGAACGGAACCTTATTCTGAAGGATACGAATGTAGTCAAACATACTCACGAAGGTCCGATCGACGCTCCGGAAGCGAAGACAACGGAGATGAACACTGGAGTTCCAGGTCAAAGAGGCAAAGGTCGGATGTCGAGAATGACGACTTAGCTAGGCCATGGGTATGCAAGGAGACCGATCCGTTCACTCCACGCATTCGCTATTTCGACATGCCTAAGAAGATGCGAATGCCTACTAATGTAAAGACATATGATGGAAGTGAAGACCCAGAAGATCACCTTAAAAATTTTCAAGCAGCGGCAAAGGTAGAACGATGGTCTATGCCAACATGGTGCCACATGTTCAACTCTACCCTCACCGGATCTGCTAGGGTGTGGTTCGACGATCTCCCACCGGAATCGGTAGACAGCTATGACGAACTAAAGGAAGTTTTCTTGTCAAACTTCCTTCAGCAAAAGAAGTGCATAAAGGATCCAGTGGAGCTTCACCATATCAAACAAAAGGAAGGAGAAACCATAGAAGAATTCGTGAAAAGATTCAAGGTGGAAAGTCATGAAGGTTTCCAGCTTCATGCATGGAATCACTAATCCTGAGTTAATTAAGAGACTGCATGATAATATACCCAAATCGGTGGACGAGATGATGAGGGTAACCGCATCTTTCCTCCGTGGGGAAGTAGCCGCTGGCAACCATGAAAAGTGGAGGACACTACCCCAAGTGCAATGGAAACCGCATGAGTCCGGACAAAAGCAAGGCTTCAAGAGAGGATATAGAAATCCGCTCCGGATGGATCGGAAGCAGGATAGGTTCACCCTCCTTTCCAAAATGCCCAAAGAAATATTGGCGTTGGAAAAGGCGAAATTCAAGACTCCTCCTCCAATGCTTACTCCGATTGAGAAAAGAAACGACAACAAGTATTGCGAGTTCCATGGAAGTAGGACACAACACGTATTTAATGCATGCACCTAAAAAGCAGATAGAAGAATTGCGAGAACCGGAAAGTCATCAAAGCGTAATAAAGGAACTTAAGCAAAATAGTGGCAAGGATAAGTCCAAAGCACCTAAGAAAGGAGAAACGTCAGGAAAAGATAAGCCTCGCAATCTTGATGGTGCAATCAAAGAACGGGTGATCGGACAAAAAGTTACACAAAGCTTTTCTCCAAACCAGAACATCTCGTTCCCACCACTCACGGGAGAAGAAGGGAATGACGGACCAATGGTCATCGAAGCAGAGATAGGTGGACACTTTATACACCGAATGTATGTTGACGGAGGCTCTGCGTCAGAAGTCCTGTATGAACATTGTTTCGAAAGGCTCGGCCAGAAATAAGAAAGCAAATGGTACCCACTACAACCCCTCTCATGGGATTCAGCAGAGAAATAATATGGCCAATTGGGCAGATCTTGCTACTAACTAAAATTGGAGACGGCGAGCATTCAGCGTTAGCATTGATGAATTTCGTGGTGGTTAGGTCCCAATCGCCATATAACGGGATCATAGGAAGGCCGGGAGTGCGGAAATTACAGGTCGTGCCTTCAACAGCGCACGGGATGATGAAAATCCCGGTGAAAGGCGGAGTGCTCATGATCCGCAGTAGCAGAATGGTCTCGTTAGAATGTACTATGGTTTCCGAACCAACGCCGCAGCCCGTGACAGAAAAGCAAAGTGAAAAAGAATACACGTGGCAATACATCCGGAACATCCGAAACAAACAATAGCCATTGGGTCAACCCTATCATTTGAAGCGGCGAAAACGTTATGTGACCGCTAAAGCGAACTTGGATATATTCGCTCGGTGTCCGGTGACATGGCCAGGCGTTCCAAGACACATAGCGAGAACATAGCCTAAACATACGGGAAGGATATACTCAATAAGGCAAAAGAAAAGAGGCCAAGCACGGAAAGGAGCAAGGTGATACAAGAGTAAGTGGGAAACTCGTGACGCTAGGAATCATGAAGGAAGTACATTATCACAATTGGTTGGCCAACCCGTAATGGTAGCAAAGCATGACGGAACGGAGAATGTGTCGACTTCAAGGACCTTAATAAAGCATGTCCGAAAGATGGTTACCCCTTACCAGAGATAGATTGGAAGGTAGAATCACTCTACGGATATCCCTTCAAATGCTACCTAGATGCAAACAAAGGCTATCACCAAATCCATATGGCAAAAGAAGACGAGGAAAAAATAGCCTTCATCACAAATCAGGGAATATTTTGCTACACTAAGATGCCATTCGGACTAAAAAATGTAGGAGCAACATACCAGCGGCTAGTAGACAAAGCTTTCCACAAACAAATTGGCAGAAACTTAGAAGTATATGTCGATGATCTGGTGATCAAAATCCGCTCGGAGGCAGAAATAATAAGAGACATAGCGGAAACTTTCAAAACATTAAAGGAAATAAACATGAAGCTAAATCCCAAAAAGTGACCTTCGGAATGGAAGAAGGGATGTTTTAGGATACACAGACACACTAAAGGAATTAAAGTATGCCCGGACAAAGCGAGGCCGTACTAAACCTCCCATCTCGAAATGCCTCAAGGATGTTCAAAGACCGAATGGAAAGCTAGCAAGTTTGAGCAGATTCTTGGCTAAATCTGTGAAAAGTCACTACCATTCTTTAAAACACTCAAAAGTGTACGAAAAAGAGCGACTTTCAATGGACACAAGAAGCGGAGGAAGCTTTTAAGCAGATGAAGAAGATGATAGAAAACCTCCCCACCCTAACCGCACCTCAGGAGAAAGAAGAGTTAATAATATACTTAGCAGCAGCCAGAGAAGCGATCAGTGCGGTCCTGATGACAAAAAGGGAAGGCAAACAAATGCCAGTATACTTTGTGAGCCGAGCCCTGCGAGGACCGAAAATAAATTACACACCAATGGAGAAACTAGTTTTATCCTTGGTACACGCTACAAAGCGGCTGAAGAGGTATTTCCAAGCCCATACGGTAGTAGTCATCACGGACCAGCCAATCAAGCAAATACTATCAAGGCCAGAAGTCGCAGGTAGATTACAAAAGTGGAGCATTGAATTGGGAGAGTATGACATACAATACAAACCAAGAACGTCCATTAAAGGACATATTCTATCAGACTTCATAGTAGAGCGTCCAAAGGATGAAGAAGAAGACGAACCAATGGAAGTGGAGGAACTTCCGCAACCATGGGTCTCGTTCACGGATGACTCATCTTGCATAGACGGTTGCAGAGTAGGCCTCATACTAACGGACCCTCAGGGGATAGATTTTACTTATGCCCTAAGGTTTGGTTTCAACACAACAAGCAACGAAGCCGAATATGAAGCCTTGATAGCAGGATTACGGATAGCAGAAAAAATGGGAGTCAAGAACGTGCAAGCAAATGTAGACTCAAAACTGGTGGCAAATCAAGTAAATGGAACATACATTGCAAAAGAATCAGGAATGATTCAATATCTGGAAAAAGTAAAAGAACTCCTAAAGAACTTCCGAATGTTCTCAATCAAACAAGTGCCCAGAAGCGAAAACAAAAAGGCAGACGCCCTAAGCAAAATGGCTTCTACTAGCTTTGCACATCTAAAAAAGCAAGTACTAGTGGAAGAACTTGGTCAAAATTCAATAGAAGAAACACCGCTCGGAGCAACCACGGAAGAAGAGGGGTATACGTGGATGACACCAATATATGAATATGTGACAAAAGAAACACTCCCAGCGGAAAAAGAGAAAGCACGAGAAGTTAAAAGAAAATCACAAAGATTTGTAGTAGTCAATGGGATACTTTACAAGAAATATTTTCTTGGACCATGGTTACGGTGCGTTGGGCCCCTTCAAGCTAACTATGTGTTACGAGAAATTCATGAAGGATCTTGCGGCATGCATGCAGGGACAAGGTCCGTAGTAGCCAGAGCCCTGCATATCGGATACTACTGGCCTACCATGCACGGCGATGCTCGGAAACTAATCCAAGCATGTAAAAGCTGTCAGGTACATAGGCCAGTTCCAAATCATCCACAAGCAAACGGACAAGTGGAAAGAGCAAACAGAAGCTTAGGGGAAGGCATAAAGGCTAGGTTGGAAGAAAAAAGCAAGAACTGGTTAGATGAATTATCGCACGTCCTATGGGCACATCGCACAATGATCAAATCTAGCAACGGAGACACTCCATTCTCGTTAACATACGGAACGGAAGTTGTCATACCAGCTGAGATAGGGATGCCCACATGGAGGACGGCAGAAGCAAACATAGAAGAAAATGACAAGGCGTTGGAAATGAACTTGGACCTCCTTGAAGAAAGAAGAGAACAAGCGGCAATACGTGAAGCAAAAAGCAAGGCACAAATGGAGAAATATTACAACTCAAGAGTCCGAAATACAAGTTTCAAACCAGGAGACCTAGTATATCGGAAAAATGATGCAAGTCATGCCGAAGAAGGAGGAAAGCTAGGACCTAAATGGGAAGGACCATACGTGGTCACGGAAGCATTAGGAAAAGGCGCATACAAGCTAAAGGACCGTGCGGGGAATCTAATCCCACGGACATGGAATGTTTGCAATCTTAAGAGAGGCTACATACATCAAGTGTAAGCAACCCATTCCTCGCGGATTCCGTGAAGGAGGGTTCATATCAAACCTATCTTTTTATATTGTAATGTCTTGTTCTTTTTTATTGAATGAAAAAAGGTGAAGCTTAGCTACCTTCACCAGTTTTACTTTAGAAAATTATTGTAGGATATTGGATTTCACAAACACACTAAACCATAAGCACAAGTAGGCGTATCATATGTTTTAGAGAGAAAGTTAGAGGTTTAGGGAACTTTAGTGAGAGAAAGAAGAAATATTATTATGAGCTCCAACTCTACCTTGGAAGGTAGAGTATTTATAGTCTTACAATAAAACGCCACACAAGCAGGCTGTGGATCGTGCATACAGTGGGTAAAGACCGTCCGTCCTCCACGGTGTTACTTAACTAAATACTACTTAGCTTAAAATAACTACGACTACGAGCTTTAACGATTATATATACTTGAGGTGACCGACTCTTTAATACACGGAATTTCTAATTCCTAACAATCTCCCTAAGGAGTTCACCTCAAACATATACTAAAATTACATTGAATACAAACAGATATTACATTAACAATTGTTCTTGCATCCTTGATGTAGTACTTTGCTCAAGCTCGTAGTCATTGATTCCACTCATTGCATGTTTGGTTAATCCAAGTGGAGGTCTTTCTTGATCCACGTGATAATAATTTTAAGCCGACTTTGAGATCATCACTAACAAAAATCTACGAGACATCCATTGTGGTGTTGGTATTATGTGATGTTGTGACTTTCGGACCGACATGCTCACATTCGGATCATGATATCTTCTCATCGAGTAACGGAAGCTTTTGTTGATTCATGATATTGGCAGCGTGGCGAAGCATGGAGTGAAAATATCGAGTCATTGATGCACTTATCATGATTTCTTTTGAGATGAATGTAGTGTGAGCATGCGGCTATGGATTGACCGCTTCATTCGATCACCGCAAGCGTCGGGTGTTCCGCATAAAGCAGTTAGCAATAAAGCGCGAAAGTGTCTTTGATCACTTCGTTGAATTGAGGTACACGGCCCACGGTTCCCGTTGATCGATTACAAGTAATCGCCTGTGATCGTATAATTCAAGAATTTCTTTGGCGGGGTTTCTTGTTGCTCTAGTTGTTCTCAAACCGAACATCTCAAAGAAGACAACACGGAGTGAGTGAACCGTGAATAGAAATTCACCGATTGATGAAAAGAGATTTGAAAGACAATCGTGTATTGCTCAATAGAAATTGTTTTTGCAATACAACGAAGGTTTTAATGAAAATCAATTATCAATCATAAAATGTAGTCACCTGGAAAATTTCGCTATTTTAAATCTTCATATTTATGAACTAGACTGTTTATCAAATTTATTTGATCTAAATTGAGCATTTTAGCATGTACATTTCATCTTTTATTGCATAAAATTTATGCCTATCCGAGTAGTCTTATTTAATTATGCACGATCTTTCTTGATTCTAAATCGGTCTCACAAAAATATTTTCTTGTCTTATGAGTCCTGCAGCGTACCAAACTAAAATAGAAGAAAGCGAGAAATAAAAGCGAACCAATAAAAGTCTAAAATTTTATTATCGCGTCGGTTTAATTAAACGTGTAGAAAATATAGATATTATATTTTCACCGTTACGAATTATATCATTACGAATTGACTACGAAGTGCCAAAATACATCTAACACCTAAAATAATACACACTTACAATATCTATTAACTAATTTCATTTACAAAAAAAGAAAATAAATAAAACAAACCTTATCCTTCCTACTCTAACCCCACGCCCTCCCCCCTTCACTCAATATCTGCTTCTGCTTTCTTCAGATATACGCCCCACAACCAACAACTCCTCCATTTTCGTCTCCCTTTTTCCCCCTGCACACGCTGCCATGTCTTTTCCAAGTATAGCTACACCTCCAAAACATCCTTCCCAACACCTTAAACAACTTCAATCCAAGAATAGCTAACCCTTGGCTTATCCCATAGAAGCAAATCGACAAGATGAGGTCCCCCATTTGATTCCTTGTCCCTAGGAGTTTCGGTTAAAGGCAAGACAAAGAAGAGCCACGTGAAGGCCTAGTATCATTACCCAAGAGAGGTCTTACTTCATCCCCACATTCGATTGACCAAGTCAAACTACTCTTTTTACTCCTTTAAATACCCTCACCAATCCACAGTTGATACCACAACTTTCAAATCAAAGAAAAATTTAAAGAGTGCTTGAGGTGTTTAAGTGGTTCTGTGGATTCGGCTTGGTGGGTTTTTCTTTAGTTGTGGTTTTCTTCGTAACAATCGGCTCTCATTCTTGTAAGGTTTTCTTGGTTTCAATGTTTTCCTTACTTTAGTTTTAATGTTAATTCTTGTTGTAATGTTGAGTTGGGTTTAGTCTTGATATTGAATTAAAAGAAAAAACAACATTAGTCGAATTATACTTATGTTAATGGGTTAACCGTTCTTTTGTTATTAATCGATGTATGAATAAAATTCTGGAAATCATATTGCTATTATCATTAGTAGTCTTCTATGATGAAGTCTTTTGAAAGTTTTGGTTGTGGAAGTGCTAGCATAGTTACTTGTTGGTGTACTTGGTCAAAACCCACGATGGGTAATTGTTGCTTCGCCTAACCCATCCTAGGATTGATTGGCAAATTTAAGGGTGGCTCGGCTCAAGTAAAACCCAAGAGGGCAAGGAGTCGAGTGGCCAAGCCGGGTTGTACCCACTGTGGCAAAACACCAATAACCATAACCCGATATCGCTCGCTTTGTATCCTTTGGATTTTGCTAAAGTTGTCATCAAAGTAGTGTTTGGAACATAAAAGGAGGTGTTAATAACTAAATAATTGATGGGTTAAAGATCCTGGATGAATTTTTGAGTTGTAATCGAGTCTTGTTGTCAAAGTGTTAGTTGTTTTCCTTTGTTGTTTTCATCACAAAAGCACCCTCGAAAACTACTTCTCATAATGTAAAAGTTGTGTTTTTAAACTGGTCTTTTCAGCCCTTGGGGTGTTCGTCTCGGCTTATTTTCACCAGCAAAGGTGCGTTTGGTACTGCAAAAGGTGCGTTCTTTGGGCGAGTTCTTGGTGATTTACGCACCATATTGGTGTGTTTGTTCGCTGATTCAGCCCCCACCGGGTGTTTGTTCGCTCATTTTCACCACCCAAAGGGTGTTTAGTTCTTGCCACGCAGCCACCCAAAAGGTGTTTAGGCGTTTGCGTCACTGACCGACAAAAGTGCGTTTGGTGCGGTGGCGGTGCGTTCTTTGTACCAAGCGGTGCTTGAACTCTCTTGATTTTCAAGACCAATTAGGGTGCGCTTGGCTTGTTCTTTTGGTTTTCAAATTAAATACATTTGGTACATATTGAGTAGCGTGCCTTTCTCCTTCATATGTCACGTTGTTTTCTGAGTACTGAACTTCTCTTTTCATTCACATATTAGTGCGTTTGGTTATCACGAAACCACGGTCAAATTGACTTCCTTTCTTAAATCTAAAATACATCTCAGAGGACTAGTTGGGCCAAAGCCCATTTGATGCTCATGCGTTTACGTGAAACATATGTACATAAGTTTGCATAAGTTTTACAAAAATAAGAACAAACATATAAAAATTTCATAACATTGAGTATAACAAAATCGTCACTTCATTACTTGTCTTTTGATCTTCCAGCGCCTCGTTCACAACTCGCTCGCCTACGGTTTGACATAATTATTTCCAATATTATCTTCACGATGTTTCATTTACAAACTTACGATGTAAACAAATTATGACCTTAATGTTGAATTATTACAATATTTTGTACTAAGCGAGATTTATTTTAACACAATAATAATCTTCTACACCTAGACACAAAATATATTTTGACGTATAAACAAGTCATACCCATTTTCTAAAAGACAATGATAACATATAAAAGCGAATTTATTTTATTTCTACCATTATAATAAAACTATTATTTTTTTTTTCTTATATATACCTATATTTTTAAGCCGTCTTTATAATATAAATACGTTACTATTTAGTTATGATATTTTCCGTACGTCATCTTCCGGTTACGACAAACCCACGACTCATTTGTTTTTAATACTCTTGTGTGTGTCTAAGTACTTCCATGAGCCAAAGTTAATCATGTACAATAATAAGCGATACACTAAATAACTTAAACTTTTGGTATATACATGAATGTTACCAACTCGAAATACAAGGTATTAATTAAAGTATTGGTACATAAATTATAGGTCGCGTGGCGGTACTCGGTGCACTACTTACTTGATTTCTTTACTACTGGATCTTGCTCTACTAAGGTGAGTTCATAGCCTCGCCTTTACTCATTTATTTCAAACCCCGAGGAGATGCATGCTATAAACTAGAACACAAGTCTTTCTTAAAGCGTATCTTTGCTGATCATTATTATTATAGCCTAAGTTGCACGCCATAAGTCCCTTACATCATGAACCATTAATCACTTGCGAGTGGCGCGAATATTGTGGATAGTACTATGGGAATTAACGACCCGACTCGGTTATCGGAAATAACCGGGCGCACTTTATTGGTTAACTATGGAATTGGCAATTCCATCTCGAGAACAATATTATTACTTACACCGATAATTAGGTGTATGCGATTAGTTTGGTGTCATGAGCTTAGTGCATAATAATAATCTATGTTTTCTATGGTGATTGTATTGAAGCAATTATCATCTTTTACTTGTGTTCAACTAATTATTTAAACCTATGAATATCACTCAACATTTTGTTGACCTTTTAACATGCTCATCTCGGTACAAATTAGATATCATGAAGGCGTGGAGTGGGCGTCATGGGACACTTGAAGTGGTGTTATATTTCAATTAAAGTTATCATTTCGTAAAAACTATCTTTTATGTAATTTCAAACATGTGGTATTCCTTTTGTGCTTGAAACACCGAGTTTTATGAAATGGTAACAACTTCTTATTTAAAAACGTCTCTTTAGAGTCGTTTTCTATAACTTGTGACTATGATCCTCTAAGTAATACCCCAAATAGTCTTCGGCGTCACTTTGTGATTTTGGGGTGTTCTGATTAGTATCGAGCCGGGTTATAGAGAACCAACTTGTATTTTCAAAACAAATTGGACTATAACCACGTTTTCAAATGGACCGTTTACACCACCACTTCATGTCCTCCGCGCCTACTTCGTTCCGATTGCATGTATGAGATTCACTTAGCGGATAGTACATAACTACTAAAACTTGCATGATAAAAACTTATAAATGCTAGCTTTCATTTAGTTAGGCATTTAGATTTGCGTGGCGATTATGCGACTAACTAAAACTTATTCTTGCATGACTTTATTTACTTATAAGTGCACATTTTCTTTTGGGTTGTTACTGATACCATGTCGACCGCTACTCACCCCATCGACTTGACCTCCGGCGGTGAGATGGAGGATACTATGTCCTCTGCCCCTACCCCCTTGGTACCGGCTCTCATCACACCTATGTCTTCTGAGACTGAACCCTTCGAGGAGGGTGAAGTTGTCGTCACACCACCTGCTTTGGCCACACCCGAGCACCTGCCCGTGTTTGGTCCCCCCACTTATGACCGATATCTGGAGTCACAGCAGTGGCTATCACCTTCTGACATTATGTCCCAGACACACTCACACACTGATTCCGTGTCTTCTATTTCTTGCCCATCACCACTGCCTGTTCGCCGAAGGCGAAGGCGAGCTAGGGTTCTCAAACCCTACGAGCCCGCGCCATTCGGTCAACCATTCCGTTACCGTGAGGATGGTGCTACTTTTATACATACCACTCGGAAACGAGTGAGGGCACCCATCACTTTTATTCCACCCTCTGACATACCATCATCGTCTGCTTTTCCACCACCAGCTGCACCTACACCACCACTTATACCTGTTTCACCACTACCACCACCTACCACATTCATCTATCAGACCACTACTGTACCGGTTTCGTCCCCATCCCATGCATCATCACCTTGGTGATGCATACGAGCTGTGATATCTCTTGGGAGGTGGACGATTTGGCGAGCTAGTCCGTGACCTCGGTAGCCGATTGAGAGGCACACCGCGACCTCTAGATTAGTGATTCATCTATTTAGTTTTACGGTACCTTAGCTCGCGCATGTGGCACTAATGTAGGCTTTGTATTCGAATGTTTTGTAAACTATCGAACAAGCTAATTATGTGACATTGTATGGTTATCATATCACTATGTATGGATGATAGACCTATGGCATTATCGTTGTTTTTCTTATGTTCTTATGTATGGTGATCTTTCTTGTTTATCGGTTTATGTGAATCGAAGTGATCATTTATACATATTCTCTTGTGTGGTTCTGACACGTTGTGATTCTTTCTTATGATGATTATACTCTATTGATATAATGTGAAGATCTTGACTATTATGAAACCACTTTATAATAATTCACAATTATGTTGAATGATTCTGAAATCTGAGTGTATGTTTTTAGAAAAATGGCAAGAACAAGAACTACCTCTACTCCTACTCAAACTCCGAGATGACCCGGAAGCAATTCGGAGGCTAGTTACAAATGAAATTGGTCTTTGCTTTTCTTTGCAAGACCTATTGAGGCGGCTCGAACAAATGAAGCCCCAATTCAAGCCAACCGAATCAAGGCGTGGTGAATCGCAAATGTGGATACAAAGAGTTCATGAATTGCAAACCTACCTTCTTCAAAGGCCGAAGGCGTGTTGGCCTTATCCATTGGTTTGAAAGATGCGAAAGCGTGTTTCTTCTAAGTGATTGCTCGGAAGATTGCAAGGTGAAGTTTGCTCTTGGTACTCTCTTGGAAGATGCATTGTCTTGGTGGAAGGCTCATGCCCAACCTATTGGCATGGAAGAAGCCTACAAAACCACTTGGTGAGCCGAAGCAATTGATGATGAAGCAATCTTGTCCAGGACCGAGATCAAGAAACTTGAGGATGAGTTCTACCATCTGACTACTAAGGGCAATGATCTCAAAACCTACTTCAAGCGCTTCCAAGAATTGAAAGCTCTATGCCCTTCCATGGTTTCTGATGAGGTTAAATTGCTGGAAAATCTCATTGGGGGATTACCCCGAAACATTGAGGGCAATGTTACTGCATCAAAGCCCAAGACCGTGGAGGAAGTGATCACGATTTCCTATCAACTCATGGATCAAGTTTTGAAACATGGATCCGTGCAAGGCAACAATGACAACAAAAGGAAATTTGATGACCGCCGAGGCAACACTTCAAACAACTTCCATCACAACAACTCGTTCCATCACAACAATAACCGTAACAACAACAATCAAGGCCGCAACAATCACAATCAACACCGCAACAACAATCCCAACTCATACCACCAAAACCGAAACAACCACCACAATCAACAAAACCGTAGACAAGAATTTGCAAGGGCTTATCTTGGCTACCCCCCCACTGGAAGAGGCTATGCTGGACCACACCCTTTGTGCACTCGATGCAACCTGCATCATGTGGGACGTTGCACCATTAAGTGTGGAAAGTGTAACAAGGTGGGCCATACCCACAAGGATTGTCGAAGCCCTGCTACTGGAGGTAACCTTCAACCTATTGGGATAACTTGCTTTGGATGTGGAGAAGCTGGACATGTCAAAAGTAGATGCCCAAAGCTGTACGGGAACAACAACAACAACAACAACAACAACAACAACAACAACCACAACAACCCTGCTAGAGCAAGAGCATATGTGCTAGGAGATGGAGATGCACAAGAGAACCCGGATGTCGTTTGCAGGTGCGTTTCACTCAACCATCATTTAGCTAAAGTGTTATTTGATTACGGAGCCGACAAAAGCTTTGTGTCTTCTAAGTTTGCACCTTTGTTAAAAGTCACCCCAACTACCCTAGATACCACTTACGAGTAGAGCTAGCCGATGGAAAATAGTAGGAACTAACACTATCCTTCGAGGTTGCAACCTATCTTTATCAAATCACCCATTCGATATAGACCTTATGCCTATTCAACTTGGTAGCTTGATCTTTGTCATTGGCATGGATTGGCTATCCAAGAATCGTGCAAGAATCATATGTGACGAGAAAGTCGTTCACATTCCTCTCGATAAGCGAAACTCTAATCATTCGGGTAATCGTAGTAAGACCCGATTGAACATCATCTCGTGCGTTAAGGCGGCGAAGTACATAGAAAAAGGATGCCACATTTTTCGCACAAGTAGCGGAGAAGAAGGAAGCGGACGAGAAACAACTAAAAAGCGTCCCGTAGCTAGGGACTTTCCCAAGTATTTCACGAAGACTTGCAGCCTTCCTCCTATTCGGCAAGTAGAATTCCAAATCGAGCTAGTCTTGGGAGGCGGCACCGTAGTACTGAGCACCCTATAGATTGGCACCTTCCGAACTACAAGAAGCTGTCGACCAACTTCAAGAAGCGTCAGAAAAGGATTCATTCGACCGAGTTCTTCGCCTTGGGAGCTCCGGTCTTATTTGTCAAAAGAAGGACGGATCTTTCCGTATGTATTGATTCTGAGAGTTAAACAAACTAACGGTGAAAAATTGCTATCCATTGCCTAGGATTGATGATCTGTTTGACCAAGCGCAAGGGTCAGCGTCTACTCAAAGATTGATTTGAGATCGGTTACCATCAACTAAGAGTTAGGGAGGAGGATATTCGAAAGCGCTTTCGAACACGATCGGCCACTATGAGTTCCAAGTGATGCCATTTGGTTTGACAAATCTTGGCGGTATTTATGGACACGATGAACCGAGTGTGTAAACCTTACTTGGAAAATTTGTGATTGTGTTCATTGACGACATTCTCATCTATTCCGCAACAAGGAAGAGCATGCGGAACATGAAAGCCATCCTAGAGCTGCTCAAGAAAGAAGAAGCGTATGCTAAATTTTCCAAGTGCGACTTACGGATTCAAAGGTTCAATTCCTTGGTCACGTGATAGATAGTAATGGTCTTCATGTTGATCCTTCAAAATCGAAATTTGTCAAAGATTGGTCATCCCTACTACCCTACCGAGATCGTCAATTCTTGGGTCTTGCGGGTTATTACGAAGATTTATCGAAGGATTTTCAAAATCGCTAAACCTCTAGCAGACTAACCCGAAAAAGAAAAACTTTGGTGGGAGAGAAACAAGAGTTAGCCTTCCAACTCTTGAAACAAAAGCTTTGTGAAGCCCTATCTTAGCCTTACCGATGGAGTGGAAGATTTTGTGGTCTCTTTGCGATGCATCCCACCTAGGTTTAGGTGCGGTATTGATGCAAAGAAACAAAGTGATCGCTTATGCTTCACGACAACTCAAAACTCATGAGAAGAACTACACTACCCATGACTTGGAATTGGGAGCCGTGGTTTTCGCTCTCAAGATATGGAGACACTACCTATATGGAACCAAGTGTACGGTGTTTACCGACCATAAAAGTCTTCAACACATTCTCGATCAAAAGGAGTTAAACATGCGACAACGCCGATGGCTAGAATTGCTTAGTGATTACTGTTGTGAAATCCGTTATCACCGGGAAAAGCAAATGTCGTGGTCGATGCTCTTAGTCGAAAGGATCGACCTAAACCTCTTGAGTAAGATCCTTGGGAATGACAATTAAGTCACCCTTCCATCAAAAATCCTTGAAGCTCAAGTGAAGCTCTCAAACACGAAAACCGTCCCAACGAAAGAATCTTTGGAATGCTTGGAAACGAGAGCGGCTTTGCGCAAAGATCGGATGGAACCTTATGTTTTGGCGATAGAAGTTGGATACCACTTTGTGGAGGAATACGGGAACTCATCATGCATGAGTCTCACAAGTCTAAATATTCCATTCACCGGGATCCGACAAAATGTACCAAGATCTCAAGAAGCTTTATTGGTGGCGAACATGAAAGTGAAATTGCAACGTCGTTGGAAAATGTCTCACTGTTCTCGAGTCAAAGCCGAATGTCAAAACCTTCCGGATTGTTAACTCAACTGAACTTCCCGTTTGGAAATGGGAGAGGATCACTATGGACTTCATAACCAAACTACCAAAGGCGCTAGAGGTTACGACACCATTTGGGTTATCATTGATCGCCTTACCAAATCCGCTCATTTCCTACCCATCAAGGAAAATGATGAAATGGAAACCCTTGCTCAACTATACGAAGGAAATTGTATCTCGTCATGGAGTACCAATTTCCATCATTCGATCGTGACGGATCGTTTTACTTCACATACGGAAATCTCTTCAAAGGCCTTAGGTACTCGTTTGGATATGAGTACCGCATATCATCCTCAAACCGATGGCCAAAGCGAAAGGACTATCCAAACCTTGGAAGACATGCTTGAGCTTGCGTGATCGACTTTGGGAAAGGTTGGGATAAACACTTACCGTTGGCGAATTCTCCTACAACAATAGTTACCACGCGAGCATCAAGCGCAACCCCATTCGAGGCACTTTATGGTGAAAGTGTCGATCACCCGTTTGTTGGGCTGAAGTTGGAGATGCCCAACTCTTTGGACTGAACTTATCCAAGAGACAACCGAGAAGATCGTACAAATTAGTCAACGACTTCAAGTCGCTAGAGATCGACAAAAGAGTTACGCCGATGTTAGAAGGAAACCTATGGAATTTCAAGTTGGTGACGAGTTATGTTGAAAGTATCACCTTGGAAAGGAAAGGTCCGATTCGGAAAGCGAGGAAAGCTACATCCTCGATACATTGGCCCTTTCAAGATTCTCGAAAGAATCGGCCGGTTGCTTACAAACTTGATCTCCGGAAGAACTTAGTAGAGTTCACCCTACCTTTCACGTCTCAAATCGAAGAAATGCTTGTCGGATGAATCTCTTGTCGTTTCACTAAAGAGATTAAGCTCGATGACAAGCTCAACTTTGTCGAAGAACCAATTGAAATCATGGATAGGAAGTCAAGCGACTTAAACAAAGCCGCATCCCTATCGTCAGGTTATATGGAACTCAAGAGAGGACCGGAGTACGTGGGGAGCGAAGACACCATGCGTGTTAAGTACCCACATCATTTGCTAATCCAACTCCGACAACCACCGTAAACTAAAATTCGGGACGGAATTCTCTTAAGGGTTGGTACTGTAGTCACTGGAAAATTTCGCTATTTTAAATCTTCATATTTATGAACTAGCATTTATCAAATTTATTTGATCTAAATTGAGCATTTTAGCATGTACATTTCATCTTTTATTGCATAAAATTTATGCCTATCCGAGTAGTCTTATTTAATTATGCACGATCTTTCTTGATTCTAAATCGGTCTCACAAGAAATATTTTCTTGTCTTATGAGTCCATACGCGTACCAAACTAAAATAGAAAAAGCGAGAAATAAAGCGAACCAATAAAAGTCTAAAATTTTATTATCGCGTCGGTTTAATTAAAACGTGTCCGAAAATATAGGCGGTATATTTTCACCGTTACGAATTATATCATTACGAATTGACTACGAAGTGCCAAAATACATCTAACACCTAAAATAATACACACTTACAATATCTATTAACTAATTTCATTTACAAAAAGAAAATAAATAAAACAAACCTTATCCTTCCTACTCTAACCCCACGCCTCCCCCTTCCTCAATATCATACGCTTTCTTGGATATACTCCCACAACCAACAACTCCTCCATTTCGTCTCCTTTTCCCCTGCTGCAGCGCCATGTCTTTTCAAGTATAGCTACACCTCCAAAACATCCTTCCCAACACCTTAAACAACTTCAATCCAAGAATAGCTAACCCTTGGCTTATCCCATAGAAGCAAATCGACAAGATGAGGTCCCCCATTTGATTCCTTGTCCCTAGGAGTTTCGGTTAAAGGCAAGACAAAGAAGAGCCACGTGAAGGCCTAGTATCATTACCCAAGAGAGGTCTTACTTCATCCCCACATTCGATTGACCAAGTCAAACTACTCTTTTTACTCCTTTAAATACCCTCACCAATCCACAGTTGATACCACAACTTTCAAATCAAAGAAAAATTTAAAAGAGTGCTTGAGGTGTTTAAGTGGTTCCTGTGGATTCGGCTTGGTGGGTTTTTCTTTAGTTGTGGTTTTCCTTCGTAACAATCGGCTCTCATTCTTGTAAGGTTTTCTTGGTTTCAATGTTTTCCTTACTTTAGTTTTAATGTTAATTCTTGTTGTAATGTTGAGTTGGGTTTAGTCTTGATATTGAATTAAAAGAAAAAACAACATTAGTCGAATTATACTTATGTTAATGGGTTAACCGTTCTTTTGTTATTAATCGATGTATGAATAAAATTAAAATCATATTGCTATTATCATTAGTAGTCTTCTATGATGAAGTCTTTTGAAAGTTTTGGTTGTGGAAGTGCTAGCATAGTTACTTGTTGGTGTACTTGGTCAAAACCCACGATGGGTAATTGTTGCTTCGCCTAACCCATCCTAGGATTGTTGGCAAATTTAAGGGTGGCTCGGCTCAAGTAAAACCCAAGAGGGCAAGGAGTCGAGTGGCCAAGCGGGTTGTACCTGCTGTGGCAAAACACCAATAACTATAACACGATAATACGCTCGTTTTGTATCCTTTGGATTTTGCTAAAAGTTGTCATCAAAGTAGTGTTTGGAACATAAAAGGAGGTGTTAATAACTAAATAATTGATGGGTTAAAGATCACGGATGAATTTTGAGTTGTAATCGAGTCTTGTTGTCAAAGTGTTAGTTGTTTTCCTTTGTTGTTTTCATCACAAAAGCACCCTCGAAAACTACTTCTCATAATGTAAAAGTTGTGTTTTAAACTGGTCTTTTCAGCCCCCAGGGTGTTCGTCTCGGCTTATTTTCAGCCGACAAAAGGGTGCGTTTGGTACAGCAAAAGGTACGTTCTTTGGGCGATTCTCTCGATTTACGCACCATATTGGTGTGTTTGTTCGCTGCTGATTCAGCCCCCAGCGGGGTGTTTGTTTCGCTCATTTTCAGCCACCCAAAGGGTGTTTAGTTCTTGCCAGCCACCCAAAGGGTGTTTAGCTGCTGCGTCACGACCCGACAAAAGGGTGCGTTGGTGCGGTGAAAAGCGGTGCGTTCTTTGTACCAAGCGAGTAGTATGGCTGCGATTTTCGGCACCAATTATGCGCTTGGCTTGTTCTTTTGGTTTTCAAATTAAATACATTTGGTACATATTGAGTAGCGTGCCTTTCTCCTTCATATGTCACGTTGTTTTCTGAGTACTGAACTTCTCTTTTCATTCACATATTAGTCGTTTGGTTATCACGAAACCACGGTCAAATTGACTTCCCTTTCTTAAATCTAAAATACATCTGAGAGGACTAGTTGGGCCAAAGCCCATTTGATGCTCATGCGTTTCGTGAAACATATATGTACATAAGTTTGCATAAGTTTTACAAAAATAAGAACAAACATATAAAAATTTCATAACATTGAGTATAACAAAAATCGTCACTTCATTACTTGTCTTTTTGATCTTCCCGCGCCTCGTTCACAACTCGCTCGCCTACCGGTTTGACATAATTATTTCCAATATTATCTTCACGATGTTTCATTTTACAAACTTACGATGTAAACAAATTATGACCCTTAATGTTGAATTATTACAATATTTTGTACTAAACGAGATTTATTTTAACACAATAATAATCTTCTACACCTAGACACAAAATATATTTTGGCGTATAAACAAGTCATACCCATTTTCTAAAGACAATGATAACATATAAAGCGGAATTTATTTTATTTCTACCATTATAATAAAACTATTATTTTTTTCTTATATATACCTATATTTTAAGCAACGTCTTTATAATATAAATACGTTACTATTTAGTTATGATATTTTCCGTCGTCATCTTCGGTTACGACAAACCCACGACTCATTTGTTTTTAATACTCTTGTGTGTGTCTAAGTACTTCCATGAGCCAAAGTTAATCATGTACAATAATAAGCGATACACTAAATAACTTAAACTTTTGGTATATACATGAATGTTACCAACTCGAAATACAAGGTATTAATTAAAGTATTGGTACATAAATTATAGGTCGCGTGTGGGTACTCGGTGCACTACTTACTTGATTTCTTTACTACTCGGATCTTTGCTCTACTAAGGTGAGTTCATAGCCTCGCCTTTACTCATTTATTTCAAACCCGCGAGGAGATGCATGCTATAAACTAGAACACAAGTCTTTCTTAAAGCGTATCTTTGCTGATCATTATTATTATAGCCTAAGTTGCACTGCCATAAGTCCCTTACATCATGAACCATTAATCACTTGCGGTGGTGGCGAATATTGTGGATAGTACTATGGGAATTAACGACCCGACTCGGTTATCGGAAATAACCGGGCGCACTTTATTGGTTAACTATGGAATTGGCAATTCCATCTCACGAGAACAATATTATTACTTACACGATAATTAGGTGTATGCGAGTTAGTTTGGTGTCATGAGCTTAGTGCATAATAATAATCTATGTTTTCTATGGTGATTGTATTCAAGCAATTATCATCTTTTACTTGTGTTCAACTAATTATTTAAACCTATGAATATCACTCAACATTTTGTTGACCTTTTTAACATGCTCATCTCGGTACAAATTAGATATCATGAAGGCGTGGAGTGGACGTCATGGGACACTTGAAGTGGTGTTATATTTCAATTAAAGTTATCATTTCGTAAAACTATCTTTTATGTAATTTCAAACATGTGGTATTCCACTTTTGTGCTTCGAAACGAGTTTTATGAAATGGTAACAACTTCTTATTTAAAACGTCTCTTTAGAGTCGTTTTCTATAACTGTGACTATGATCCTCTAAGTAATACCCCAAATAGTCTTCAGCTGTCACTTTGTGATTTTGGGGTGTTACATAAAACACCTTTGATTTGAAACATTCAAACACGGTCAATGTGCTAAAGAAAAGTTTTAAGCACAATGACCGGTTTTCAAAGGTATCCGTCAATCCATAACTTTGAACCGAGATTGATTCAAGAGATTGAATCGCCCCATTGTTTCATTCGGTTGTCACATGGTTGATCTATTGAATAGATCTCACATGCCACCCACAGGAGCTTGTTTGATGTTGGCTCGGAGGGCTTTCCATCTTCATTGTGAATATGTTTGCATATCACTCGGATGTTCTGGCAATACCACAAGGATAATCGTGGGACTCAAGATATAATCTCTCTTTCCACATTTTGTGAAAGCAGAGTCTTCATTGAAAGTGTCCTAATGAGATTTATTGATGATCTCGTGGCTCTAGACTCAATTTGTGCATATTTGGATCACAGATCGGAGACTAGGGAGGGTCTCCTTCTTGATATCAACAATCTCTAAGAAAGTCGATAGATAATGTAGGTTCCCGTGAGAATGAAACAAGCCCTTTTAAGAGGAACTTGAGTGGTTTGGGAAGATTGAAGTGCGGTGCGTCCTTTGGGTCCATGACGTCTTGTCTTCAATACCGGTGTTACCTTGGTAACCGCTTGAGAGCAAATGAATTGAACCCGGTTTACGCCTAAGGTTGAATCAATGGAGGTATTTGTTTTCACCCTTTTCTCATTCAATTCTTTTAATTCTTCAACCCTTGAGTGCTTACCAAGACTTTATAGCTAGAACCTTGTTGGGTTTATTCGATTACTAGCTCGGTCTCGGTCCGCACTCTTCCCGTATCTCATTTTCTCCTTTATCATCATACCTAAGAACTCTACACTAACTAGTGGATAGTCACTGGTAGATCCCTCCGGTTCTGGCGGATCATGGGAACAAATACCTAACCTTATCATCCTTATATCACCGTACATAAAGTAAAGTTGGTCAGTCTATTTGGTATTGTTCATCGACATTTGGAACCAATTGAAAACCATTTGAAAATCAATCGGATACTTATGATATATTATCAAAGCATTTTGTACTGAATTGTTTTGATATTTTTAGAACGAGAACTCCCCTCAACATGTGCATCAAGTATTTGAAATCGTTTTGCACATGGAGGCAAGAGAAAGAATTAACTTCTTTAATAACCATTTTCTAAAAGATATCAACATCACTTTCTAATCGAATCAAGTAGATAAAGCATTTTGGGAAGGATGAGGTTTTCATGATTTTGCTCCCCTCAATATGTGCATTAAGATTTGAAAAGATTTTTGCACATACTAGAGGAACATGCACATTGATATAAATTGATCACGTTTGGATCTTTGTGGTTTAAGATAGATGCTCCCCTCGACATGTGCATGGAAAATTTGAAATCGTTTGTCACATGTGGGAAGGAGAGCTTGTACATTCTTATAAAACCATTTACCGAATTGTCGGTTTAAATTCAATTTCAATCACAAATTCTCCCCGATCACAAATATCAAATCATTTGAGATTTGTGATCTCATAGATTAAATTGATTTTAAAAGCTTTTAAGGAGAATTGTGACTTGATTATGAAAAACGTTTTAGTGACAAGAATCGGATATTAAGACTTTAAACTCCATTGATTAAACATGCATGAATATCTTTTGAAAACAATTGAATGACAAATAACCTTTTGATTTAATTGAAATTATTCTCCCTCAATCAATGACATAGGTTGTTGATTGAGAGATAGATATTTTGACAAATAAGTCGAGATGATTATCAAAATAGAGTCCGAGTTATTTTTCAAAGCAGTTAGTTTTCAGCAGATGAATGTTAATAGAATCGAGCATGGAATTTTGAAAACATGATAAAGTATGGCCTGTTCTTTCTTTAAAAAGCGGTTCTTGCACGAAATGACAATAAACCATTGTTTCTCTTTCTCCCAAAATATTTTTGATTTTTATTTTTAAATAAAAATTGAACAATATCTAAAGTCCCGTGTCATTCTTTGAATGACAGCACAAAGGCCGTAGATATTATCGAATTGAGAAAGACATGACAAAAATGACAATATTTTTCGATTTTTTTTTTTTTTAAATTTTTATGGATTTTGAAAGTTTTATATTTTTCTATTTGATTTTTGAAGGTTTTATAATTTTGTATTTTGTTTTTCGAATAGATATATACAAGAGATAGATGAAGAAAACCTTTTATTCCTCTTCTTCCTCTTGAAGACGTTTGAGTGTTTCTGGTTGAAGGCTTTTAAGGCCAAGTCGTGGAAGAATAAACTCAAAACGTTCTCTAGGAAGAGCTTTGGTGAAGATGTGCGCTAAGCGGTATTCGGACCTCACAAAATAGAGTTCCACCACACCTTTTTCCACTTGTTCCCACGATGAAATGATGTCGAATGTCGATGTGCTTTGCTCTTGAGTGTTGTACGTTGTTGCATGAGAGAGCAATAGCACTTTTATTATCACAAGATGAGAGGATTTTGTTAAATTCAAAGCCATAGTCGGATAATTGGGATCTCATCCATAGGATTTGAGCACAACATGATGACATGGCTATGTATTCAACCTCAGAGGAAATAGAGGTACTCATTTGCTTCTTTGAAGACCGACTCACAAGCTTATCACCCAAAAACCGAGCACCTCCGGATGTACTTGACGAGTATCTTGAAACCCTGCATGATCGACATGCATCGCATAGGTCGTTAGTGACATACCGGTGTCCTTGGCACCAAAGTCCCATATTGATGGTTCCTTGGAATACCGAAGACCGTTTAACCGCTTCAAGGTGCTTTTTAGTAGGCTTAGCACGGTATCTAGCACACATGCAAACAACGAACAAGATGTCGGTCTACTAGCCG
The DNA here is from genome assembly GCA_022545495.1 of Chrysanthemum lavandulifolium. NCBI lineage: Eukaryota > Viridiplantae > Streptophyta > Magnoliopsida > Asterales > Asteraceae > Chrysanthemum > Chrysanthemum lavandulifolium. The sequence goes on from CM040240.1 coordinate 108,157,050, forward strand.
TGAGGTACATCGAGGATCAATCATACTACGATATTTCGTTTGGTCTACCATGATCCCCGAGTGGTCCTCATCTAGTTTAGTTCGTTCAATCATGGGAGTATCAACGGGGTCACTTGAATCAAATCCAAATTTCTTTAAAATCTCATTTGCATATTTAGATTGATTTATGAAGATGCCTCCGGGACTTTGTGAAATTTGTAATCCCAAGAAAAATGATATTTGTCCCATCATTGACATTTGAAATTTTGAACCCATTTCATTTGAACATGAATTAAATGTTTCCCTGAACATGAATTAAATGTTTCCCTGACTTTCTGAATTAAATGTTTTATTGGGGTCAGTCGAGGCAAAGATGATATCATCAACATAAATTTGAACATGAATTAAATGTTTCCCTGACTTTCTGGTGAACAATGTTGGATCAACTGCTCCTTTGCTAAATCCGGTAGATAGAAGGAACTTTGATAGCGTATCATACCATGCCCTTGGAGCTTGCTTTAAACCGTAAAGAGCCTTCTTCAAGCGATAAGCGTGAGTAGGATGCTCTTGATTCACAAATCCTTCCGGTTGGGCGGCGTGAGCGACTTCTTTAAGATCTCCGTTCGAAATGCCGTCTTTACATCCATCGATGACTACCATGTTCTTACTAGCGAGCATTAGCCAAAAGATTACGATTGCCTCGATTCGAACAAGCGGAGCAAAGATTCTTCAAAGTCAATACCTTCCTCTTGACGGTATCCTTTAGCAACTAATCGAGCCTTGTTCTTCAACACATCACCATGCTCATCAAGTTTCACTTTGAAGATCCATTTTAGAGCAATGATCATAGCACAATCTGGAGCGGTACTAACTCCCATACATCGAGTCGATCAAACTCATGAATTTCATCTTGCATAGCATTGAACCAAATTGTCTTCATTCATGGCGGTTTAACATCCTTTGGTTCAATCTTAGAAGTATGGAGTTGAAGAAGCACCATAAGGCATCGGTTGCAAGTTGTTTCCGTGTGGATCTTTGGACGAGAGGGATTTCCAATGATGTTGTCTAATGGATGATCGTGAGTCCATTTTCTAAGGTTTTCATGTGGCGGTTGTTGAGGGGCGAGGTAGCAGTCGATGTCTCCTAAAGAAGATGGTTCGATGATGATTCAGAGCAAATATGTTTTCAAATGGAGCATCTTCGGGAGTAGCAAAGGGATTAACTTCATCATTGATGCGAGCGGTTCCATGATGTACATTCAAAGATTGATGATTTGTTGATGAGGCGAATTATCGACAATGAGCGCTTCTTGACTTAATGACATTGAGGCCGAAGGATTGACTTCATTCTCGTGAATATGAGCACCTCATTGTGGGAATTGTCAGTTCAATAACACTTGGCTCATAGAGTTCATCAAACATTGGATCAAACAATTTCTTCAAATCATCTTGATTGAGGTACATATGAAATAGCCGGAGAGGAATTTGGTACAAGGATGAACCAATGGGACTGTTTTGAAGTGCGGTCTGAACTTGATTGTCCAGAGCCATTTGACTAGTCACTCATCAAACGTGACGTGAATTGTTTCCATGATATTTGGGTTCTCTTGTTGTAGATTCGGTATCCTTTTACTGTTTGATGCATAACCCACAAATACTCCAATGTCTCGCTTTAGCTTTAAGTTTGCCTAAACCTTGGCCCTCATTAGTTGGATAACACACCGCACCGAACACACGAAGGAATGAAAGATTAGGTTTTCATTGTGGACAAGTTCATATGGAGTTTTTCCATGAGCGGTGTGAATCGTGGATCGATTTTGGGTGTAACATGCGATGGCGATGGCTTCACCCCAGAGAAACATTGGAACTTTTGAATCAAAGATTGTCCTTGCGGCTTCCACAAGAGTTCGATTCGTCTTTCAACTACACCGCTCGTTGAGGAGTTCGAGAACACTTCTTTGATGTGATTCCAATACTTTCATAAAACTCACTAAGTTGTTTGTTAACAAACTCGGTTCCATTGTCTGCGGATGATTCCGACCGTTTTGTTAAGGCGAACTGCACTGTTTGATGAGTTTGATGATGATATCGGAGTTTCATCCTTTGTCTTTAAGAACTTTACCGGTGAATCTAGAGAAATCATCAACCACAACTAACACATATTTCTTCCCAAAGATATTCTCGCACTCTCATGGGTCCACATAAGTCCATGTGAATTGTATGAAGAACTTCAGTGATGAGTTAGTAGGTTTGGGTTTATGGGCATACTCTTGCTTTTTCCCAATTGGCATCTTGAACAAAGATGATCCTTTTCATACTTTAGTCTAGGTAAACCTACAACTAAGTCCTTTCGGAGAGATCATTGATGGTGCCTTGAAATTCAAGTGATTGAGACGACGATGCCATAACCATGACTTTGTTTTCAAGCCTTTGACAACAAGCAAATTGAGAAGACTTCATCATATCATCGATAGAGATGGTGTAAAGATTTGAACCACGAGTTCCTTTTGCAGTTCCTTACCATCAAGTTCTCTAACAAAACAAGTATGTTTTCTCAAGGCTACTTCTAGATCGTAATCACGTAATTGACCAACAGAGAACATATTATGACCAAGACCTTCCACATAGTATACTCTAGAGATAACACTATCACCAACAACGTAATCTCCATAACCCATAATTGCACGAAATGATCATTTCCGAATCTAATCGTCCGATGAATTTGCTCACGAAGTTCATGAGCATGACCGGTCTCAAATCATATGCTTGGAGCAGCTGAGTCCGGTACCACATAACGATTTGAACGATCGTAGTTAAACACGACAAGAATGGATAATGGATAATTGGGATCCCCATGCAAGAATGGGTTCCATTTGGTTAATAATGATGATTGGAACACCCACATCGAAATGGAAAGATTTAAATCGAGAGAAAGAGGCAATGGAATCATTAGTAATAAATGCAATCGGGGTTCATATTTGACCTATTCAAAGTATGTTCACTTCTTAAAGGGATAGTTCTACCGGAGGGCATCCATTTTCTAGTGGGCATTGTCTTAGCATATTGAGGGCGGATCGATTAGCCTTTTGACCAAAAGGTATCCATCTATATCCTATCTTACTGAAGGTTCTTCCTGTGGGTTTCCACTATTTTCTAGCTTTCTTTCCATTTTGCCTTTTAGTCTTCTTAGCACGTTTTTTTAGCATTAACGCTTTTCACAGGACAATTGACAACATTAGGCAAAACATTCATACCACATTCATGATTAGTAACAGAATTCAAGCAAACATCATTACAAGGTTTGCAAATAGTATCAGAATTCAAATTAATTACAAGACGCCTAAGGCTAATACTAGAATCAACACGATTCGTTTTATTAACTCAAACATAAAGTTCCTAGGTTGTTCTTCTACTCTTTTCCAGTGCACATTCTTAGCTTGCGAGGTCCTATTCTTCCTTGTATTGTCTTGAGACTTTGACATGCTTCCTTTAATGTCACTGATTACTCCTGTAGAGGGAATGGGAACATTAGTTGGTTTTACTACTCTTTGCTTCACTGTTTAGATGTCTTTGGGATCTGAACTACATGCAGGCACACTAAGGTTCACTTTCTTATCACTAGAGTTACTAGGATTTGAACTTCTAGAGGGCACACTAGAGTTTGCTTTCTTAGCATTCACAGATCTGGAATCTGAACTACTTGAAGGCACACTAAGGTTCACATTCAACACATTGGGCATCGAATGAGTATCATACTTGGCACTAGGCATAGAACATGGAATCAAAGGATTAACTCTCTCACCTAATGACTTAGGGCATATTATGATTAAGCATTCTAGGATTTCTTGAGATCGTTTGGCATATAAGCATGCATGCCCAATTGCATTATCATGTGGTTTCTCTAACTTATCCTCTTCAACAATCTCACACTTGAGACATTCTAGGCAATCCTTAAGGGATGAGAAGTATGTTTGAATAGCAAGTTTGTTATTCACGAGATGAGGAGGGACATATTTCATAGACAAAGCATATTTGTTATCCATAGGTACCTTTGGTCCATCATTCCTCCCATTGGTCATTGGCATTTTCCTTTTACACGGCTCTTGATTCTCAATTTCCTTTTGCAATGAAGCTATTTCTTCGTTATTTTGTTCTGAGTGACCTTTATTGATTCAAATAACTCATTGAAATGACGTTTAACCTTTTCATTTTCTTCTAGAAAACTTTCGTTTCTTGTCGTAATGTGTTTACTAAGTTTTGAAGATGAAACGTTTGGGAATTCGAGAATCTAAAGGAGGAGGCATTTGGGAGCCGGTCACATTGTTCTTTTCACCCTTCAATTGAGAAATTTGGGCTTTCAACTTTCGATCGTGTTACAATGAGCTCAATTTGTTCATCTCGTTTGTTTATTTGAAAACTACATCAAACTCGGAGCATCGAGGATGTCTTGATATTTGAAGTTTTACATTTTCTTTAAGATGTTGATATTTTAGTTGTAAATTAAAATGCTCAACCTCTAGGTTAGAAAAATGTTTAACCAAATTGTCGTGATCATCCGGTTCAATTTTCTCAATTAGTTTAGAATTAGTCTTTTCAAGCTCAATGACATGATCATGGGAGACTTTCGAGACAACAGATAATTCATGAAATTGGGAAGCATTAATAGAACAATTTGTAGCGATGAAAAACACATCTTGGGCAACACAATCATAATAGAGTCTCATTTAATGTATGCAAGTTCTTCCTCTCAATCTCATTATATTTTAGTGCTCGCTCATAGTCACTAACCTCAACTATAATTGCATCAAACTCCTTTTCCATTTCTTTAATGTCTAAGTTCATTCCCTTTTAAGACTTTCAAAATGATCTTTTATTTGTTTAAAGAAAGGCATGACTTCAGTTAAATAACATTCTTTCGTTTGCTCAAAACCCCTTTCTCCTTCAGTTATACCAGTGGGTGTGATCCTTTTCTTGCAAGTTTTCTCAAAATCAACAAATAGTTGAAAGATAACATATTGACTAATTAAGGTCTTGCTTTTAGTGGCAATTGTTCTAGGAACAAGATGCATTGGTGTATTAGGAGGATACACAGTCGCTCTAGGCATTTTCCTAAGGGGAGGGTTCGTTACAACAAGATTCTCTTCCTTTTGCTTATCTAAATCCTTTTTCCAGAACACTTGTTCGGGTGTTAACAACGTCTGAGGCTTAAACATGTTCAAGGAAATCCAATTCTCCTTCTTGTAATCATGGGGTGTGATCTTTATTTTCTTCTCTTTACATTTAGGATCATCTAATTTCTTGTTCATCTTTTCCCTAGTGACTTCATCTGATTTCTTATCTTCCTCAGTGCACTCAACGCAACTAGGTTTCTGTCTAGGTTTAAGGTTTCATTGCCATCATAAAGAACCTTATGAGCATTTCTAGCCTTTTTAATGACCTCTGGATTTGGTTCCTCAACAAGGGAATGCTATGCTTATCGCTTAAGACTCTATGCTTAGTGATTAAGTGAGCGATCGAATGGTATTTCCTTGTACGTACAACTTATTTTCAAGCTTGTTTTCAAGGTTTTAGATTAGAAAAATCATTCAAAAGTTTTGATTCCTTAACTTTGAATTCTTGCTTAAGCATTTAACATTTTCTTGAAGTTCTTGTTTTTGCTTAGCGGTTTAGAAAGCTTTTCTTGTAAGGAGTTTAACTCTTGTTTTAATACTTCTTCTCTAAACCTACTTTTCTAATAGTTATGCGCATTTGGTCATCCATTTCCTGCTCACGGGTGGTCAACTCAAATTTTGCACGTTGTTCATAAATAGCAACACGTTCTTTATAGGCATTCGATTCGAGATAGCGGAATCATCGAGGGGCACATGCGGTGAATTCATCAAAAACATAATCATTGTTGATGCGAAGATGCATCACTTGGTACAATCTCACTTTCACTTTGTTTCACATATTGATCATATGGGACAACATTGATATTACCCATATTTTCAATATCGACTTAGTAATTACGATTGATTGTGCCGTTATGTATCTTTTGCTCATCAACTTCATCGTATAATTTTAATACCTCGAAATGAGTTTGTCTTTGGATGGACCAGCTTGTGGAGATGAAGAAACTTTAGGAAAGACCATTGGAGAAATGCTAGCCATGAAGATGGTTTGTGCGGTGGGTTCTTCATCAACATCAGTCGTATGCATCACAATCGACTACTTGAAAGGCATTCGATGATTATGGCCTATCTCACGAATTGGTTACTCATCCACATACGCATCATATGTCTTAGCATTTCCTCGACCAAGAACAACAACTCCTCTTCATCCAAAGTCGCACCATTATCACGAGCTTGCACAAGCAACATCTTATCCACAAGTACTCGGCGTTCGAGGCGTTTTGGTGATGTGAAGTTCCTTGCAATGTGTCCTCACCTCCACAATTGTAACATTTGATTGGCTTTGCTTGACCACGATTTCCATTCCTTCCTCTATTACGATTTGCGGCATAACCTCTACCGACTCCACCTCTTGCTTGTTCGTCTTGTCGTTCTTGAAGCTGGTCGCACCATAACCTTCCATCTCGGCGGTGGCTTGATTATGTAGATTGGGCAGTTCGAGATTGTTGTTGGTGTGTGGAAGAGAGTTCATTTTTGACTAATAAGAAGAGCTAGTTGATTAATGAACTTTCCAGCGTGTGCATCGGCATCGACTTGTTTGAACATAGGATCGGGAATGATTTTGTGATTACCATTACCCATGGGTATGACTTGTGAGGCTTTGGTTGTGATTCCGATGTTTGAGTAGAAGGCGGTTGAGTCATTTGAAGAGCTTGTCTCTCCACGGTTGGTTTTGAACCGATTAAGAATCCTTTTTCAAACATAGCATGTCTCTCATTACGAAGGAGGAAGGCATAGAGTTGCTCATAGTTTGTATTCTTCACTCCTTTAGTGAGCTTCACGAGTGACAAACTTGTGCCATTCGGGATTCATGTTGTTCACAAATTTTGAGTTCAAATTGAATGTTAGGCATAGTCATTCGATGTTCCTCATATCATTAACAAGCTTGTGGAATCTCACATAGTACTCATAAACACTCTCATCGGCTTCATCTTGAAGTGTTCAAATTCATCATAGAGTTGTGATTCTGTCTTCCATAGTTAATTGAACACGAGAGAAGCATCTTGACATTATCCCATCGCCTTTGCTTGGTGTTGTGATTGATCGACTTGTAGATATCTTTTGGAAGACCTTGAAGTACGATGTTAGAAGCCACGATATCGACATCGAATCTCTTTTCTCCTTATCATCGAGCTCATCATATGTCTTTGGTACATCAATTCCATAGATCATTGTTCCATCTTGTTGTATCAATTAAGTCTCTAGTCGTCTCAACCCGATATGGTCCTTCATCAATGGATTTGAGAATGTTGACTCCATTTTCCTTTCCAAGGCAAGTACAATCGATTCGTTGAGCCCACGAGTCGTAGTCGATTCTGTCAAGCATGGGTGGGCGAGTATCTCGAACCAATTGCTTGAACATCCTCAACAACGATGGAGATGATTGTAGGGCGTTGGTAGACATGATGACAAATTAAGCGGGATTTTATAACTCTATGATTAAACGGAAATAGATTCTTTCACGGATTTTACTAAATCAAGAAAACCGTATTCAAGGATATTACCCAAGTCGCTAGAAATCTTGAACCAAGTCGCTAACTACTAAGTCGCTATAATCCCAGTCGCTAACACACGGTCAAGTCGCTATATAACAACTCGCTAAGATACAAGTCGCTAGCAAAATTTTGTGACAATTAGCTAAGATCCAAGTCGCTAAAATGTCAAGTCGCTAAATAGCAACTCGCTATGCACCAAATCGCTAACACCAAGTCGCTAACGAACAAAAGTACAAGTCGCTAACGTCCACCAGTCGCTACCGTGGTGGAGAATCCACTAAGTGTCTTGTTTGTCGACTTGTCTCACTAGACAAGTCGCTAACCCTAACTTCTCGACTTTCAACTACAACTCGCTACCAAATTGTAAAGCAAGTCGCTACCAAGAAAACTTTTCCGTGGCTCAAGTCGCTAGCATGAAAAACACATAAACACCACTTTTCAATCCAAAACAACCCAACCACAATGATTCAAACCTTCTAAATCAAAACCTAAACACTTGAGATGATTCTAAACACAAAAGTACTACCAAAATCCAAACTTTAACACTAGAAATCAACCAAATGATGCAAAACCACTAAACTTTTCAAACTCAAAACCACCTAAAACCACTAGAAATCCAAAGATATGTAAGATATGATCTAACACGGCTCTTGATACCAATTGTAGGATATTGGTTTCACAAACACACTAAACCATAAGCACAAGTAGGCGTATCATATGTTTTAGAGAGAAAGTTAGAGGTTTAGGGAACTTTAGTGAGAGAAAGAAGAAATATTATTATGAGCTCCAACTCTACCTTGGAAGGTAGAGAGTATTTATAGTCTTACAATAAGCGCCACACAACGGAACATGGATCGAGACATACGGTGGGTAAAGACCCGTCCGTCCTCCACGGTGTTACTTAACTAAATACTACTTAGCTTAAAATAACTACGACTACGAGCTTTCTAACGATTACATATACTTGAGGTTACCGACTCTTTAATACATGGAATTTCTAATTCCTAACAATTATTCTTTTTAATCATTTAATTTTAAAAAAAAATACTTATGTATGTAAGACGCGCATACACATGCGCATGACCCATACAATGTTATTCCGAATAACAAAAGGTTGAGTAACCTCCAAATTACGTCAAGATACGTAAGAGATATTGCAAATCCAGTATCGGACGAATAACCCACAAGTATTCAGAAAAAACTATTATAATAGACACATCAGTGTGAAGATTAAATAGCAAAAAGTTTCAAAACAAAAGAAATATGCATACAATAGACTGTCTACATATAAAGAAACAAAAGTGCCACGCTTCGGTAGGCCAAACAACAAGAGAGCATAATCACAATAAAACACTACTAAATGGAAGTGTTCACAAACGGACCCGTCCCAGCTTGTGAACAGGTATCCGCACCAAGACCGCTAACAACATCACCATGCTCAGGAACGGAAAAATGAACTGATTCCACTATAGGTTCTATACACGAAGGATCAGCAAAAGACAACCAAGTATATGCGAGTGCCAACCAATTATGAAGTGAACCTTCCCTTGCTTTTTTGGCTCTATCAAAACAACCCTGGATTGAAGCAGAGAGGAAGACTCACTCGAAGAGCCTCGAGAAAGACAAGCGAGGCGACCGGTGCTCCAAGAAAAGTCGCTTCTCAGCAGGGATAAATCATCGGAGGATACCGGGGCGAAGCAAGCGAATGATGTCTTCAACGAAGAATCCTTGAGAGCCTCTAAGGAAGAGTAAAGGAAAATGGAGACCGAAGCACTTGAAGAGCATTTTCATAGTTAGCCTTAGCGGAAGGATCAAAAGCGACAGCGAGAAAGTGGCGTGTTGGCGTTACCATGAACATGTCCCAACAAGCCCATCTTGCATACCTTTATCAACGGATGACTAATAGCATTAGCCAATGCGTCCGGTAGCCTTGCCAGCGCCAACATTCGGATCGGCAAGCATGAAGCCTTCGGACAATAACCAATGACGAATGGACATAGCAGTAAGCAAGCTCGGATAAAGTTTTTCCTCTAAATACAGGGCGACCTTAAGAAAGAGCTCCTTCAAGCAAGCTAACTCTGAAGCATAAAGACGGAGCTCCGAACATTCTCTATCCAAAACTTGTACCTAACAAAGAAAATTTCAGAGGTCAATAAAAAAAGAGAGGAGAAGAAAGAACAAAAAAAAAAAAAAAAAAGAAAGAGAGAGACATTTAGTAAGTTCGACATTACGGAGTTCAAGAGTAGAGGTAGCACATCGTAGCGTTCAAGCTCGACATCTGGTGACGAAGAAGCTTCTAACTCTTTGATCTTGGCACAACCCGTTTTCTTTGTGGTGCCCTAAAGATGATACCTCACCATGAAGAGACAACATCTCGACGCATTTGATTCATCTGAGCTAATTGGGACTCTAGCCCATGAATCAAGTTAGCTTGAACATCACACCTGGCGGATAATTTCTCCTTCTCTTGCAGATAATGTTACGCACGAGTCCATAACTTCGAACCAAAGCACAAATGGCGGTGACAAAAGGTCAAAACACGAAAATAAATCGTCATGACTCATTTCACGAAGTAAAGAGGAAAACTTGAGAGGAAACACGTCAACAATCTTGCGGCGGTCAAGGATTGTCAGCGAGACCGTTCAATACTTTTGTTGGGTTGATAAATACGAAAACCCTTAATGGGATTTGAATAGAAAATAGCCCAGTGTTTAGTCCGTTAAACACTAACGGTCCTTGAGTGCATAGTCTCTCGGTGAGTCATCTCGAGGATACTCGGTATGAGTGAAGAAGAAGTCTCTCCACTCGATAAGGCGGATCTTAAAGGGTAAGGCGGAGTCAAGAAGAAGATGGTGGATTCGGTGGTGATGACAATAACTCATTGAATCCTAAGACTCCTCTCCAACTACTTACATGAAGACAAAGTGAAGTAGAGGCGAAGGATGTAAAGGCGAAGAAAGAGCGAGACAAGGCGGGATAAGTTTGAATCGGATAAGGCAGAAGTCCTTATCAACCAAAGTTAACTTTCCACTGAATGGCAAAAGATCGGGCTCGGTGTCATCATGAACTTAGGAAAGTAGTCTTGTCTCTTACCAAGAATAGTCTTTATGTGAGACAAAATACATCGATATTTTGTCTTCATATGATGTCGGTTGTCACTTAGGAAAGAGTCAAAAATCATACATGTATAAATAGCATAAGAGATGGAGTGAAAAGGTTAAGCTTGTGAATTAAAAACACACATACATAAAGCCATCTTTTCACTCCCGCAAATCAACAGTTCTGAGATAGCTCGGTGAGCTCTAAGAGTTGTGCTCGGACTTAGCTTTGAGCTTAGAGAGAGTCACCAAACTTTGTCATTTCAATCCCAAGTACTATTCGCAAGTACTTGGGTAGCGTATTCTTTGTTGATTTATTTCTAATAAGAATATGATGTTGAAAATTACTTTGTGTGTTTTACTTATGTTAATTTCAATCATAGTTCACTATTAACTTGTTTATATACTTAAACTGTTTTAAACAATAGTGAGCGAGGGAACAACAAGTGGTATCGAGCTTGGCTAATTATAAAACTCGTTTTTAGGCGCTCTAAAAGTTTTAAATTAGGATCCTAAATGGCTGAAATTGATGTACCCGACTAGTCGATAAAAGGGTGGAGCTTATTAAATTTGTTGCCCTAGACTTGAAGTTGGTAAATTCAACAAATGGAAAAAGTGTATGCTTTTCTATTTGGTGGGATGGAACCTTATTATATCAAGTGTATAAATGAAGGTCCATTTGTCCCAAAAGCTATTGAAGGTTTGCCTAAACACGAAGCTCGATGAACTCGAGGATGAGAGAAGAGTGGTGAACCGGGACCAAAGACTCAAAAGTATCATCATATCATGTCTTCGATGATATTATGGAGTCATCATAAGTCGTAATGCTGACCAAACAAACACAGGATGACTTAGTGCATAGCCATGAAGGCCTGTCGATACCAAGGAAAAGCAGGATAATGGACACGAAACTTGAGTACAACACCTTGGGGCTAAGGACTCGAAACTCTGTCTCAAACTTACACTCGATACAAAACTCTTTGAAATGAACTTTCAAATGATGGTGTTAAGTTGTCCAAACATGAAATCAATGTTGGTTTTGTCAATAGTCTCCACGAGAAGTGGTTAAATTTCTCTCATGGACTTAGGAATGCTAATCATATCCGAATCTTGAACTTCACGAAATTTATGGGAAATTTGTCTATGAGGAAAACCTCATTAACAGACGATACCGACTTAAAGAAGTCTCGAAGTCAAGAAGTCACGACCACCACTTGACATCCATATCAAGCGCTTTCTTCTCTAACAATGTGGTTCAAGATTTTCAAGAAAATTCGGATGATGAACTTGATGAGAGATCAAGTGAGGAGTACCTAAATGACACGAGCGTCGAATTTCGGGAAAGGGCACTCCTTGCTAACTCTCGAAGATTTATAAAAAGAAACAAAGGTTTTCAAATGCTAAAGCAAATGAGGACTTTGAATGCTTTAAGTGTCACAAAAGGGTCATTTGCAAAAGACATTTTTCTAAAATAATTTGAACCCTCCTACAAACCATTAGGGTCAAATCAGTCCTCAGGCTTTAGAAAATTTCAACAAAAAAATGTATCAGTCTCATCAACATTTTCAAAACAAATCGATAATAACAAAACCATTGATTATGAAGCTAAGTATAAGAAAGCAAAAGCTAAGCTTGCATTGCTTGAGGCGATCCTCGAAACAACAAAAATGTTCAAGCGTGCGGGGTAAAAACAAGGGACTCGTTCTTGAAACCTTCGGCGGGATGAAGAGCGGTGTCATCGGATGATGAAATGGTGCATGTCGATTGCTGTGATGGCCCTCTCGAAGAGGACAAGCTAGCTGTTGGAAAGAATCATGCTAGGAATGGAGAATGGGTCAATATCACAATGAAGAAGGTAAATATCTTACTTTCTATGGATGATGACTCGATTGGCGTCTTACATGAATTATCTTAATGTTGACCTTAAGTTTGTGGAAGAGCAAAGGCGAATCTTTTTCAAAATACAACAAGCTAAGTTTTGAATTAAACAAGTGTAGAGATGAACTACTTATTTTAAAACAAGCCAAGCTTGAGGTTGTCACTTTGCAAATTCAAAACCTTGAACTAGTTAAAAGAAATCGGGCTCTTCAAGACGAACTCAAAAGGTTCAAGATATTTTTGATAGTTGAATTGCTAAGAATCCCGGGATCTTTGATCTTGTGGGAGCCCTAGTAGTAAGAAGAGAGTCTTAGGTGAAGATCATCTTCCCGACTCTCTCAACAAAGACCAAGGTCCCAAGCCATTTGTGTGCGGTGGCATGATTACATATATGTTGACTAGTCCCAAGCCCGGTGATTGGATTGAGCGGGTTAATCACAGTAAGCTCCCGAACTTTGATTACGGAAGAATTCTAGAGCACGAAAGTCAAGCTCTAAAGAGCATGCTTGGACTCCACGATGTGCCCAGAGTCTTGAACACATCTCTCGAGTCCAAGTGAATCTCAAACACCACTTCCACCCTGGAAACTCTTTAGGGTCTTGCTCCCGGATCGAGCTTACTCCATTACAATACAATCCACACTCACCAAAATAAAGGTGCGGACTTGGTAGAACTATCCTCAAAAGACCATCAAAACCAACTCAACAAGAGTGTACCCCACCGAAACTTCCACATCCTCTATCCCCAGAAGTCGACCAAATTCGTGGCGGCGAACTCGTGAGGAAGCTAGCGACAAGATGGAATCCATCGAAAAAGTCCACTGAATCGGTCAAGGAAACAAAGTCGACTTCCTCTAGTACCTCAAAGTCAAAAGCAACCACCAAAAACAAGCGGTATGATCTATGCCACTATACGGTCATACCAGCGACAAGCTGTTATAGAATCCTTTTTCGTATGATCGCAAAAGGATGATCACAGAATCTAGCGATCACTTACAATATGTAAGTTCTCTCAATAAAGCAAACTACACCAAAGTTGGTCATCAGTATGCTTCTACATCCAAGCCTGCTTAAATGTTTAGAGCAAAACCTTTTCCTCCTTGCCCACACTATGGCTTTAATGGTCATCATCCTGATGATTATCTTATGAACACATGCTGTGATATTTGTGGTAACACAACTCATATGACATCCCGGCATGGCGATGCCATCCATGCAAGGAGAAGTTCAACAACCCAAAATCATTGAGTCATCCTCGGTCTCTAAATGCAAACACGTGGTAGCACAATGCACTCAACCAGCGACCATGAGTCGATTGCTAAATTCAAAGAGACATTGAGATCCAAGCCCACTAGTAAGTGGGTCACTAAGAAGAAACTAATTAGGTTTACTACTTGTGCGAGAGACGCCGAGAGCCTATTTGGCATCTAGGCGATGGATGCTCAAGAAGCATGTTGGTGTGAAGGAGTATCTGCACAAGTATGTAAAGGAACCAGGACCCAAAGTAGTATTTGGTGATAACTCATCATGTCCCAGCTGAAGGTTATGGTTCGATGGCGCAATGGAATAGTTTTCTATAATAGCTTATGTCAATGGTGCGAAATACAATCTCATCGATGTCGATCAACTATGTGATGCCAAGTTCATTGTACAATTCAATGACAAACAAGGTACCATTTTCAATGCCAATAAAGAAGTTGTTTTGATAGCTCCTAGAAGAGATGATGTTTATGTCTTGAACATGTCTACTCTCTCAAGATGGAACTTGTCTCTTTGCAAAGCCACTGAAGCATCAGCGGCTATGGCACAAGAGACTCTCTCACTTAAACTTCAAAACATCAACAACTTGGCAAAACAAAACAAGGTCCTTGGCTTACCATCTTTGGTTTTGCAAAAGATAAACCATGCTCGACTGTGAGAAAGGCAAACATCAAGAGCATCTTTCAAAACAAAACAAAACTTCTCCATCAAAACACGCCTTCACCTCTTGCATATGGATCTCTTTGGACCGGTCGGTCCTAGATCTATCCAACATGAAAAGTATACACTTGTCATTGTTGATGAGTTTTCAAGATACACTTGGGTATACTTTCTTTCCAAAAGAGTCGAGGCGGTGACACAATAATGTCATTCATCGAGAACATTGAAAACATAATGACATTCTTGTAAAACAAATCGAAATTGACAATGGTCTTGAGTTCAGAAATGATGAAATTGAGAGCTACGTGATGAAAAGGAATCTCCCAAAATTTCATCTCCTTACACCCCGAACAAAATGGGGTGGTGAAGGAAAAACATAACTCTCATTGAGGCTGCAAGAACCATGTTAAATGGCTCGACTCTCTACAAACATTTACGGATGAGCGGTCAAAGCGACCTATTATACTCAAAACGGTCAATCATTGTCAAAAGACATAATAAAACCCCATATGAGATATTCAAAGGTGACTTCTTGACATTAGCTACTTTCATGTATTTGGATGCCCTGTGTTTATTCATAACCACAAGGATCATCTAGGCAAGTTTGATGCTAAAGGCGATGATGGATACTTTCTAGGTTATTCACCGATCTCCAAAGCCTTGGGGTATTTAACACAAGGAGATAGCAAGTTGATGAAACCTTTCATGTCACCTTTGATGAAAGTGTAGAAAGCATCGGGTTCACCAACACCTCGATGGAGGAAATAGGAATTGATAACTCATCAAGATATCCTCACGATGAGTATATCACTTAAATCAATTCCTCATACCAAGGCGATGATGACATCTCATATTATGTCTTGCCTCATAACTGTCACAACCAACAATCGGTGAATTCATTGATAATCGATCGGTCCTATTGGGATAGGTAACACTAATCCAAATGATCGGGAACACGTGATTCATGAAACCCAACTCGAACAAAACATCTCAACAGATGTTCCTAATGATTCTATGGCTCATGCACGAAATCACTCCCGATTCTCTAGTGACATCCTCAAGCTCGGATCCTAGACCACAAAGTAGATGGACAAGATCTCGGGACATTGAGCTTGTGAACATCATTGGTGAACCCACGGAGGAATGCTCACTAGAAGCATGGGTGCTAAGTTAGCTGCGACTTGACCAATGAATGTCTATATCTTGATTACCTATCGATATAGAACCCAAAAGTGTCTTGAAGCTCTAAAGCACCCAAGCCGGGTTCAAAGCTATGCAAGAAGAACTGCTGCAGTTTGATAAAAACAAAGTCATGACCTTGATCAAATGTCCTCGGGATGTTGTTGTCATAGGAATGAAGTGGGTTTTGAAACAAAGCGATGAAAGCGCATCATTAAAAACAAAGCCGGGCTTGTAGCCAAAGGTTCTGATCAACAAGAAGGCATTGACTATGATGAGACATGTGAAAAACTAGAAGGGGGGGTTGAATAGTTTTACCAATTTAAAACTTCCTTTTAAATATTTAGATTGACTTATGTCAATCTATTTGATTGTTTATGTTGGACGTTGATAGATAGATATATAAGCGTGTAATGAAAGATAAAGAGTAAGAAGCACATCACCACGACACAAGTATTTATAGTGGTTCGGCTACAAGGACACCTTCCTTGCCCTACTCCACTCCCGAGTCACCTACTCAAGAGTTCGTAAACACTACACCAACTCCTTATGGCGGAGAAGCCTTCTGGCGTCGCTTAACCTTTTTCCGGTACAAAGCTAAATACCGAGTTCTTTCACACCAAGGCGAACCACACCTAACACAACGTCGCCTACCCTTTATACGGTGCCAGGCTAACCATCGAGTTCTTTCACACCTTAGGAGAACTAATCCTTCACAACGTCGCCTACCCTTTATTAGGTCTAAGGCTAAGCACCTAGTTCTTTCACACCTTAGGTGAACTACACCTTCACGACACAACACCTAATCTCAAGGAGATCTACTCCTTGTTACAACACCATCAAGGATATCACCATCCTTGTATATAAACAAATACATATATGTATAACGATGCACCTCATCGGTTATACGACCTAGGCATTCTTCCCAAATGCTACTTGATTTGATTCTTTGGCATCCTTCACTAATGCCTTTGACACAAAGCTTGGCACCCTTCACTAATGCCTTCGTCTTGACACCTTTAGCATCCTTCACTAATGCTTTGACACGGATGATGAGAACCTTTCACTAATGCTTTCATCTTGACACTTTCAGCATTCTTCACTAATGCCTTCAACCCAACATCTATGGAGAAAGGAAGAACTATCAACAAGAGAACCTTAGTAGTCTTGATGATGACGAAGCATGGCAACTCATGGACTTTGAGCTTGCACGTCTTCAAGAGGTGGTGATCTCTCCTTTAAGAGGAACCTAGTAGATCACACAAAACAAAGACAAACTACATAGATCACTTAGATCCGAGGTTAGAGGTTAGAATACTTTGGGAAGTATGTGTAAAAGCACACCTAGAGAGGAAGAAATGGCTCTCTATTTATAGAGAAATTCTATTCATTTCCCGGATCCCACGGATCCCTACCACAAGGGATCCGGCTAGCACAAAGCTAGGGATCCGTGGTCCGCTCTCTTTGCCCATGGGTATTTTTGGTTATGGGTCATGGGTCATGGGTTATGGGTTGATCCATGGTTTTCTTTCTAGATACAATGTATCTTAAGGATACAATGAACTTGGTTAAGTGGTATAAATAAAACCATGGGTTATGGGTCAAAACCATTTGCTAGTTTTACCTATTTAGTATATACTTGTTTTACCCATTTTAGTATATACTTGTTTTTACCCATTTTGGTATACTTAGTTTAAGTATATGTTTAACCCAATATGTAAACACTAGTTGTTGTACATATGTATCTAAGTCATAAGATCACTTATACTTGTTTTAGTGTTTTATGTGAAAGCGTAAGTGTGTTAGAAAACTATTAGTCCAAACCATTTCGTATTCTATTTGTTTCGTTAAAATGATTTTCGTTTGTTATCGACAAAACATTAGAAGATCGTAAAATATAAATAAGCGTTTTCACGGCTTATTTGTATTAACAATCTCCCCTTTTGTTGATGACAAAACATAAAATTATTTTAAGGAAAAATCTAAAATTAGTAAGAGTTTGAATTTGTAGTTTTACTTTCTTCTCCCCCTTTTTGTCGAAACAAAAAGTGTTAAAAGAAACTAACACAAATAAAAAAATGTAAAAATGTAAAGAGAGCAAGTGACGGGAATGGTACTCGTCTTAACTCCTCCTTGACGAGTCCATCCCTTTGAAAGGGCGTCAAGGACATAACGTAAAATAAACTAATTGTGTTTGCAAATGGTTCGTCTAAGTGACAAGAACGTGCTCCCCCTTGAATATTGCAATGTTGCAATGCGGTGTCATGAAGTGTAACCCAAAATTGGATTAAGTTTGCAAATGATTTTGCAATGTCGTTTGACACAAAGCTCCCCTAGCTTTATGGTGTCAATATCTTCATGTATTTTGAATAACTACAAAACAAAGGTTAGAAAACAAGAGTATAGTGCATAATTTCACGCAAATAAGACTCAAGTTAATAAAATTTGTGCTTGCCACGGATCACGGTTCCTTTCCGGAGGGATCCGTCTAGGTATTGGGAGGATCAGGCTATCATTACAGTTTCTTGATGGTGAAGAAATGTCAAGGAATGCTATTTGAGGAAATGAGATATATGTACAATATAACAAGCACAACACACATAATAATCATAGCATATAAGTATTCATTCAATAAAACAAGAGATACACAACCAAATCTCTAAAAACTAAGAGAATGAACTTTAGCCATATAAGTACTACTAATGCTAATCTCATTACGGGATTTAGAATGTGACAATGTGCTTAAGTCTAGGGATGGGTGGACTTGTTGAATTGATCCAACTTTGCAAGAAGATGATTGAACATGAAATGTATCTCATTTCGTACTTCTTGAACAAGTCCTTGAGTTTTAGACAATTTGGGCAAATATTGTCTTGGTTTGGCCCGAAGGAAAAAGGATGTTTGAGGGGCTCAATGTGTGTTTGAGGGTCTTCATTTTGAGAAGTAGGAGAGGTTCTAAAATGAGGGTGGTAATGGAACTTCTTCCATATGATCAAGGTTGTTCCTTGTCTCCCATGATGGGCTAATTGGTGTTGTAGGTGGTTCCGATTTAATGAAAAGGTTGGTGAATGGGAGGTTCTTGGTGATGAATGGAACAATGAATATATGTTTGGATGAGGAAGAGGCTCATTCAAGGGTGTAGTCCATTCTCAATGAATGAAGGTTTTGATGGCTTGCTAGAACTAGCCATGTTTGGTTTGGAACTAGATGATCCTTTTCTAGTTGGAAAGGTTTGATGCTAATCCTTGCGGTTCTCTTAGCTTTAGTTGGATGGGTTTGATGAAGTGGGATTCTAGAGTCATTATCTCTAATGGGAGATGTTTCGGTGGATGAAATTTCATGGATCATTTGACCCTTTCTTTTGGATGATCCTATGTTTGAGGAGTTGTTGCTAAGAGCCTTAGTCATGGTGATGAAGGTGCTAATGTGAGCTTCTAATTTCTGATTTTTGAAAGGTAATTGAGGATGGTGCCATAAGCCTAAGATTGTTTGGTTTATAAAGAGTAATTTGAATTTGGGAATTAAATTCTTGACCACTTAGAAGACTAAGCATGCTCTTGAGATTTTGATCAGCTCTAGGAAGATAATTAATGTATGCTAAGAGTGGTTAGAGAACCAAAAGGTGACATGAGTTTGAATATAGGAGCTGATTTATGTTCTGCATCTACGGATCCCGGATCCTCTCGATGAGGATCCACACGGTTAAAGACCAGGGATCGGATATCGAACAGGTCTAGGTGAAATCATTATGCTTTTGTAAGGTTAGTTATTAATTGATTTCGAGAGTTTAACTTAATTTTGAAGTCTTTAGTTGTTGGATATCTCAAACCCTTAACCATAACAAGTAATGATGTTTAATGATGATTTTGGCCAAGAAAATTTGACTTTGGGTAGTCTAACTATATGTTTGACAATGATTCCATTTAATTTGATGTGGAGAAGTGGTGATAACAAGTCCTAGAACTCGAGATGATGTCCTAATAGGAATTTACTAAAATCCTTAAAAATAAAAAGAATTGAAAAACAATTTTGGCCTTAATTTTGATTAATAGGTGATTGAGATTAATTTGCTAAAATTGAAAGATATACCTAACTAAGTGCTATCAAGAGTGATAGATAATGTGTGAGTGTTAGGCGGAATTATGGTGAGTTTTGACTAGTTGGAGATGATCTAATAGAATGTTTTGATGTACCTAAATCATGTTGCATATCGGATACCACGGATCCACGGTTCCCTTACGGGAGGATCCGTCTAGTACAAATCTTTGGGATTCGCCTCTGCGGATCGAAGGCTTTCGGCAAATGTGCAACTTTGCACTTCTTAGTAAATGTTTCTCTAGTTGTTTCTATGGGGACTAAATGCAAGAACACAACTAATATAATTAATATCAAAGTAGGAAGAACTAAAATTCCTAAAATGAGTGACGACCACTCCAAGAGGTCGTAAAATCTCATTTTCAAACACCTAAGTTAGGATGTTTAGTGCCAAGGTATGGCAATGCCTACATACTACAAGTATAGTTTAAAGTGTTTACAAACCATTGTTTGAGATTGTTTATCATACACTAGATTCCTAAGGTCTTACCTTTCTTTACTCCTTCACTTCTTCACCCGTCCTCCACTCTTTATCAAACTATCTTCACTTCTTCTTCCTCAAGAAATTTGCGAAGCATTTGAAGATTCCCTTGGTTTGTTGCCATTCGGGTGATTCATTTGGGATGTTTGGCAATTGGTTAATGTAGTCCAAGGGGTCAAGATCAATATTTTCGAGTGGGTTGCTACTACTCCCTTCACCTTCTCCTTGCCTCTCTCTTTCGTCCGAGGAATCTGTGGGTGGGTGTGGTCTCTTGCCTTCCACCATAAACCTTGTTGTTCTACCCTCGGTTAATGGTACCATAACCTTATTGCAAAAGTTATGATCAAGGGATTGTGGAGAAGGGTCTAATGCAAAGATGAATTTGGCGAGACGGGTTAGAAGCATTGCATACGGAAGCACCATCTTGTCCATGCTTCTAACACTTGCCATTCTCTTGACCATGTAGTAGACAATGTTGAAGCGAGTTTGGTCACTAGACAATAGATCATGAAGCTTAGGCATGGGTTGGGGTGATCCTTGTTTCCTACTAGACACACCACATTCTCTCTAATCACATCTTCCATTTTCTATACAACGGGTACATCTCGAGAGCTCCATTTGGAAAGGATCTCTATAGATCACTTTCGCCTTCCTAGTAACTCTTGATGGGGATGCTCTTGGCATAAATCGGTATCCACTTACCGTGGTTGCTTCGGGATTGTTGCGTGATAAATGTCGTGATGATCAACCATAGAGTGTATTTCTTGCAACGACCACTCATTAGAGTACATGCAAACACCATCATGTGGCACTCCTATTATTCTTCCAAACTCCTCAAGTGAAAGACTAAACTCTCGCTCATTGATGGTGAATTCAATTGAGATGGACCCGTCATCATTTCTAATTATCCCCATTGTCTTGTAAAACTCAAGCACAAAGACCGGGCAAATTTGTTCGTTTATATCCAATAAACAATCAAACCCAATAGTTTCAAAAACTTCCCTTATGTCAGTATTTGCAAGAAATGATGGATCAACAACTCTACCTTCATGAAAGAGTCTCTTTTCAAGAAACTTAAAGGCTTTTCTATCGTCCGGACTTAAGCCATTTTTCCTATGATACATGGGTATGTAGTGGGCGGTGTCTTGGTAATCTTGTTGCTTGTTGCTAGGCATGATATTCCTAAACAATACAACACAATGTGGTGTTAATGATGAATAGTAGCCTAGAGGGTTTGATCAAAATTTTGCTCTCATAATCTTTGTTAAGTTCAAGAAATGTGTTTAATTTGTATTAACAATGTTAATTCTTTGATTTAGATTATCTTAGAAAACAATGTGGTGACAAATTATAATAAACCCATTTGAACCCAACTCTTAAAGATGAAGAAATTGTAATTCTAAGAATCAAGGAATTAAAATAACAATGTAGTGAAGATTATACTTACACAAGTGATTGTTAGACTTGAGAAGAATGATCAATTTGCTCCTATGAACAGTACCTGGGTTTTTGTTCGTGAGTCTTTGAGGTGAGTATTATTGTGGAACATCCATAGTGATCATTCTTGATCATATACTGTCTTCTGTTGCACGGATCCCGCGGATCCCTCTCATTTGGGATCCGGCTAGTGTAAACCGAGGGATCCGGCATAACAGCAAAGATCAGCTCAAACATTCCTTGATAACTAAGGTTTTGGGAGTTCTAAATAACCTAATGATTTGGTGTTTAAGGTTCTAAAACTTGTGATTTGAGGTTTTTGAAGATTCAGTACTATTCCTATTAGACGAGGTTCCCTTTTTAAGAATTAGTCATAATTCTTGGGAAACTTTTCAAACATTATAATAAAATCCCATTTTATTATAACATAAGAAATTTCACATGAAAATTTATAGACATAGATGAAGTGTCAATATATTCTTTGTGATGAATGATGATAATGGTTATCAAATAACCAAAATGTCATTATTACGAAATCATAGTGTAGTTTCTACAAATAAGTCGAAGAATACTATTTTTGATAATGACTTTAATATAGAAAACTATTAGAACAATTACTAATAAATCATGCAACTATGATTTCAATAATAAAATTAAAAGCAAGTGATTAGTAATCATACCTTGGCTAAATATTCTTTTTGCGAAAGGAAATATTTAGATAAGTTCTTTATGCTCTTCTTGGTAGCTCCAAACTCAAGTATGGATAATGCTTAGAAAAGAAATGTTAGAGCATTCTATCATTTTCCAACAATAGACAATATAGTGATTTTAAAATATGATGAAGATAATCCTTCTTTGTAGTTTTCAAACATACACGGATCGTATCGAGTCTTTAAAGTACAACATACTTTAAGAAACTTGGTAACGAAGCTCTGATGCCAATTGTGGAAAACTAGAAGGGGGGGTTGAATAGTTTTACCAATTTAAAACTTCATTTTAAATATTTAGATCGACTTATGTCAATCTATTTGATTGTATATGTTGGACGTTGATAGATAGATATATAAGCGTGTAATGAAAGATAAAGAGTAAAAGCATCACCACGACACAAGTATTTATAGTGGTTCGGCTACAAGGACACCTTCTTTGCCCTACTCCACTCCCGAGTCACCTACTCGAGAGTTCGTAAACACTACACCAACTCCTTATGGCGGAGAAGCCTTCACAAGCGTCGCTTAACCTTTTTCGGTACAAAGCTAAATACGAGTTCTTTCACACCAAGGCGAACCACACCTAACACAACGTCGCCTACCATTTATATGGTGCTAGGCTAACCACCGAGTTCTTTCACACCTTAGGAGAACTAATCCTTCTGGCGTCGCCTACCCTTTATTGGGTACTAGGCTAAGCACCTAGTTCTTTCACACCTTAGGTGAACTACACCTTCACGACACAACACCTAATCTCAAGGAGATCTACTCCTTGTTACAACACCATCAAGGATATCACCATCCTTGTATATAAACAAATACATATATGTATAACGATGCACCTCATCGATTATCGACCTAGGCATTCTTCCCAAATGCTACGTGATTTGATTCTTTGGCATCCTTCACTAATGCCTTTGACACTGGCGCTTGGCACCCTTCACTAATGCCTTCGTCTTGACACCTTTAGCATCCTTCACTAATGCTTTGACACGGATGATGAGAACCTTTCACTAATGCTTTCATCTTGACACTTTCGGCATTCTTCACTAATGCCTTCAACCCAACATCTATGGAGAAAGGAAGAACTATCAACAAGAGAACCTTAGTAGTCTTGATGATGACGAAGCATGGCAACTCATGGACTTTGAGCTTGCGTCTTCAAGAGGTGGTGATCTCTCCTTTAATAGGAACCTAGTAGATCACACAAAACAAAAGACAAACTACATAGATCACTTAGATCGAGGTTAGAGGTTAGAATACTTTGGGAAGTATGTGTAAAAGCACACCTAGAGAGGAAGAAATGGCTCTCTATTTATAGAGGAAATTCTCTTACATTTCCTGGATCCCACGGATCCCTACCACAAGGGATCCGGCTAGCACAAAGCTAGGGATCCGTGGTCCGCTCCTCTTTGCCCATGGGTATTTTTGGTTATGGGTCATGGGTCATGGGTTATGGGTTGATCCATGGTTTTCTTTCTAGATACAATGTATCTTAAGGATACAATGAACTTGGTTAAGTGGTATAAATAAAACCATGGGTTATGGGTCAAAACCATTTGCTAGTTTTACCTATTTAGTATATACTTGTTTTACCCATTTTAGTATATACTTGTTTTTACCCATTTTGGTATACTTAGTTTAAGTATATGTTTAACCCAATATGTAAACACTAGTTGTTGTACATATGTATCTAAGTCATAAGCTCACTTATACTTGTTTTAGTGTTTTATGTGAAAGCGTAAGTGTGTTAGAAAACTATTAGTCCAAACCATTTACGTATTCTATTTGTTTCATTAAAATGATTTTACGTTTGTTATCGACAAAACATTAGAAGATCGTAAAATATAAATAAACGTTTTCACGGCTTATTTGTATTAACAAGACATTTGCTCCTGTTGCAAGAATGGAAGCCATCAGGATCTTCCTTGCATATGCAACATACATGAACTTCAAGGTCTACCAAATGGATGTTAAAATTGCATTCCTAAATGGTAATTTTAAGGAAGATGTGTATGTTCAGCAGCATCCTGACTAAGAGTAGTGAATTCCCTGACTATGTCTGCAAGCTTGACAAAGCCCTTTATGACTTAAACAAGCTCCCAGGGCATGGTATGAAACACTCTCGGCCTTCGATACAAAACAAGTTTATGCGAGGAAAGATAGACAACACTTTGTTTGTCTATAGAACACAACAGGATGTGATCTTGGTCCAAGTATATGTTGATGACATCATCTTTGGCTCAACAAACTACAAACTTTCAAAGCAGTTTGAAAAGCGATGACAAAAGTTTGAAATGAGCATGATAGGTGAACTCACATACTTCCTTGGACTACAAATCGAACAAGCGAGAAAGGAATCTCCATCGGTCAAGAGAAGTACACAAGAAATCTCTTGAAGAAATATGAGATATCGGCGTGCCTCGGTGAAGACTCAATGGTTCCACCTAACAACCTTGGACTGATCTCACCGGCAAATCGGTCAATCAAGCCCATTCGGAGGGATTGTTGGCTCAGCGATGTATCTAAGCGCTTCGGACCGGACATACAATTCTCGGTGCGTCTAATAGCTAGATATCGGTCCAATCCCAAAGAATCTCACCTCACTACACCAAAAGAATACTGTGCACACGAAGGAACACCAAACCTTGGACTTTATTATCCAAAATGCTCGGGTTCGATCTCAAAGGTTACTACGATTCGATTATCTTGGTCGCAACATGGATAGAAAAAGTACCTCAGTAGCCACTGTAAAATTTCACTATCATCAACTTTCATCTTAATAAACTAGATTGTTTATCAAAACTTATTTGAGCCAAGTTGAGCATTTTAGCATGTACGTTTCATTTTATTGCAAAATTTATGCATCTCGAGTAGTCTTATTTAATCATGCCGATATTCTTGATAGCGGATCGGTCTCACAAGAAATTTTCTTGTCTTCACGAGCACGCGCATCGAGGCACTCAATTAGTTATGGCTAAAGTCGAATAAATATTTTTATGAATAAGAATTAATATTTTTATTTATTTATTTTTACCTTTATAAAAACGTGCTCTAAATTATATATTACACGTTTTTGTCAAAAACGTCAAACCGAAACACCACGACACACATTTAAGCTCAATCGGGACACGAAATACATAACGTAAAGATTCAAAGTAATCCCCCCTCCAAAAACTTAACCTTGCCGCCACTATAAGATTGAGAGGTCACTTGATTATTTAAGAAAATTGGACCAAGTTATCTTAAACACTCTAATGCATAACATAATACAAGAAAAAGGACTATACACACTTGTATCCACTAGCTAAATGGGCCAAAAATGATCCTCCTCTTTTCCTACACTAGTCGAACAGCTCAACATATCTAGATTCACCATTTACCAAAGTATTCCAAGTCACATGTTAGTATTAAGAAATGTGAAAGACACTTTAATGCAAAATACTTGGGTAATAAAGATCAAAGCACCATGCAACCTATGGACCAATGGTAAGCTTAATGATGCAAGATCTAGAAATTCTTGGTTATATACCACTCGACACACACACTATACCTTCACAAGTTCACTCTTCAAATTTTACTAACTACTACTTCACAATTTGCTAAGATAGTGCTTGGAAAATCTTGGGTAAACAACTTGGCATTTGGAAGATCTTGGGTAAAAGTGTTGGGTAAACAAGCAAGCATTTGGAGTTTGGGTTATAAAATCTTGGGTTCTTGTTTCTTCTTGGTCGACACAAACACATCCCCATTGTAAGGATTTTTTGGTCTCATTTAGCATGTGTTTCCATTGAGTTTTCTTATGAGTACAAACATGTTTATGCTTAATGTTTAACTAGACAATGAGTTCTTTAAAAACTTTGCTTGCACGACATGTATAGGCTCGTTAAATATACATGCATATATGACTAAGATTTGCGTTTAAAAACTTGTGTGGTAATCTTGAACTTGTAAATACTTGTAAACATCTCGAAAAATATAAGCTAGTGCTTATTTGTTTTACTTAATCGACACCCACATATTTTTATAAGATTATTGGACTTTTGACTAAAAAGAAACTATAGATCTAAAGAAAACATAAGTTTTGGCTCAAACTTGGACAAGTGCTTATTTGCTTATTTCGGCTTATTAGCTTATTCGCCATTTATGTGCTTAACTATAAGATTAATGGACTAAGTATACTAAGTTATGTTGTGGTTTGTTGGATCAAATAATCATTGGGCCGAGACAAGCTCAAAAGGGGCGTTTGAATTGCTTATTTTGGTTGACTCAATAATAAGTGCTTAATATACCTTGAAGTTCTTAACAAAGGTTACCAACTTGCATGGTCCAAGCTAAACTTATTTCAAAAACAAAGAAGATGATGCATGTACACTGTTACACATATGTATATAACGAAAGCACTAACTTTAATATATATATATATATATATATAAACTAATTTGGTAATATTTCACAAAAGGTAGAGTTGTCTAATGGTTAGGAAGATGGGAGCATAAGCTCGAGGTCTGGGGTTCGATTCATGCTTCCATCATTTTTATCATTTAATCTTTTTGAAACTCTTGCCACCCTTAGCACTTGAACCATTTATAAAATTTACTAGCGCACTCTCTTAGTAGTAGCCTATTACTAAACTCTTTTACGTACTCATACTATATATTTTATCTATCCTATTTTGATAAAGAATACTTTGGGTCACTAAATTTTAGATGGAAAACTAATAATTACGAGCGGGTCATGCCCAAATTTCGTTAAAAATAATATACTTAGTGTCACACCCCAAAATATCGCAGCTGAACGATAGTGTCATTGGGGTATAACGTCATAGCACAAAGTATGGATACTAAAACGACCTCTATAATGAGGCGTTTTGAAAAGTTTACCATTCGATTTCAAATGTCAAAAGTTTACAAAGAAGAATTCATAAAGTTTGATAACACACAAAGAGTTTACAAAACATGTCGAATGGTAGCGTTATAAACACAAGACTCAATGCATGCCATGCGACCCAAAAGCTCCATGAAATGCTATCACCTTAAAACACGAGATAAAACATGCTAAAAGTGTCAACACAAAGGTTGGTGAGTTCGTAGAGTTTGTTGAAAATGATTTGAAAAAGTCTATAAGAAATGTTAATGCGACAAAGGCCGTGCAAATCCACTCGGTTCAAGTTCCGCCCATACAAAACTTGCAACTGTGTGTTTACAATCCATTGCCAAAATATGTAATTGTCAATCTTGTTTGTAAGTAGGACATAGGTGCATACGATATATACATAAACTTAATGCAAAGAATCACAGCCAATCGAACCTCACGTGAAGTCTAACTTGTTTGTTGTTATTGCCTTGAATAACTTGAATACAGATTATATTCACCCAAGGTCTCGTCTATCAAGGACACAAGGGTGGGGCGTCGACCGATAGTACTATCAATACCTCTCTGCCGGCTCCAGCAGAGTTAACCATTGCTAAAGTTTGTATGTTGATGCATAATTGAATACTTGTTTAGCACATTAAGGCACATATCGCAATAAACACACAATGTCCAAAGTGTATAAGTAGTATAGTGTAACACAATTGTATAAATGGTTTGAGTATTCATAAGAGTGAAACAAGTATAACCCAATCAAGTATAGAACGCAATCAAGTCTAAAGTATAGGTAAAGTTGTTTGACAAAAGAGTTTAAATGTTTGGATAAATAAGCATATATCTACTTCAAATAGTTTGTAGAATTTAAGCGAGTAAAAGCGGGTATGAACTCACAAGAGTATGTCAAAGTTTAGAATATTTGTGAAAGTAAATGAAAATAGTTTGAGCATGTACCTCCCAAAAGTAATTGAAAATGTATAAAAGTAGGGGTTATGAACTCACGATGAGTATGTCAAAGTTTAAAGTACTTGTGATAGTGAATGAAAATAGTTTAAGCATGTATCTCCCAAAAGTAGTATAAAACAATTGAAAGTGGGGCTATGAAAAGTCACGATAATATGTAAAAGTTTAGTATATTGTGATAGTAAAACAAGTAGTTGAGCATGTATCTCCCCCAAAGAATTTGTAAGTCAAATAAGTAATAGAAAGTGGGGCTACGAACTCACCTGGTGTGATTGATATGCTAACAAAATGAAATGCACGAAAGTGGGGCCCGAAACTATCCGCGACCTAAAATGAATGTTATGACTTGAGTTATGATATGTTGTCGTGAATGCATGATTTTGAAAACGTATCACCCAATATGCTACTTGAAAACTAGTTATATAAAAATATTGTTACTTGAATGTGTGACGGTTTCTTGTCAAAAATAATCACTTTTGAGTTAATGGTGAAAATGTAGTTAAAACTAAGTAACGGTTTTAGTAATTGGCAAATCGGTTTACATCGGACTTGACGTAATATATACATAAGAAAACTAACTCGTTTTTAAGGTCCGTTTCCCCAAACGTCCGTTTAAACCCTCAAAACCTTGATTAAAATCGACAGCTTACTAGCGCGTGAATAGTGTTTTCGACGTTTTTGACTCAAAATTGGTTAACCATAACTCACTCGTTTTAAGTCCGTTTTCAAGTTCTTTATATCCACGAAGGTAATTAAGTGTACTAATATATTTTAAACTTGGAGACTTCACAGAAATTTTAAGGCCACTGTTTGGGTCAGTTAAAATTCGGACTGCATGAACATTTTCCGGAAAATTGTAGTTTTAAATCGTAACTTGAAACCACGTATCTTTTCGTTATAAATCCGTTTTAGTCCGTTCAAAAGGCCACGTTCATAACTAAAAATCTAGTTTCTAAAACTTTAATAAAACTTATAAAAATGACTATCTTTTCGGAAAATTATAAATTTCGTGACAGCTTCGCGCTTATTTTTAAAATTACCATTTTATCTACTTGATTAACCACAACTTCACCAATCCTACTAGTAAAACAACTTCATTTGATCATATCCAAAATAAATATTCATTATGAGGCTAAAAATATATATACAAACTTAAATAAACATGTATAAAATTTATGTAACCATTTCTTTCAAAAACCACAACTAGACTTTGATGATCCATTTTTCAAACTTATCATTTTTATAAACTTCTAACTAGTACATACTTGTTATAAAAATTAATAGGACACATATGGGTGATAACATTTGATAAACATGAATAAAAACTACAACTTGAGCAAATATGATCATATGGACTTCATGAAATGTATGAAAAATATATATGAAAAAGTAATAGATGAAGTTTTATGCTTACAAATTGCTTGATGAGGTTTAGTGAACCAAGGATTATCCTAAACACCCTAGGTTTTATTTCAAAACCTAAACAAAGAGTGTATCTAGATTGTGTAGAACTTGACAAGAAAAATTTTGATGATCACTTCCTTGATAACCATAGGTGGCCGGATTTTTGAGGGAAGAAGGAGAAGAGAAAAACAACTTGATGAGACTTGAATTATTGGTTTGAATGAGAAAGAAAGGTTGGAGTGTAAGACTTGTATACTTGAAAGATCTTGAAAATCTATTTGGTGAATCTTTCATTTAATGATACATATACATATATTTATTATGTAAGTAAAAATGTATAAGTAAAGTAAGTAATGTAAAGTTATTTGAGGATAAGTAGTATCTTGTAGTATTGTTAAATAAGATTAGTAAATTGTATACACATTTGAATATTTAAGGTAGCGTTAGATAAAATAAATTTCACGGGTCAAGATAAAATATATTTAGGTCATAAAAATTATAAAAATACATTTCTTGCAAAACTTGAGTGAAATAATAATAATCGTGTAGTTTTTTTTTTTTTAAGAAACCGTCGTAATAATATAAATTTAACAATTTATACCAAATAAATTTTAAAACACTGGGTAGACTCATTTTATTATTTTTATAATCTTAATATGAGTATTAAAATATATTGGAATAATTTTTGGAAGTATTGAGTCAATTGTTCAAAAATAATGTTTACGCGATAACGTTTAATGAAAAATGTAAAACCATGCACGAACCGTTATGAAATGATGAATATGGAGTATGAGGAATGACCGAAATTTGAGAATTGTGACATTCTTCCCATGTTAGAGGAATCGCGTCCTCGCGATTCGATTAATGATACTATGGCCCAAAACGCGACAAGGGTTCTAAAAGTTTATGCTCATGTATGGTTTAAATGATTATGTCAATGCTCATGCATATGTCATGACTATATCCCATTCTAAAGACATGCTCCCTTATGATTAGGCTCGATGAGGCGAGCTTTCCATTCTCGAGCAAAATTAAAAAAAACTTTTGGTAACCGATTTTACTTAATCCCACAACTCATCAAACAAGAGCGTCATACGATTAGGCTAAATCGGTTTAGGTAACAACTTGTTTCTAGCTTGATCTTTGCAACTCATCAAACAAGAAATCACGCGGATCAAGCGGAAACAAGTGGTTTGAAGAAAATCTTTTGAAAATTTGGCTCGATTACGGAATTGCTTACTCATATGAGACTACTACTCCCTTCATTGCATGATTCTTCTGAATTAGACATAGGTGATCGGGCTATGTATAATTTAGGAGTAACTATGCAATGCTTGGACTAATCGACTCATATGATGTTTGGTGTTGAGTCATAAGTTCGCATGTATAAAGAATATGCACTTATAATGATATGATGAGATGCTATGATGATGTGGTTATAGTCTAGGGTCAATGATGCAACCTAGTTCTCTATAACCAACGCTACGATACTAATCATCACACCCCAAAATATCGCGGTGAACGATAGTGTCATTGGGGTATAACGTCATAGCACAAAGTATGGATACGAAAACGACCTCTATAATGAGGCGTTTTGAAAAGTTTACCATTCGATTTCAAATGTCAAAAGTTTACGGCAAGAATTCATAAAGTTTGATAACACACAAAGAGTTTACAAAACATGTCGAATGGTAGCTGTTATAAACACAAGACTCCAATGCATGCCATGCGACCCAAAAGCTCCATGAAATGCTATCACCTTAAAACCCGAGATAAAACATGCTAAAAGTGTCAACACAAAGGTTGGTGAGTTCGTAGAGTTTGTTGAAAATGATTTGAAAAGTCTATAAGAAATGTTAATGCAAAGAAAGGTCGTGCAAATCCACTCGGCCCAAGTTCGCCCATACAAAACTTGCAACTGTGTGTTTACAATCCATTGCCAAAATATGTAATTGTCAATCTTGTTTGTAAGTAGGACATAGGTGCATACGATATATACATAAACTTAATGCAAAGAATCACGATAATCGAACCTCACGACGAAGTCTAACTTGTTTGTTGTTATTGCCTTGAATAACTTGAATACAGATTATATTCACCCAAGGTCTCGTCTATCAAGGACACAAGGGTGGGGGCGTCGGCCGATAGTACTATCAATACCTCTCTGCCGGCCCGCAGAGTTAACCATTACTAAAGTTTGTATGTTGATGCATAATTGAATACTTGTTTAGCACATTAAGGCACATATCGCAATAAACACACAATGTCCAAAGTGTATAAGTAGTATAGTGTAACACAATTTTATAAATGGTTTGAGTATTCGCAAGAGTGAAACAAGTATAACCCAATCAAGTATAGAACATAATCAAGTCTAAAGTATAGGTAAAGTTGTTTGACAAAAGAGTTTAAATGTTTGGATAAATAAGCATATATCTCGCCCCAAATAGTTTGTAGAATTTAAGCGAGTAAAAGCGGGTATGAACTCACGATGAGTATGTCAAAGTTTAGAATATTTGTGAAAGTAAATGAAAATAGTTTGAGCATGTACCTCCCCCAAAAGTAATTGAAAATGTATAAAAGTAGGGGTTATGAACTCACAGTAGTATGTCAAAGTTTAAAGTACTTGTGATAGTGAATGAAAATAGTTTAAGCATGTATCTCCCCCAAAAGTAGTATAAAAACAATTGAAAGTGGGGCTATGAAAAGTCACAGTAATATGTAAAAGTTTAGTATATTGTGATAGTAAAAACAAGTAGTTGAGCATGTATCTCCCCCAAAGAATTTGTAAGTCAAATAAGTAATAGAAAGTGGGGCTACGAACTCACCTGGTGTGATTGATATGCTAACAAAATGAAATGCACGAAAGTGGGGCCCGAAACTATCCGCGACCTAAAATGAATGTTATGACTTGAGTTATGATATGTTGTCGTGAATGCATGATTTTGAAAACGTATCACCCAATATGCTACTTGAAAACTAGTTATATAAAAAATATTGTTACTTGAATGTGTGACGGTTTCTTGTCAAAAAGAATCACTTTTGAGTTAATGGTGAAAATGTAGTTAAAACTAAGTAACGGTTTTAGTAATTGGCAAATCGGTTTACATCGGACTTGGCGTAATATATACATAAGAAAACTAACTCGTTTTTAAGGTCCGTTTCCCCGAAACGTCCGTTTAGGCCCTCAAAACCTTGATTAAAATCGACAGCTTACTAGCGCTGTGAATAGTGTTTTCAAGACGTTTTTGACTCAAAATTCGGTTAACCATAACTCACTCGTTTTAAGTCCGTTTTTCAAGTTCTTTATATCCACGCGAAGGTAATTAAGTGTACTAATATATTTTTAAACTTCGGAGACTTCACAGAAATTTTAAGGCCACTGTTTGGGTCAGTTAAAATTCGGACTGCATGAACATTTTCCGGAAAATTGTAGTTTTTAAATCGTAACTTGGAAACCACGTATCTTTTTCGTTATAAATCCGTTTTAGTCCGTTCAAAAGGCCACGTTCATAACTAAAAATCTAGTTTCTAAAACTTTAATAAAACTTATAAAAAATGACTATCTTTTCGGAAAAATTATAAATTTCGACAGCGCTTCCGCGCTTATTTTTAAAATTACCATTTTTATCTACTTGATTAACCACAACTTCACCAATCCTACTAGTAAAACAACTTCATTTGATCATATCCAAAATAAATATTCATTATGAGGCTAAAAATATATATACAAACTTAAATAAACATGTATAAAATTTATGTAACCATTTCTTTCAAAAACCACAACTAGACTTTGATGATCCATTTTTCAAACTTATCATTTTTATAAACTTCTAACTAGTACATACTTGTTATAAAAATTAATAGGACACATATGGGTGATAACATTTGATAAACATGAATAAAAACTACAACTTGAGCAAATATGATCATATGGACTTCATGAAATGTATGAAAAATATATATGAAAAAGTAATAGATGAAGTTTTATGCTTACAAATTGCTTGATGAGGTTTAGTGAACCAAGGATTATCCTAAACACCCTAGGTTTTATTTCAAAACCTAAACAAAGAGTGTATCTAGATTGTGTAGAACTTGACAAGAAAAATTTTGATGATCACTTCCTTGATAACCATAGGTGGCCGGATTTTTGAGGGAAGAAGGAGAAGAGAAAAACAACTTGATGAGACTTGAATTATTGGTTTGAATGAGAAAGAAAGGTTGGAGTGTAAGACTTGTATACTTGAAAGATCTTGAAAATCTATTTGGTGAATCTTTCATTTAATGATACATATACATATATTTATTATGTAAGTAAAAATGTATAAGTAAAGTAAGTAATGTAAAGTTATTTGAGGATAAGTAGTATCTTGTAGTATTGTTAAATAAGATTAGTAAATTGTATACACATTTGAATATTTAAGGTAGCGTTAGATAAAATAAATTTCACGGGTCAAGATAAAATATATTTAGGTCATAAAATTATAAAAATACATTTCTTGCAAAACTTGAGTGAAATAATAATAATCGTGTAGTTTTTTTTTTTAAGAAACCGTCGTAATAATATAAATTTAACAATTTATACCAAATAAATTTTAAAACACTTGGGTAGACTCATTTTATTATTTTATAATCTTAATATGAGTATTAAAATATATTGGAATAATTTTTGGAAGTATTGAGTCAATTGTTCAAAAATAATGTTTACGCGATAACGTTTAATGAAAATGTAAAACCATGCACGAACCGTTATGAAATGATGAATATGGGTATGAGGAATGACGAAATTTGAGAATTGTGACACTTAGTTTATTTTCATAAAAGTTACCAAATTTGAAAACTAGATATTAAATATAACATAAACTTTTTTACTTATCACCCACTAATTTAATATTATATATATATATATATATATATATATATATATATATATATATATATATATATATATATATATATATATATATATATATATATATATAATAATTATCGTAGAACATAAACACTTATATTATAAACACTTGGCGTAAATATTTATTATTTGCCGACGCCAGTAAAAACATCACAAACACTTTATTTGTGAACATTTTCCGTACTTAGTCATTCGGTTGCTTTCAAACCGAGGACTTATTAAATCATGACTATTTTTCATATAATTATATCGTGAGCACTTTTCCTAGAGCCAAAACTTACAAGCGTTTGAAACACTCTAAACTTAACCATTGCCACCAAGCGATAATAAACACAAACTCTTGAGAATGCCTCAACCGTTTTCAATACACTAAGTTATGAATAAAAGAATAAACTAAGACTTGCCATACTAATTATAGGTTGCGTGGCGGTACTTGAGCTCATACTACTTGACTTTACACTACTCGGATTACATTTGCTAAGGTGAGTTCATAGCCTCGCCTTTACTTATTCTTTCAAACCCCGAGGAGATGCATGCTATAAACTAGAACACAAGTCTTTTCTTAAAGCTGTATGCTTGCACGATCATTATTATTATAGCCTAAGTTGCGCCATAAGTCCCTTACATCATGAACCATTAATCACTTGCGAGTGAGCGAATATTGTGGATAGTACTATGGGAATTAACGACCCGACTCGGTTATCGGAAATAACGGGCGCACCATATTTGGTTAACTATGAAATTGGCAATTCCATCCGAGGCGATATTTTACTTACACCGATA
The DNA here is from genome assembly GCA_022545495.1 of Chrysanthemum lavandulifolium. Taxonomy (NCBI): domain Eukaryota; kingdom Viridiplantae; phylum Streptophyta; class Magnoliopsida; order Asterales; family Asteraceae; genus Chrysanthemum; species Chrysanthemum lavandulifolium. The sequence goes on from CM040240.1 coordinate 108,192,419, forward strand.
ATTAGGTGTATGCGATTAGTTTGGTGTCATGAGCTTAGTGCATAATAATAATCTATGTTTTCCATGGTACTTGTATTGAAGCAACTATCATCTCTTACTTGTGTTCAACCATTTATTTAAACCTATGGATATCACTCAACATTTTGTTGATCTTTTAAACATGCTTATCTCGGTACTAATTAAGATATCACGAAGGCACGGAGTGGGCGTCTTGGGATCTTGGAAGTGGTGTTGTTTTAAATGAAGTTATCATTTCGTAAACATTTGAACTATCTTTTATGTAAACTCAAAACATGTGGTATTTCCTTTTGTGTTCCAAAACACCGAGTTTTATGAAATGGTAACAACCTTTTATTAAAACGTCTCTTTAGAGTCGTTTTCTATGACTTATATTGTGATCCTCTAAGTAATACCCCAAATAGTCTTCATTTGTCACTTTGTGATTTTGGGGTGTTCTGATTAGCATCGAGCCTAGGTTATAGAGAACCAAAACAAATTGGACTATAACCACGTTTTCAAATGGACGTTTACACCACCACTTCACGTCCTCCGCGCCTACTTCGTACCGATTGCACGTATGAGATTCGTTTGGCGGATAATACATGACTAGTAAAACTTTGCATGATAAAACTTATAATGCTAGCTTTCATTTAGTTAGGCATTTAGATTTGCGTGGCAGATTATGCGCGACTAACTAAATCTTATTTACTGCATGGCTTTATTTACTTATGAATGCATATTTTCTTTTGGGTTGTTACAGTACCATGTCGTCCGCTACTCACTTATCGACGACCTCGACACGAGATGGAGGATGCTATGTCCTCTGCCCTGCTCCCTGGCACCGGCTCTCATCACACTGTGTCCTCCGAGGCCGAGCCCTTGAGGAGGGTGAAGTGGTTGTTACCCCACTTGCTCGATCATACCAGGCGTTTGCTTTTTGGTCCCCCACTTATGACCGATATGTCGGAGTCACGCGGTGGCTATCACCGACGTTATGTCCCGGACACCTCACTTTCCGATCAGTATCTTCTACCGCCCATCATCACTACACTGTCGCAAGGCGAAAGCGAGCTAGGGTTCTCAAACCCTACGAGCTGCGCCATTCGCCAGCCCATTCCGTTACCGTAGAAGGGTGCTACCTTTATACATACCGCTCGGAAGCAGTGAGGCACCCATCACTTTTGTTCCACCATCGACATACCATCATCCTCTCGCTTTCCACCATCACCGCACCTACACCACCACTCATACTGTTTCACCACTACCACCACCTACCACATTCGTTTATCGGACCACCTTTGTCTGGGTTTCATCCTCATCCAGTGCACCATCACCGCGGTGGCCTTGGCTGGCGGTGACATCTCTTGGGAAGAGCCCGTCTCTCACCCGCATATTCGGACCCATATTACAGGCTATGTTTGGTACCTCGAGCCGAGAGCCCGTAAGAGGTCGATGCTGAGACGTTGGTCTTTGATGAGTGTCTAAATACTCATCATTTTGTATAATCTAAGCGCAAAATCATCTCGAAAACACTCGAAACACATCAAAATGATCAAAATATCACAAATCAGTGTTTTATGTGTTTTAAATGCAAAATATCAAAATCGGATGAAAAATGTATCAAGTTTGCAAAATTGGCGCTTTAGTCCCCAAGTTTTAAAAGTTGTCAATCGGTCCTGGAATTCAAAATGTGAAGTTTTGTCATTCAAGGCCCTCAAGTATTCTAAGTTGTTAAAATGGTCCTTGAATGATTCTTTGGTCAAATGACGAAAAAGGTCCCTAAACTTTGGAAAATTGCAAAATTAGTCCTTGGACCTTTTAAATGGAATTTATGCAAAAGGATCCTTGTACTATCAAAGTTTGTCAAAATTGGTCCTTGTGATAAGTTTGGAAATGTGGCATTTTCAGTCCTTGAGGTTTGGATAAATTACATTTTTGGTCCTTGTATACCACTTAAACCAAGCGGACACATTTTAATTATACAAGCCCAAATCCAAGCCCAACCCATGCACCTCTTGACCTTGACCCCTTTAACCTTGAGCCCCAGTCCACATCTATTTGTGAACCCTGTCATAACCATTTTGGCCTCCCGTTTGATATTAGCCTCGGTCGAACAAAGTCAAACGAAGAGAAAACCGCTTGAAGCATTGTTCATCTCCCACACAACCTCGATTCCCCAAAACCGTAATGGTTTCTCCACATTTCAACACCCTCCCTTACCTTGTCCCTCCACCTCCACTAACACCAAAAGCTCTTAATTGATTGAAACCAAATCCATTAATTGATCAAACACCTTTCAAGAAATATTTGGCGCCAAAACACAAGTGGACGGTTCTGATGATATTTGATGATCCAATGGCTAGAAAATGGTGGGAAACAATCAGAGGTCAACAAGGATTCACAAAAGTCTATAAAGAGGATGAGAGATGCATTGTATGACATATCTAGAATAACTTAGTTTTTCTTTAATATCGTTTTAGCTTAATTTAAAATTTCAGTGTACGTTTTAGTTTACAAGCTTTGTATTTCAAGTTGTTATTGTATTATAAACCTTTTACAAGTATCAATTTCAAGTTTCAAGTTTTAATATCGGTTTATGCGGTTCATATTTCAAAATCTCTTATGATTCAAATGTTGATGTTAGTTGTTTTATGGGTGAGTAGGATCACATAAGCTCCCGTATAGCTTTTCTAAGCTATTAGAAACACTAAAATTCGGTTTAGAAGCAAAATCGGAAAATCACCAAAATACAAATTAATTAGTTGAAAAATAAAAATCATGTGGAAGTGATGTACACAATTTGAGCAGGTAAATCTTGGATGTCCTTGGGTTAGAAGCTTAGTGGTAAGCTAATAGGGGTGATAATTGGTTCTTGATCTCGGTTTTGAGCTTGGAAGCTTTTGTAAGCCTTTTAATCATTTTGCATTTCTTTGTTGTAGTTGTTCAATAGCTTGAATCTCTGTTTCTTTGTGTAAATCGGTCTTAGTTAAGTGTATTTAATCACTAAAATCGGTTGGTTGTTCTTTTAATTTGTAGTTTATAAAATTCGGTTTTAACGAGTTAAAATAGCATATAGATCATTTACGAGTTTAAGGTTGTTTTGGTTGTTGTTTTAGGCTTCATTAGTTCTAATATAGGATTATACAAAGTCCGAAATCGGTTTTATGGTTTACATTTGTGATTTGATTTGAAAATGTTCCATAATGATCAATATAAGTGGTGTTTGGTTCTTTGTGTTTGAAAGTGCTATGGTCATTGGCCTTGTTTGAAGTTTGTTTAACTTGGTCTTAATAACTCATATCGATCATAAAAACCGGTCCTTGTTATTGAAAAGTCAAAATAATCTTTGATCTAATCTTTTGTGCTCCTTGTTGGATTTTAATGAATCATGACCATGGATTTGTGTTTATAAGTTGTTTATATTGATCAAATCGGTCTTATTTCAACTTAGCATAACATAATCGATGCTTAAAATCAGTTCAAAGTTCATCTTGGTCAAACCTTTAGTTCTTCTTAAAAGTCAAAATTTTCATTTGGGTCGTTTTGAATAAAATAGATCTTTTTCTTGTGTGTTTATTAGTAAGATTCAGCTTATAAGCTTTTGGATTATTAAAGTTTAGTTGCTTAATAAAATTAGAAAATGTTAGTTCACTTACGCCTAGCTTATTAAGTGCTTATTTTCAAGCTTCTTTACATTACCTTGTGCGAAAAGTGCCACGTGCACGATGAATGGTACCATTTTGAAAAGCTTGCATGAGCTTATTAGTGGGTCAAATCTTGTGATCTTTGTTTCTTTGGAAAGCCAACCTGGTCATCTTGAAGTCTCAAGCTTAAGTTTTAATTTTGAAGCTTGTTTGCTAGAAACTGCAAGTGCCTTTTGTCTTGTCCCATTTCTGTGTTTAAGCCAAGTGCTTATTAGCTTATTCCTAGCTTTTCAGTGTGCTTATTTGTATCTTTTAGCTTCATATTAGTAGCACTAGCTTATTTGAATCTTATTCCACTCTTGTTTCCAGTTTTCAAGCTTCTTTGAGCTTAATTCCATCATATAAGCTTATTTAGCCCAATGTTGGGATTTTAAGCCCTCAAACAGCTTATTTTAAGTTTGCAAAATTTTTGTGTTTGTTAAAGTTTCATAATATCAGTAGTAAAGTAGTTTTCAAAAAGAAAATCCAGAAAAATATCAATTTAAAATCAGTGATAGTGTTTATTTAATAGGTTTTAGCTTTTTGATTTTCTTTTCATCTTATTAATAAGCAAATCTTGTTTTCTATTTTCTTAGTTTTCTGTCATCATATAGTATTTTTAGAAAAAGTTTCATAATTTTCCTAATCCTTTAGTATTTATTATAATTTTAAGCAGATTAAAATAGTAATTAATTAGTAATAAATAATTAAAAGTATAAAAATATCTTTTAGTTTTAAAATTAGTTTTATCATATTTTAGATTTTCCAAGTTAAAATTTTATTTTTCCAGGTTTATTTTATATTTTCTAGTAATTAAGTGTATTTTAAATAATAATTAATTAGTAATAATTAGATAAAAGTGTGAAAATATATTTTAATTTTAAAATTAGTGTTATAATATTTTAGATTTTTCTCAATCATAATTTTATTTTTCTAGCCTTATTTTGTATTTTCTTCTATTTTAGAGTATTTATTAAATAGTTAAAATAGTTTTTAATTAATAATAATTAAATAAATAGTTGTAAAATAATTTTATTTTCTAATAATTTTCTTTTATTTTAGGATTCCAAAATGTTATTTTCATATTTTTAGGTCTTTTATTTCTTAGATTTCACTTTTATTTTGTGCGTATGTAGTTTTTAAACGCACGTATTTACGTTCTTTTATCGATTGTTGTGTTTTCCAATTACGTATTCCATTCCTTTCCTATCAATCGGTAGTGTAATTTCTCAATCAAAACCTTTCTTGATCACTATCCTTAGTGATCACTCTATCATCCGAGTTTGTTTTGACACACCATTGAGTCTCCGTGGGACTTAACGACCCGGAATTCATTGTATTCTCCAGGACTTCATTGCATTTGTGCTTAATTGTTTTAAGTCATTACGGTTGGCCATTCACAAGTGGCAGCTTGTGTGATTAGACTTGACGGTTTAGCACAGATCAAATTTTGGCGCCGCCGGGAGGCTTTAGCGTGTGTTTAGCCATTTTCAGACCCATTCTTGCACATAACCCACCATTTGTAAAAGTTTTTGTAAAGTTATAAAAATATCAAAAGTTCATTAGCACTTTCCTAAAGTGTTAAAAACACCAAAAATATAAAACAACAAAACAATCGTAACGTTTTCTATCTTGTATTGTTTTTAAGGTGATTCTTAAAACGATGCGATTTGGTTGAACGAGACGATACCAAAAATATTGTCCAAAAGTTTTGAACCCATCCGCACAAATCTTACCTCGTCTTTTCGGTGGTACTTAATATATACATAAAATCAACCACATGAACCAAGGCGGTGCACCTACTAAGCTGGGGGTGCGACCATAATAAGTTCCGAACATCGATTTAAAACTTGCCTTTGTGTCCTTGTGATTTGGTGTACCTTTTTCAAAAAGCCATTTCATTTGTGATTCTTGGTTAAGTTCACTTGTCGTTTTGCCTCATTTGTTTTGAAAATTGATTTTTATACTTAGTGCATGCAAGACTCGTTCTTCCAGCTTCTACAAGTCCACTTTCGAACTTGGAAAGATTCCTCGTAGATGTAGAGGGCGTTCGGCTCCTTCACCGTGATCGAGGCGTCTACCACCACCACCACCGTCGAAATGGCGGAAGACAAACCTATGAATGAGCTTCTCCAAGCACCCATCGAGGGTTACGGAGATGCTATTGTTGTCCCACCATCGTGGTCGATACCTTTGAGCTCAAAACCGGGTTGCTTAATCTAGTAACCCAAAGCCAATTCTATGGTTTTGAGCGGGATGATCCTCATGCACACATTCGATGGTTTAACAAGATTGAATCTACCATCAAGTACAAGAATGTCCCACATGAAGCTATCAAGCTTCTTTTTCCCATTTTCTCAGAGGACAAGCCGGAATTGGCTTGAGAAACAACCCCTGCTCTATTGAGACATGGGAAGATCTTGTCACCAAGTTTGTCAACGAGTTCTATCCTCCATCCCGGACCACAAGTCTTAAGAATGAGATAATGAAATTTTCTCGGAGATTTGATGAATCATTCGGGAGGCATGGGATCGTTACAAAGAGTTGCCATGAAGTGTCCGCATCACGGTTTTACCGAGTTAATGCAAATGGATACTTTCTACAATGGTCTCAACCGGACCAATCAAGACTCTTTGAATGCCTCCATGGAGGTAATTTCCTTAGCAAGACTACCAAAGAAGCCTTGCAAATCATTGAGAACAAATCTCGTGTCCGCCCTTTCCGAGCAAAGACATATCGGTCTCATCTTGGACCTTCTTCTTCTTCATCCCCGTGAGTACATCTAGCACCGATGCTAAGATTGACAAACTCACATACATTGTTCGAGCTTTGGTTCTTGCTAACAGAAGAAAGTCACCTTCTCTCGACACCAACACATGGTGAAGTGAAGAAAGTCGAGAGTTGTGTTACTTGTGGTGGTCCTCATGCTTACTACAATTGTACGCCACCGATGGTAGTCCTTTGAAGCCAATGCTCTAGCCGGTAGTTCACGGCAAGGAGGTACTCAATACCGTCCTCAAATGAACCACACTACCGTGCTAACACTAATCGAGCACCACCCGGTTTAACGAATCATAACATGCAAAACCGAATCGAACCAACCAAGAATGAACCAAGGTTATCGAAACCAAGGTAATTTCTATCTGGACCCAATCAAGGTTTCCAACATCAAGGAAACCTTAATCAAAACAATTTCAATCGAGGAATCAATTTCATGGGAATATGAATCCTAATCAAGGTAATTTGGCTATAATCAAAACATACGACCTCAAATTATCCCTCCAGCCTCCTCGCCATTATTCCTCCGGGACCATCATCGATGAGTTCTATGAAGCAATTCATGAAATCCCAAGATGAAATGAGCAGGTTGTTGGTCGGTCGATTGCTAACCTTAAGTCTTTAAATGATCAACCCTCGGGCTCGGGAAAACTTCCGAGCAACACGATCGCTAACCCGAGGGGCGATGCAAAGGCGATCACAACCAGTGGTGTTTCATATGATGGACATGCTGTTCCTACTACCTCTTCTTCTTCTTCTCTCCCTAAGGTAGTGGAAAGTGAACCTCCGACACACAATGGACCTACGACTCCAATGCCTCCTCCTCCTGTGGCAATGAGTCAAGTTACCAAGGAAACAACGGACAAGGTGCATTATTCTAGCCCACAGTATCAAGACACGTCCTACCTTCGGTAGTCCAACCTCAAGTTGTCCGAAACCCAAGTAAAATCAAGGAGTTGTTTTGAACCTCCCGTAGCTCTGTTGAGAATCAATCCAAATCTTCTATTCCTTACCCATCACGTTTGAATGAGCAAAGCTCCGAGAAAGCCGGTCATCAAATGGATAAAATTTTCCAAATTTTCCAAGAATTACACTTTGACATAAGCTTTGCGGATGCTATCATCTTGATGCCCAAGTTTGCATCAACTCTCAAACACATGTTAAGCAATAAGGAAAAGTCGTTTGAAATGGCAAAACTCCTCTTAACTAGAACGCTCGGTGGTTATTTCAAGAAGCTTCGAGAAAAGCTAGGAGATCACAGGTTTCTCTTACCTTTTGTATTCCCGGAATGGTTGAATGCTTTGCCTAGCGAGATCTTGGTGCAAGCATCAACCGATGCCTTATTCAAATGTGGAAGAAACTTTCTCTTCGAACTTACTCCTACATGCATGACTCTCGAGCTTTGATCGTTCCATATCCCGTCCTCTTGGCATTGCCGAGGACGTATTTGAAAGTAGGAAAGTTCCATTTTCTAGTCGACTTCGTGGTTGTTGATTTTGATGCCGATCATCGGGTTCCTCTCATTGTTGGTCGATGATTCACGAGAACGGGCCGCGCTCTCATTGATGTTTTGAGCAGAAATCACATTGCGTGTTGGTAATGAAGTCGTCACCTTCAACCTTGATCAAACTTGAGGTACTCCGCAAATTATGATTACGAATCGGTTAACCGAATAGATATCATCGATGTTGCTTCGACGAGTACTCAAGAAGTTCTTGGTTATTCTCATAATTACGTGAGTGGGGATCCCACCATCTTCTCAACCTATCATAGCCAATTCTACTCCTTCCTCACTCCGTTTGAAGGCGACTTCATCTTAGATGAGATTGAAGCATACTTGGCTAGTGATTACATTCCATGGGAAATTGATCACGCTCCAATTGACATTGAGGGGATATACTTCTTATTGAGAAGTTGCTCAACGATGATCCATCATCAACCCCTCCCTCTAGTGATTCAATCCGGATGAGATTAATCAAAATGAGATTAACTGGAGGAGATATTCTTCAAAGAAGTTGTTAAATCGGACACTTCTCCTCCTCTCCCTCCCATCAAACTTCATAACAAGGAAGTCAAGTCGGTTGAGAAAAGCGAAGAATTTCACGAGGTTGAGCTTAAGGACTTACCTCCTCATCTCGAGTATGCATTTCTTGAGGTAATGATAAATTACCCGTCATTATTGCTCGAGATTTGAGTAAAGATGAAAAAGTCGCTCTCATAAAGGTCTTGAAGTCACACAAGCAAGCAATTGCTTGGAAACTCTCCGACATATAGGGTATCAACCCGAGTTTTGTACTCATAAAATCTTGATGGAGGATGACTTCAAACCAGCAGTTCAACATCGAGAAGAGTAAATCCAAAAATCCATGATGTTATCAAACAGGAGGTTATCAAACTTCTTGATGCAGGATTGATTTACCCTATCTCGAGCAGTCCTTAGGTTAGCCCAATTCATTGTGTTCGAAAAAGGGTGGCATTATTGTTGTCACAAATGAAGATAACGAGTTAATTCCAACTCGATTGGTCACGGATGGCGTGTGTGTATTGACTATCGTAAGTTAAATGACGCCACCCGTAAAGACCATTTTCCTCTACCCTTCATGGACCAGATGCTTGAGAGATTAGCGGGGAATGAATACTATTGTTTCCTTGATGGTTTCTCGGGTTACTGATTCCCATTGATCCACGGGATCAAGAGAAGACCACATTCACTGTCCATACGGAACTTTTGCCTACAAGCGTATGCCTTTTGGCTTATGTAATGCTCACAGCACGTTCCAACGATGTATGATGGCCATTTTCCACGACATGATCGGAAACAATGGAGGTGTTTATGGATGACTTCTCGGTCATTGGGGATTCTTTTCAAACATGTCTCTCCATTTAGAAAAATGCTTCAAAGGTGTGAAGACACCAATCTTTGTCTAAAGCGGGAGAAGAGCCATTTTATGGTCAAAGAAGGCATAGTCCTTGGCCATAAGATTTCCAAGAAGGATTGAGGTTGATAGAGCAAAAGTAGATGTTATTGCTAAATTACCTCATCCTACTACCGTCAAAGGTATTAGGAGTTTTTAGGTCATGCCGGTTTCTATCATGATTCATACAAGATTTTCTAAAATCGCCCGACCTATGACCCATCTTCTTGAAAAGGATGCTCCTTTTATCTTCTCACCCGAGTGCATCATAGCTTTTGAAACATTGAAGGAAAAGCTTCTGAAGCACCCATTCTCGTTCTCTCATTGGGACTTGCCTTTTGAGCTCATGTGCGATGCAAGTGATTTTGCTATCGGTGCGGTCTTAGGGCAACGAAGAAACAAGCATTTTCACCTATCCACTACGCAAGTAAGACTATGATCAAGCTCAAACTCATTACACCACCACGTAAAAAGAGCTATTAGCCGTGGTGTATGCATTTGAGAAGTTTCGGCCGTACTTAATCTTGACCAAATCGTGGTGTATACGGATCACTCGGCTCTTAAATATCTCTTTGCAAAACAAGATGCAAAGCCGAGATTGCTTCGTTGGATTCTCCTCCTCCGTGAATTTGATATCATTATCGTGATAAAAAGGAGCGAGAATCTAGCTGGCGATCATCTGTCGATTAGAAACCCTCACCAAGATGTTTTCGAGAAAAAGGAAATAAATGAAACATTTCCTCTCGAGACACTCAATGCGGTTTCTTTTCGTGGAAATTCTACCACCCCATGGTTTCTTGACTTGCAAATTACCATGCGGGTAACTTCATTGTGAAAGGGATGTTGTTAAAACAAAGACCTTGATAGATCTTAAGCACTTTCGGAGATCGTTAGTGTTGCCTATGTAATCACAAGCAACCTAATGGAAGATCTCTACAACTCGTATTTTGTAGCGGAAAGTAAATACAAGTTATAATAACTAAGAACTCTTTGATCCTCTATGGATCTTTTGATTATCGAAACTCTATGTTTGGATAGATTACAAGACTTGAAAGACTTGAGAAAAGCTTATGTATTACATACTAACATGGTTTCTTATATAGGCAAGAAACCCTATTGAGCGTTGACAATGTACGCTCTAATACTAACATAGACTAAGCATGCATCTAGACAAGCATGCAACTAATCATATTGTTTTGTTAATCATATTGTTTATTCCGAGTAAGCTCTACATGTCTGGCGCCAACCTATCTTCAATACAGTGACCGACTTTTACTCTATCTTGAGCTTATCTCTCCTCGTGGATTCACACTTTCGGTGACAACACGATATACGCTTTAACACTTTGAAGTATAACTTCAATGAATCCATTCTTCTTGGCGAGAATCCATTCGGAGATGCTTGGCAGTAATCGATGTTTACCTTAATTCCCAACAATCCTCCCTAAACCGGAATTTGACTAGGTTAAGTTCCGGTTTCTTGATAGATCGATAATCTTTGTTGAGGATTGTACCATTTGACGAAAAATTTCCAAACAAGATCCTCCCATATCTTAAACACTTCGAGCTATGAATGGCGATTATCTTGAGGATCGGAACAAAGAGTCGAAGAAGAGCATCTCTATGATGGTGAGCTGTGAAACACCGGATCTTTGCAAAGAACATATGACATCATGTACATCAAAACATATAAGTTCAATAATATTCTCATCACTTCCGGTGTGTTAACTCCTGTGAGAGGTGAATCATTGAAATTAATGGATTTGATGTCTCTTTACCAATAGCCATTACTCTTTGGAGTAGCCACATGTTTGAGTTCGAAAACTATGGTACATTGATAACCATCGATTTATTGGCAAACCAAAGAACCATATAAACGGATTTGTCTTGTCTTTACCGTAGCCGCTTGCTCGGGACTAGTCAATTCTTAGAATTGGTGAATTGAGAACCAAATATGGATTCGCTTGCCTTTACCACATGCCATATACATGTGGGCTAGCCAATTCTTGGATTCCAAAGAGGAATAGACCATGGTGAATTGATAACCATACAACCCTCGTGATTAAGCATGGGTGGTTGCGAGACCTATGATTTTGAGCAAACCATTCTGACTATCAACAGATTTGTTGTGTCTTTACCAAAGTTGTACCTTTGGACTAGCCAACTCTTTGACATACACAAGGTACATCGGTGAGTTAAAACCATCGAAATGGACAACCAACAAACCCGCATAAAAGTTAGTTTTTTTTTTTTTTTTTTTTTTTTTTAACTTAAAATTGAAAATCAACACAAGAAAAGCAGTATATACATATTACAAATAAGAAGCAACAAAAAAATGATCACAATGTAACTCATCTCTTCATCAAGTTATAACCAGTGAGAATGCATCAAAGATAAGAATATCTTGGTGAAGTTTCTAGAATTCTTGTGCACCCACTTGCATTAAACTCATTGAACCTCGAACCCGTCTATAAAATGATCCCAATGTAACTCATCTCTTCATCAAGATCCCCAAATAATTACCACAAACCCTAGATGCAAAATAACCCCAATTAACCAAATTGCACCATGAATACCAAACCTGAGATCATAGATCTCACTTCCTCATCTTCATCATCCTCTTCATCATCATCAAGTGGTGAATTAAACCCATGGTTCCATTACTTTCCTCAACCCTATCCATGACCAAATAAATCACCCTTTCTCCCTTCTTCAGAAGATGACAGTGTAGTGAATCCAAGTAAATCACCGATGATTCGATGACTCCTATAAGGAGGAACATCTACTCCCAACCTTGAGACCTCGGTCTCAACAAAGACCTCGTGCGTGAACCGCCACTCCCCAAAGATAGAGAGGTGGTTCTTGGTCTTCTTGCGCCATCTTTGGGGCATGAACACACATCGTATAGTAGAAGGGCTTAAGGAGGGTGGATCGATTGCATTTTGGTTGAAATGAATAGATGAAGCACAAAGGACACGTTATTTTTCTCCGTCATCCTGCGTGGTCATCGTCATCGTCAATCGCTTGCATCAATCCATCCTCCCATTTTGGTCCTTAGCATCTTCGTCGTCTTGGTCATGCATATCCAACCAGCCCGTTAGACTGAATGGGTGGTTATGCAAGACTCTAAAGGCAAAGCCGACATCAACGCATATCCAACATTCACTTAGATTTCGAATGAAGGATATACACTAGATTAGGATTAGCTTTATACATTTCGTATCTTGTAGATGCATATGTAGTAGGTTGACTTTATAAGTCGTAAGTCGTAAGTCAGAACTGTTTCTTGAATGAATGAATGAACAATTTGACTTCAATTTCTTTTCTTCAGTATTATAACTTCAGTGGAATCAAATTGTATGCTTCAGTACTTTTGCTTTCAGAAGAAACAAGCAACACTCTTATAGCTATCTTGACCATGTACCATTGAGTCACTTTTGATGAATTTGAACTTGATCATGAAATGGACAAACTGTAATCTAGACAACTGCAAAACAGACACAACACTACACAAGAACAACACAAAAACAAGCTAACAAATAATTAGACAGTTAGTGTTAGCAGGAATAATAAAAATGTAATTTAGAGAAAATTTGAAAGATAAAATCTATTAAATAAACGCTATCACTATTGGCAAAATGATGTTTTTACAAACCTAATGAAAGAAGCAAATTTGAAAAAGGTAAACTGTTTATTGAACAAAATATGACACAAACAAAATATGCAGAGTTTGTACAAAATCCTCCCCGAGGCATATGCCTCCCCGAGGCCTATGCCTCCCCTCAAACTATCGGTCAAGGGTTTAACATTCCAATATTGACCACGAGGTGTTGAAACCTTGGTCCATCAAACGCTTTTGTTAAGAGTGTCCGCCACATTATCATCGGTATGGATTTTAGTACTTTTATCAAATTTTTTCATATGCATCTCGTATGAAGTGGTGCCCGATTTCAATGTGTTTAGTTCACCGTGAAAAAGCTGGATTTTTGACTATGCAGATGGTACTTTGGTTATCTATATGAATTTTAGTGTTCATAAAGTTGTACCCATAGTCCAAAGAATTGGTTACGAATCCAAAGGACACATCGCGACAATTTGCAAAGAAGAACGTATTACGCTTCAAGAGTCGAGGCGACCACAATGGTTTGTTTCTTGCATTGCCAAGAAATCAACCTCTTGCCTAGAAATTGGCGACCTCAGGTTGTGGATCTTCTATCCAGGTTGCACCAAGATAATCATCGTCACTATATGCTTCCAACTTGAAAGGAGACTCTTTGGGTACCAAAGGCCTAAAGAGGTTGGCCTTCGAGGTACTTAAAGATCTTCTTGACAAGATTTAGATGGGAAGTAAGTGGAGTGACTTGATGTCGAGAACAAACACTCACAAAGAAACGTAATATCGGGCCTGAAGTCATTAGATACATCAATGAACCAATCATTGACCATGCGGATGAACATTCACGGTAGATCTGGTTCATTATTTGCTTTAGTCTTTGGAGCTTCATAAGGTGTTGTGGCGGCCCTAACACCTTCCATACCAAACTTCTTGAATGTCCTCACATATTTATCTTGATGAGATAAAATGCCATCCGTTTCTCACGAACTTGGAGACCCAAAAGAAAGTAAGTTCACCCATAGCACTCATTTGAAATTCACCTTCATCGGTTCCTCAAATTCCCGCACAAGCTTCATTTGTGGAGCCAAAAATAATGTCGTCCACATAAACTTGCACAAGAATGATGTCTCGAGTAATTCTTCTTTAGGAGCGAGTTTTGTCAATAGCACCTCTCCTATAGCCATGCTTGACAGGAATGATGAAAGCTCAGCATACCAAGCTCTTGGTGCCCGATGTAAGCCATAAAGAGCTTTAACAACCTTGTATACATGATTTGGGTGATCCGGGTCTTCAAATCCCTTGGGTTGAGTGACATAAACCTCCTCTTCAATCTCACCATCTGAAAAGCACCTTTGACATCCATCGATATACCATGAAACCCATGTAAGAAGCATAAGCTAAGAAAATTCGAATTGCTTCTACTCCGCAACAGTGCAAACACTTCATCATAATCAATCCCTTCCTCTTATGCGAAACCTTGAGCCACTAATCTTGCTTTGTTTTTGATCACAACACCCCGAGCATCTCTCTTATTCTTGAACTCACTTTGTCCCAATGGCATATTTGCCATCGTAGTGGAACCAAGATCCAAACCTGCTGATTGTGAAATTGTTGCATCTCTTCTTGCATTGCTTCTAGCCGCCTTGAATCATTAAGAGCTTGAGAAACCTTGGTTGGTTCCACTTGAGAGAAAACAAGCAAACAGACAATGTTTGAAGTCCATGTGATTGTCTCTTTCTTTGGTTGGAGACATAAGAGAAAAGCAATCGCCCAAATTGAGGACTTGTGATAGCCCTTGAGTTCTAACGGTGCCGAAGATCACCTATGATGTTGGATTGAGGATGAGCAATGTTGATCCTCCGAGTAGCAGTGGGTGACTTCAATGGAAGAATCAACATTGGTGATTGTTGGTTCAAATTCGACATCATAAGAGGGTGAGGTGAAAATGCCACTTTGGGTTGATGATTTCCAAGATCGAGAGGGTTTGGAAAGCGTGTATGAGGTTCTCCAAAGGTGAAGATACTTGAGAAGGAATAGCATAGCCTTGACAGATTTGAGGATGGTAGGTGTGGCGAGTCAACTTCGGCGAGATCGTGGTTTCTCTTGATTCCTTCATTAGCCACCTCCCATTCGGTTTCTCGCTTCAAGCTTAGCGACAAATTCTTGAGTCGAAGCCTAGCAAGGTCCTCGGCATAATGAGAGCCATCTTCATCACTCACATCAAGCAATATCCTTGGAGGTGGTACCGCAATATTGTTAGGGAGAAAGAAGGCACCAATATGGGTTGCTCATCATCTTCAAACTCATTTTCAAAGTCATCATCTATGGACCTGCATTGTTAGTGGGAGAAGCTTGAGGACCCTGCATTTGGTTAGCCAAGTGTCTAGTGTAACCCAAGGAATCGGTTAAGTAGTCAAGGTCAAAATACCATGTATGACCGTCCTTGAACATTATGCTTATCTTCCAAAATCTCGGGTTCAACGTCTCTCTATCTTCTTGGCTTGCAAATTGTACACCCCGTAGGCCTTACTATGAGTGAATAACCCACAATATAGCCATCATCGCCCTTCTCATCAAACTTTCCCAACGGATCACTTTGGTGTTCAAAATGGTCACTTGACAACCAAAAAGTTTTAGGTAGTGAATAGCGTGAACCTTCCCAAAGAGAAGTTCATATGGAGTTTTGAGTTGTGGTCTTGTAATAGAGACTGTTTAGCACATAGCACGCCGTACAATGACTTCGATCCGTAACATAGTGGGAGTTTAGAATCTGCAAGCATGGATCTTGCGCCTCTATTAAGGTCCTATTCTTTCTTTCGACCACCCCATTTTGTTGTGGGGTTCTTGGATTACTATAGTCCCTTTTATACCTTTTGACCCACGAGTTCTATAAGAATAGCATTTTGAACTCTGTCCCATTATCACATCGAATACCCTTGACCTTTTTGTTCAACCGATTTTCAATGAGAGTGATGAATTCAACAAGACTTGAGATGTTTCATCTTTGGTTCGAGAAAGAAAACCCAACAAAATCTGCTATAGCCATCGGTGATACCCAAACGTAAGATCTTATGATCAATGCTTCGACTTGAGTTGGACCAAGCAGATCCATGTGGAGCAAGCGAAGAGGTTCAAGAATGATGCTCATAGCATTGATAGCTTTGTAAGAAGCTCATGTTGTTTTCCTTTGTTGCAAGCGACACAATTATGATCATTTGTGAATACTTTGGTGGGAAGACCTTCAACAAGACCCATTTTAGAGAGTTTGTTAATTGTCTTGAAATTCACATGAGACATCCTCCTATGCCATTTAATGGACTCATCAAGAGATGCTTTAGCCACCAAACAAGTGAGGTCACCACCGGTTGCACTTCATTTAGGTTGAATGTGTATAAATTGTGAGTTCGAGGAACTTTCGTGAGAATTGAAGTTTCTTACGGGAGTTTGAAGTCTTTAGACAAGACAAGACATTCATTCTCGATGAAGAGAACTTTGTTCTTAGTGTCACAGATTTGTGAGACGGAGAACAGGTTGAAATGCTGAAGTTCCTTAACAAAGTACACATTTTCAAAATCCAGATGAGGTGTCTTTATGGTCCCCTTCCCCGTGATACTCCCATCACTTCCTCCAAAAGTTACATTGCCTCCTCCTTCTATGGGAACAAAGTTGTGCATCATATCTCTGTTTCCAGACATGCTTCTGGAACAACCACTATCAACAATACCAATATTCTTATGCTTAAGGGGATGATCCTACAAACAACAATAAAATATATACAAAAGGTTAGAAATCGATGGAGGTTCAAGTCATTCGACTTGAACTCGCTTATGGATCATGTGTTTAGGACATGAAGATTTAGAGGATCCACCATTGTTCTTGGTCCTCCATTGATGATTGGGTCCTTGTTAGTCCAAGAACAACTTTCGAGGGCTTCACACGGTGCCCCATATCCCATCCCAAAGATACATAGAGTCAACATATGTAGGCCAATAACCATGTTTAAAGTATGGGCTAGTTGGTTGCACATAAGGTGCAGTAATCGAACCTCTCCAATGAGAGTCAAGTATAAGCGACTTATGGGACATAAGATGGAATATTAGCAACATTGGTCCACCTAGATCTATGGTTACGGTGAGTAGCACATGCACCCAATCTTTGTTCATAAAATCACAATCCTTAATCAAATGAAATTTACTTCCACATACAAAACATGTCTTCTTCTTGGAAGATTTATTCAAATAGGAGATGTTTGATTACATGCGAGTAGTACTTAAGCAGATACATTCAAGGAATTGTTTTAACAGATCGATTATTCAAAGATGTAAAAGACAAGTCTTGTAAGAAAGCATCTTGGAAGATGATTCTCGCGATTTCCTTAGAGGCTTGTAAGTAGACGTAGTGCGGGCTTGGGTGTTGGTTCGAGGGCTTGGAAGGTCGACTTCTCATTTGAATCACGGCTTTCATAGGAAGTAGACCCTTGATCCGATGAATTGTCACCGTCGAGCAAGAGACAAAGTCATTAGATGAGGCATCGTGGTGCAGCAAGTCTTTGACTCTCGCCATATAGATGATGTGATCCATCAAAGTCAACGATGATGGATAGGTCTATGGGCATAAATTCACCTCTAATAGGTCCAGGACGACATGCAATTCACCTTCTTTTACAAAGTTAGCTAACCTGCCGGTGTGGATTTACGACCATCATATCTAGCTTCTACTCCTACATACTTTTGAAAGCCTAGTCCTAAGCCGGAGGTTACAGATTGATTATTATAGATTTCACTAGCAGATTATCACCGATATTAACCATTCCTTATGCCTAGCTATTTCCTCGGCCGGTTTGCCTTAAGCTCTAGGTTCTCGAACACGACTTCATCCTTAGCTTTCTCGACGCAGTTTTAAGTAATTATTAGCAACTTCTAGATCAAAGCAGTAACACCTTTATCTTTTCTTCATAAGCTATTTGATTCTTTTGAAACCATACTTTTGTCTTTCTACGTTTTTAATGCAAGTTTATGAGCTTCATTATCAACATAGCATGCATCAAACTTAGGTTTCATAGCATCAAATTCTTCTTTAAGTTCATTGTATCTTAGACTACAACCAAATATACAGTTGTGTACACGAGATAGTCCCATCAAGGCAAAGCGATCATGCCTTTCATCAAAGTACACCTTGCAAGCAATCCAAGCTTGTCAAGATCATGAGCTTCTCATTAACGAGGTTCATGTGCGATCCGATTGACTGTTCATCCATGGTGAGGAGGCTGTCAAGCTCGACTTCCTGCATTTCTGGCGATAGAAAGATAGTTAGCTCCATCTCCACTTTTCTGTCTTTGCATTCCTTGAGAAATGCCCCATCCGTGGCAAGTGAAACACTTGACTTTCCTCCTATCAAAGCGAGTGGTTCCTTTCCTTTGAAAGCAAACTTCCTCCTGGACTTCTCTTCAAACCTTTTGATGTCCACCGACAAAGAATGCCACTGCATTTTCGGTTTCATCTCCTCCATTTCAAGAGGGTCCAAGCGATCAAAGTCTTCATATGCAAGATCTTCGCCGAGTATCATAATCGCAACAAATGAGTGAAGAACATCCTCCATCACACTACTAGTCCTAGTTTGAGAACATGGTGGAGTGGGACGAGGTTATGTGGTGGAGTGGAGTGCAAGATGATGGGAAGTAGTTGGGCTGGAGATGATGGAAAGTAGTTGGAACTTGGAGCGGTACCATTATGTTGGAGTGAGATGTTCCAACAAAAGGCGCATGGCCGGAAGATGATGTACGGTAGGAGTCACGACATCCAGTTCAAGAGTTCGAGTACATTATACGGCTCATCAAAAGTGAGCATGTCCAACCCTCCTTTAGCCTTGAGTGCTATACTAACATGCAACCATGATGGCGGCAAGGACCGCAAGAACTTTGAGTTGCAATCTTCATTATCCGGTTTAGCATTGGTGACTCAAGATCCTATGGAACACCGTCGTATCCTTGTGGATACCTTCTTCTTCCGATATATTGAAGTCACGAAACTGTTGTCTTAGCATGGACTTCCTCATTCTCTTTGATTCTTCATTTCCACGAACCTTGCTTTGAGAGCCATCCATATGTCTTTTGCATCATCCATGTGGTGAAAATCACAGATGATCTTCGGAATGGCTTCAAGCGAATAGTTTTACTTTATGCTCTCTCTGCATGGCAAGACTTCTTTGAGTTTTGGGAGGAGCCATGATAAACTTCCCATCCACATCGGAATCATTTTCTTGAGACTGTTTCCTTTCTTTACTACCTCCCACAGATTCCAATCAATATTGAAATCAATTTTCCATCTTCATAGTCCAAAGGTCATATTCTTCCCTTTTCAAATAAGGAAATTTACCATTGTTGTTTGAGAGACCGAGTGTTGCATGGAAGTGGTGTTGGTGTTGTTTGTGTTGGTGACTTCATTTTCATTATCGGATCCGGGCATGGTGAATGAATGTTTGATTGTATGGGGTGAGAATGGTTCTTAGTATCGTAGAGACTTTCCGAGGCTCGATACCACTTGTTAAAAACAAAGACCTTGATAGATCTTAAGCACTTCGGAGATCGTTAGTGTTGCCTATGTAATCACAAGCAACCTAATGGAAGATCTCTACAACTCGTATTTTGTAGCGGAAAGTAAATACAAGTTATAATAACTAAGAACTCTTTGATCCTCTATGGATCTTTTGATTATCGAAACTCTATGTTTCGGATAGATTACAAGACTTGAAAGACTTGAGAAAAGCTTATGTATTACATACTAACATGGTTTCTTATATAGGCAAGAAACCCTAATGAGCGTTGACAATGTACGCCCTAATACTAACATAGACTAAGCATGCATCTAGACAAGCATGCAACTAATCATATTGTTTTGTTAATCATATTGTTTATTACGAGTAAGCTCTACATGTCTGGCGCCAACCTATCTTCAATACGGACCGACTTTTACTCTATCTTGAGCTTATCTCTCCCACGTGGATTCACACTTTCAGACAAGAACACGATATTCCGCTTTAACACCTGTCAAGTATAACTTCGCGAGAATCCATTCTTCTTCGAGAATCCATTCGGTGAGATGCTTCGCGTAATCGATGGTTACCTTAATTCCCAGCGGATGTCGACCCAATGGAAGAACAAATTCTTCAAAGATGCTAAACATTATTTACGGGACGACCCTTCTTATTCAAAATACATGCGGATCAAGTCATCCGAGCGGTGTGTTTATGGACGTGAAGCTATTGACATTCTCACGACTTGCCATCTTTGGACCCACCGGGGCCATCATAGTCCAAACTACACCGCCAAAAGGTGTTTGATTCCGGTTTTATTGGCCCACAATCTATAAGGATACCCCGAATTTGTCAAAGCTCGCGACGCTTGTCAGCGTCACGGTAATATCTCTCAAAGGAATGAAATGCCACAAATGCCATTCAAGTTTGTGAGATATTTGACATATGGGGTATTGATTTTATGGGGCCATTTCCTAAATCTCATGGTAACAAGTACATACTGTGGTACATTGACTATCTGTCCAAATGGGTTGAAGCTAAAGCTTTACCCACCAATGATGCCCGAGTTGTTTTGAAGTTTTAAAATCTCTTTTTGCGTGTTTGGAACTCCGAGAGCGATAATCGGTGATCGTGGTACACATTTTGTAATGACCAATTTGAAAGAGTCATGCAAAATATGGTGTTACCACCGTCTCTCTCGCATACCACCCCAAACAAGTGGGCGGTGGAAGTTTCAAACCGTGGTATTAAAAGAATCCTTGAAAAGACGATGGCGAAAATCGTGCATCCTGGTCGGATAAGCTAGATGACGACTCGGGCCTTCCGTCAATACTACAAAACACCCATCGGGTGTACTCCATACAAGCTAGTGTACGGAAAGGCATGTCATCTTCCGATTGAGCTAGAGCACAAGGCTTCTTGGGCCTTGAAGCATGCAAATTCGATATCTGAGACGGTGGTGATCATAGAAAGTTCAAATGAATGAATTAAATGAACTTCGTGATCAAGCTTACGAGAACTCTTTGATCTACAAGCAAAAGACAAAGAAGATTCATGACTCTAAAATCAAGAACCGTTTTCAACGTTGGTGATCGAGTCCTTCTTTTCAATTCAAGATTGAAGATTTTCTGAAAGCTCAAGTCCCGTTGGTGCGGTCCATTCACCATTGCTAAGGTTTATCCTTATGGTACCGTTGAGTTATCTCAACCCGATGGTCCTAATTTTAAAGTGAATGGTCATCGAGTGAAGCATTATTTTGGAGAGGACATTCCCCCTGTGGTTGTCCCGGATCTACAAACCTTCCCCATGAACCAATGAATGCGGGGATCGAGTCAAGCTAGTGACTCGGTAATCAAAAACATTAGCACGCACCATATGGGTTTTCACTCATATTTCTGTCTTCTTACCTCTTTCTACCACCCTAGTGTGGGGGTTGCCCCACATGTTGTGTATATATATATAAAAAAAAAAAAAAAAAAAAAAAAAAAATCTTTCATAATAATGGCCGTAGTATTTCCTTTTACGTTCTTTGTTTCGGCATAACCGCGGTACTTTGAATATTGAGGGCAATATTCATTTCTAAGTGTGGGGAAATTCGCGAATTTTTCATGTATTATCGCTTGATTCCCGTTTTGGCCAAAAATTTTTTTGGAGTAAGTGTTCTACACTTACTCATCTTGGTTATCGATCCGCCATGTCTCAGTAAGACAAAAGGATTAGCTAATCCAGAGCAAACGGCTCTTGGTAAAGATTTCTCAAATCCGTTTATATGGCTTGCAATTTGCCCAAAATTGTATGGTATTCATTCACCATATCCTAAAAGTGAAGAGTTGGCTAGCCCAAGGTTATGGCTTGTGGTAAAGGCGATGGAAAATCCATAATTGGTATTGACTCACCAAAGATAATTCGATAATTTATCTAAGAGTTGGCTAGTCCGAGCAAGCGGCTTCGTAAAGACACATCAAATCCGTTATATGGTTTATGATTTGCCAATAAATCATTTGGTTATCGTTGTACCAAGGTTCTTACTTGAACTGAAACAATTGGCTACTTGAGTGATGGCTTTTGGTAAAGAGTTTTAAAATCCATTAAAGCTTCAAATCATTGCTAGGGACTAGCAATATCTCGATGTGGGGATTGATGAGTGTCTAAATACTCATCATTTTGTATAATCTAAAGCGCAAAATCATCTCGAAACACTCAAACACATCAAATGATCAAAATATCACAAATCGTGTTTTATGTGTTTTAAATGCAAAAATATCAAAATCGGATGAAAAATGTATCAAGTTTGCAAAATTGGCGCTTTAGTCCCCAAGTTTTAAAAGTTGTCAAATCTAGTCCACGGAATTCAAAAATGTGAAGTTTTGTCATTCAAGGCCCTCAAGTATTCTAAGTTGTTAAAATGGTCCTTGAATGATTCTTTGGTCAAATGACGAAAAAGGTCCCTAAACTTTGAAAATTGCAAAATTAGTCCTTGGACCTTTTAAAATGGAATTTATGCAAAAGGATCCTTGTACTATCAAAGTTTGTCAAAATTGGTCCTTGTGATAAGTTTGGAAATGTGGCATTTTCAGTCCTTGAGGTTTGGATAAATTACATTTTGGTCCTTGTATACCACTTAAACCAAGCAGACACATTTTTAATTATACAAGCCCAATCCAAGCCCAACCCATGCACCTCTCGACCCTTGACCCCTTTAACCTTGAGCCCAGTCCACATCTATTTGTGAACCCCTGTCATAACCATTTTGGCCTCCCCGTTTGATATTAGCCTCGGTCAAACAAAGTCAAACGAAGAGAAAACCGCCAGTAATCGTTCATCTCCCACACAACCTCGATTCCCCAAAACCGGTAATGGTTTCTCCACATTTCAACACCCTCCTTACCTTGTCCCTCCACTCCACTAACACCAAAAGCTCTTAATTGATTGAAACCAAATCCATTAATTGATCAAACACCTTCGAAATATTTGGCGCCAAAACACAAGTGGGCGGTTCGATGATATTTGATGATCCAATGGCTAGAAAATGGTGGGAAACAATCGAGGTCAACAAGGATTCACAAAAGTCTATAAAGAGGATGAGAGATGCATTGTATGACATATCTAGAATAACTTAGTTTTCTTTAATATCGTTTTAGCTTAATTTAAAATTTCGATTATGCGTTTTAGTTTACAAGCTTTGTATTTCAAGTTGTTATTGTATTATAAACCTTTACAAGTATCAATTTCAAGTTTCAAGTTTTAATATCGGTTTATGCGCTTCATATTTCAAAATCTCTTATGATTCAAATGTTGATGTTAGTTGTTTTATGGTGAGTAGGATCACATAAGCTCCCATATAGCTTTTCTAAGCTATTAGAAACACTAAAATTAGGTTTAGAAGCAAAATCGGAAAATCACCAAAATACAAATTAATTAGTTGAAAAATAAAAATCATGTGGAAGTGATGTACACAAATTTGGAGCGGGGTAAATCTTGGATGGCCTTGGGTTAGAAGCTTAGTGGTAAGCTAATAGGGTGATAATTGGTTCTTGATCTCGGTTTGAGCTTGGAAGCTTTTGTAAGCCTTTTAATCATTTTGCATTTCTTGTTGTAGTTGTTCAATAGCTTGAATCTCTGTTTCTTTGTGTAATCGGTCTTAGTTAAGTGTATTTAATCACTAAAATCGGGTTGGTTGTTCTTTTTAATTTGTAGTTTATAAAATTCGGTTTTAACAGATTAAAATAGCATATAGATCATTTGAGTTTAAGGTTGTTTTGGTTGTTGTTTTAGGCTTCATTAGTTCTAATATAGGATTATACAAAGTCCGAAATCAGTTTATGGTTTACATTTGTGATTTGATTTGAGAATGTTACATAACATCAATATAAGTGGTGTTTGGTTCTTTGTGTTTGAAAGTGCTATGGTCATTGGCCTTGTTTGAAGTTTGTTTAACTTGGTCTTAATAACTCATATCAGTCATAAAACCAGGTCCTTGTTATTGAAAAGTCAAAATAATCTTTGATCTAATCTTTTGTGCTCCTTGTTGGATTTTAATGAATCATGACCATGGATTTGTGTTTATAAGTTGTTTATATTGATCAAATCGGTCTTCTTTCAACTTAACATAACATAATCGAAGGCTTAAAATCGGTTCAAAGTTCATCTTGGTCAAACCTTTAGTTCTTCTTAAAAGTCAAAATTTTCATTTGGGTCGTTTTGAATAAAATAGATCTTTTCTTGTGTGTTTATTAGTAAGATTCAAATTATAAGCTTTTGGATTATTAAAGTTTAGTTGCTTAATAAAATTAGAAAATGTTAGTTCATACGCCTAGCTTATTAAGTGCTTATTTTCAAGCTTCTTTACGGTGACCTTGTCTCAAAAAGTGCCACATGCACGATGAATGGTACCATTTTGAAAAGCTTGCACGAGCTTATTAGTGGGTCAAATCTTGTGATCTTTGTTTCTTTGGAAAGCCAACTGGTCATCTTGAAGTCTCAAGCTTAAGTTTTAATTTTGAAGCTTGTTTGCTAGGTCGCAAGTGCCTTTTGTCTTGTCCCATTTACGTGTTTAAGCCAAGTGCTTATTAGCTTATTCCTAGATTTTCGGTGTGCTTATTTGTATCTTTTAGCTTCATATTAGTAGCACTAGCTTATTTGAATCTTATTCCACTCTTGTTTCAGTTTTCAAGCTTCGAGCTTAATTCCATCGATAAGCTTATTTAGCCCATTGTTGGGATTTTAAGCCCTCAAACAGACTTATTTTAAGTTTGCAAAATTTTTGTGTTTGTTAAAGTTTCATAATATCAGTAGTAAAGTAGTTTTCAAAAAGAAAATCCAGAAAAATATCAATTTAAAATCAGTGATAGTGTTTATTTAATAGGTTTTAGCTTTTTGATTTTTCTTTTCATCTTATTAATAAGCAAATCTTGTTTTTCTATTTTTCTTAGTTTTCTGTCATCATATAGTATTTTTAGAAAAAGTTTCATAATTTTCCTAATCCTTTTAGTATTTATTATAATTTTAAACAGTTAAAAATAGTAATTAATTAGTAATAAATAATTAAAAAGCATAAAAAATATCTTTTCAGTTTTAAAATTAGTTTTATCATATTTTAGATTTTTCCAAGTTAAAATTTTATTTTTCCAGGTTTATTTTATATTTTCTAGTAATTAAGTGTATTTTAAATAATAATTAATTAGTAATAATTAGATAAAAGTGTGAAAAATATATTTTTAATTTTAAAATTAGTGTTATAATATTTTAGATTTTCTCAATCATAATTTTATTTTTCTAGCCTTATTTTGTATTTTCTTCTATTTTAGAGTATTTATTAAATAGTTAAAATAGTTTTAATTAATAATAATTAAATAAATAGTTGTAAAAATAATTTTATTTTTCTAATAATTTTATTTTATTTTTAGGATTCCAAAATGTTATTTTCATATTTTTAGGTCTTTTATTTCTTAGATTTCACTTTTTATTTTGTACGCAGTACGTAGTTTTTAAACGCACGATTTACGTTCTTTTATCCGATTGTTGTGTTTTCCAATTCAGATTCCATTCCTTTCCTATCAATCAAGAGTGTAATTTCTCAATCAAAACCTTTATTGATCACTATCCTTAGTGATCACTCATCATCCGAGTTTGTTTTGACACACCATCGAGTCTCCGTGGGACTTAACGACCGGAATTCATTGTATTCTCCGGGACTTCATTGCATTTGTGCTTAAGCTATTTTAAGTGCATTACGGTTGGCCATTCAAAAGTGGCCGACTAGTGTGATTAGACTTGACGGTTTAGCATGCATCACCTTACATGATGCCGCTCATTAGTCGATGGAGGTCTGGAGGAGGGCGCACCTAGCGACGTGGAGCTTGGGAGCATCGGTTTCTTTGGTGAGACTCTTCCGTTCTGAGAGAACCCTTCATCATACCATTCCATTGATAGCTGCCCGAGTTCGCGAGTTGAGGATCGACTTGAGGATGTTGTGGCATTCGTTGATGAGGTTCCGTTGGTGCGTGACGAGAACATTGAGGATGAGGTTGGAGAGCTCCTTAAAGGGAGGAGTACGATGGAGAGTGCTTGATAGGATTGGTGCCCAGTGAGAGAGCTAGTGGCAGCGATGTTGTTGGAGAGGAGGATGGAGTCGATAGATTAGGGCCGCTGGAATGAGTGAGATGTTGGAGGAGTTGTGCGGCGACGGTGAGAGGTGACTATCATGGAGACTCGTACTCGCTTTGGAGCGTAGATTGGAGGCACGAGATAGAGGTGGATGACTGGCGAGCTAGTCCGTGACTGCAGCCGATTGAGAGCACACGACAAACCTCTAGATCGGTGGTTTATCTATTTAGTTTTCTAGTACTTTAGCCCACTTTGTGGCACTAATAGAGGTTTGTATTCGCATGTTTTGTTAAACTATCGAACAAGCTATTGGTGTAACATTGTATGGTTATTGTATCACTATGTATGGATGATAGACCTATGACATTATGGTTGTCGTTTCTTTATGTTCGTATGTATGGTGATCTTTCTTATTTATCGGTTTGTGTGAATCGAAGTGATCATTTATATATATCCTCTTGTGTGGTTCTAACATGTTATGATTCTTCTTATGATGATTATACTCTATTGATATAATGTGATGATCTTGACTATTATGAAATCATTTTTTTTATAATAATTCACAATTATGTTGAATGATTCTGAAATCTGAGTGTATGTCTTTAGAAAAATGGCAAGAACAAGAACTACCCCTACCTCATGGAACTCCCGAGATGACCCCAAGCAATTCGGAGGTGGTTACTAATGAAATTGGTGCTGCTTTGTCAGAAGACCGCCGAGGCGGTTCGAACAAACGAAGCCCCAAATCAAGCCAACCGGAATGAAACTGTGGTGAATCGCAAATGTGGATACAAGGAGTTCATGAATTGTAAACCTACTTTCTTCAAGGGAACTGAAGGTGCTGTTGGCCTTATTCATTGGTTCGAAAGATCTGAAACTGTGTTTCTTCTAAGCGATTGCTCGGAAGATTGCAAGGTGAAATTTGCTACTGGTACTTTACTAGAAGATGCATTGTCTTGGTGGAAAGCTCATGCCCAACCTATTGGCATGGAAGAAGCTTACAAAACCACTTGGACTGAACTGAAACAATTGATGATGAAGCAATCGCCCAAGGACCGAGATCAAGAAACGGAAGATGAGTTCTATCATCCGGGTGCTAAGGGCAATGATCTCAAAACCTACTTGGCGCGCCCAAGAATTGAAAGCTCTATGCCCTCCATGGTTTCGATGATGTCAAGTTACCGAAAACCTCATTGAGGATTACCCCAAGCATTGAGGGCAATGTTCTCGCATCAAAGCCCAAGATCGTGGAAGAAGTGATCACAATTTCCTACCAACTCATGGATCAAGTCACGAAATATGGATCCGTGCAAGGCAATACCGACAACAAAAGGAAATTTGATGACCGTCGAGGCAACACTTCCAAAACTACCATCACAACAACTCTTTTCACAACAAGAATAATAACAACCAAGGCCGCAGAACAATCACAATCAACACCGCAACAACAATCCCAACCCATACCACCAATACCGAAACAACCACCACAATCAACAAAACCGTAGGCAAGAAGTTGCGCGGCTTATGTCGCTACCCCGCCATTGGAAGAGGCTATCTGCCGACCACACCTTTGTGCACTCGATGCAACACGCATCATGTGGGACGTTGTACTATTAAGTGTGGAAAGTGTAACAAGGTGGGCCATACCCACAAGGATTGCCAAGCCACACTCTTTGGAAGTAACCTTCAACCCATGGGAATAACTTGCTTTGGATGTGGAGAAGCTGGGCATGTCAAGAGTAGATGCCCAAAGCTATACGGGAACAACAACAACAACAACAACCCTGCTAGAGCAAGAGCTTATGTGCTAGGAGATGGAGATGCACAAGAAAACCCGGACGTCGTTTAGGGTACGTTTTCACTCAACCATCATCTAGCTAAAGTGTTATTTGATTCTGGAGCCGACAAAAGCTTTGTGTCCTCTAAGTTTGCACCTTTGTTAAAAGTCACCCCAACTACCCTAGATACCACTTATGAAGTAGAACTAGCCGATGGAAAAATAGTAGGAACTAACACTGTCCTTCGAGGTTGCAACCTATCCTTATCAAATCACCCATTCAATATAGACCTTATGCCTATTCAACTTGGTAGCTTCGATGTCGTCATTGGCATCGATTGGCTATCCAAGAATCGTCATGAGAATCATACGTGACGAGAAAGTCGCTCACCTTCCTCTCGATGGCGAAACTTTAATCATTCGGGTGATCGTAGTAAAACCCGATTGAATATCATCTCGTGCGTTAAGGCGCAAAGTACATAGAAAAGGATGCCACATTTTCTAGCACAAGTAACGGAGAAGAAGAAAGCGGATGAGAAACAACTAAAAGATGTCCCGTGGCTAGGGACTTTCCAAGTATTCCTCGAAGACTTGCCCGGCCTTCCTCCGATTCGCAAGTAGAATTCCAAATTGAGTTAGTCTTGGGCGGCACCCGTGGCACGAGCACCTTATAGATTGGCACCTCCAAACTACAAGAATTGTCGATCAACTACAAGAACCGTCCGAAAAAGATTCATTCGACCGAAGTTCTTCGCCTTGGGAGCTCCGGTCTTATTTGTCAAGAAGAAGGACGGATCTTTTCGATGTGTATCGATTACCGTGAAAGTGAACAAACTAACGGTGAAGAATCGATATCCATTGCCTAGAATTGATGATTTGTTCGACCAACCGCAAGGGTCAAGCGTCTACTCCAAGATTGATCCGAGATCCGGTATCACCAACCGAGAGTTAGGGAAGAAGATATTCCAAAAGCGCTTTTCGAACACGACACGGCCACTATGAGTTCCAAGTAATGCCATTTGGTTTGACAAATGCACCGCGGTATTTATGGACCTAATGAACCGAGTGTGCAAACCTTACTTGGACAAATTTGTGATTGTGTTTATCGATGACATTCTTATCTACTCCCGCAACAAGGAAGAACATACGGAACACTTGAAAGCCATTCTGGAACTACTCAAGAAAGAAGAACTGTATGCTAAGTTTTCCAAGTGCAACTTCTGGATTCAAAAAGTACAATTCCTTGGTCATGTGATAGATAGTAATGGTCTTCACGTTGATCCTGCAAAAATTGAAGCTGTTAAAGATTGGTCATCCCCTACTACCCCAACCGAAATACGCCAATTTTTAGGTCTCGCTGGTTATTATCGAAGATTTATTGAAGGATTCTCAAAAATCGCTAAACCTCTAACGGAGCTAACCCAGAAAAAGAAAAATTTTGACTGGGGTGGAGAACAAGAGTTAGCCTTTCAACTCTTGAAACAAAAGCTTTGTGAAGCTCCTATCTTAGCCTTACCCGATGGGGTAGAAGATTTTGTGGTCTACTGTGATGCATCACACCTAGAGTTAGGTGCAGTATTGATGCAAAGAAACAAGGTGATCGCTTATGCTTCGAGACAACTCAAAACTCACGAAAAGAACTACACTACCCATGACTTGGAATTGGGAGTCGTGGTTTTCGCTCTAAAAATATGGAGACATTACCTATATGGGACCAAGTGTACGGTGTTCACTGATCATAAAAGTCTCCAACACATTCTGGATCAAAAGGAGCTAAACATGCGACAACGCCGATGGCTAGAGTTGCTTAGTGATTACGACTGTGAAATCCGTTATCACCCGGGAAAAGCAAATGTCGTGGCTGATGCTCTTAGTCGAAAGGATCGACCTAAACCTCTTCGAGTAAGATCTTTGGGAATGACAATTAAGTCACCCCTTCCATCAAAAATCCTTGAAGCTCAAGTCAAGCTCTCAAACTCGAAACCGTCCCAACGAGAGAATCTTTGGAATGCCGGAAAACGAGAATGGTTTTATGCAAAGATCGGATGGAACCTTATGTTTCGGCGATAGAAGTTGGATACCACTTTATGGAGGAATACGGGAACTCATTATGCATGAGTCTCACAAGTCTAAATATTCCATTCACTCGGGATCCGACAAAATGTACCAAGATCTCAAGAAGCTTTATTGGTGGCCAAACATGAAGGCTGAGATTGCAACGTATGTCGAGAAATGTCTTACATGTTCCCGAGTCAAAGCTGAATATCAAAAGCCCTCCGGATTGTTAACTCAACCCGAACTCCCCGTTTGGAAATGGGAAAGAATCACCATGGATTTCATAACCAAACTGCCAAAGACTGCTAGAGGTTACGATACCATTTGGGTTATCATCGATCGCCTTACCAAATCCGCTCATTTCTTACCCATCAAGGAAAATGACGAAATGGAAACCCTTGCTCAACTATACCTAAAGGAAATTGTATCACGGCATGGAGTGCCAATTTCCATCATTTCTGATCGTGACAGTAGTTTTACTTCACACTTTTGGAAATCTCTTCAAAAGGCTTTAGGCACTCGTTTGGATATGAGTACCGCATATCATCCTCAAACCGATAGCCAAAGCGAAAGGACTATCCAAACCTTGGAAGACATGCTACGAGCATGTGTGATCGATTTTGGAAAAGGTTGGGAAAAACACTTACCTTTGGCTGAATTCTCCTACAACAATAGTTACCACGCTAGCATCAAGGCGCACCTGCTCGAGGCACTTTATGGTCGAAAGTGTCGATCGCCCATTTTTGGGCCGAGGTTGGAGATGCCCAACTCATCGGACCCGAGCTTGTCCAAGAAACAACCGAGAAGATTGTGCAAATTGTCAACGACTTCAAGTCGCTAGAGATCAACAAAAGAGTTACACCGATGTTAGAAGGAAACCCATGGAATTTCAAGTTGGTGATCGAGTTATGTTGAAAGTATCACCTTGGAAAGGAAAGGTTCGATTTGGAAAACGAGGAAAGTTACACCCTCGATACATTGGCCCTTTCAAAATTCTGGAGAGAATTGGCCCGGTTGCATACAAGCTTGAACTCCCGGAAGAACTGAGTAGAGTACACCCTACCTTTCACGTCTCAAACCTGAAGAAATGCTTGTCGGATGAATCTCTTGTTGTTTCGCTAAAAGAGATTAAACTCGATGACAAGCTCAACTTTGTCGAAGAACCAATCGAAATCATGGATAGGGAAGTCAAACGACTTAAGCAAAGTCGCATTCCTATCGTCAAGATTAGATGGAACTCCAAGAGAGGACCGGAGTACACGTGGGAACGCGAGGACACCATGCGTGTTAAGTACCCGCATCTATTTGCAAACTCAACTCCGACGACCACCGTAAACTAAAAATTCCGCGGACGGAATTCTCTTAAGGGGTTGGTACTGTAGCCACCTGTAAAATTTCACTATCATCAACTTTCATCTTAATAAACTAGATTGTTTATCAAAACTTATTTGAGCCAAGTTGAGCATTTTAGCATGTACGTTTCATTTTATTGCAAAAATTTATGCATCTCCGAGTAGTCTTATTTAATCATGCCGATATTTACTGATAGCCAGATCAGTCTCACAAGAAATTTTCTTGTCTTACGAGCCGCACGCGTACCGACACTCAATTAGTTATGGCTAAAGTCGAATAAATATTTTTATGAATAAGAATTAATATTTTTATTTATTTATTTTTACCTTTATAAAAACGTGCTCTAAATTATATATTACACGTTTTTGTCAAAAACGTCAAACCGAAACACCACGACACACATTTAAGCTCAATCGGGACACGAAATACATAACGTAAAGATTCAAAGTAATCCCCCCTCCTAAAACTTAACCTTTCCGCCACTATAAGATTGAGAGGTCACTTGATTATTTAAGAAAATTGGACCAAGTTATCTTAAACACTCTAATGCATAATATAATACAAGAAAAAGGACTATACACACTTGTATCCACTAGCTAAATGGGCCAAAGATGATCCTCCTCTTTTCCTACACTAGTCGAACAGCTCAACATATCTAGATTCACCATTTACCAAAGTATTCCAAGTCACAT
This sequence comes from Chrysanthemum lavandulifolium, assembly GCA_022545495.1. NCBI lineage: Eukaryota > Viridiplantae > Streptophyta > Magnoliopsida > Asterales > Asteraceae > Chrysanthemum > Chrysanthemum lavandulifolium. Next base: position 108,224,424 of record CM040240.1, read on the forward strand.
GTTAGTATTAAGAAATGTGAAAGACACTTTAATGCAAAATACTTGGGTAATAAAGATCAAAGCACCATGCAACCTATGGACCAATGGTAAGCTTAATGATGCAAGATCTAGAAATTCTTGGTTATATACCACTCGACACACACACTATACCTTCACAAGTTCACTCTTCAAATTTTACTAACTACTACTTCACAATTTGCTAAGATAGTGCTTGGAAAATCTTGGGTAAACAACTTGGCATTTGGAAGATCTTGGGTAAAAGTGTTGGGTAAACAAGCAAGCATTTGGAGTTTGGGTTATAAAATCTAGGGTTCTTGTTTCTTCTTGGTCGACACAAACACATCCCCACTGTAAGGATTTTTTTTGGTCTCATTTAGCATGTGTTTCCATTGAGTTTTCTTATGAGTACAAACATGTTTATGCTTAATGTTTAACTAGACAATGAGTTCTTTAAAAACTTTGCTTGCACGACATGTATAGGCTCGTTAAATATACATGCATATATGACTAAGATTTGCGTTTAAAAACTTGTGTGGTAATCTTGAACTTGTAAATACTTGTAAACATCTCGAAAAATATAAGCTAGTGCTTATTTGTTTTACTTAATCGACACCCACATATTTTTATAAGATTATTGGACTTTTGACTAAAAAGAAACTATAGATCTAAAGAAAACATAAGTTTTGGCTCAAACTTGGACAAGTGCTTATTTGCTTATTTCGGCTTATTAGCTTATTCGCCATTTATGTGCTTAACTATAAGATTAATGGACTAAGTATACTAAGTTATGTTGTGGTTTGTTGGATCAAATAATCATTGAGCCGAGACAAGCTCAAAAGGGGCGTTTGAATTGCTTATTTTGGTTGACTCAATAATAAGTGCTTAATATATCTTGAAGTTCTTAACAAAGGTTACCAACTTGCATGGTCCAAGCTAAACTTATTTCAAAAACAAAGAAGATGATGCATGTACACTGTTACACATATGTATATAACGAAAGCACTAACTTTAATATATATATATATATATATATATATATATATATATATATATATATATATATATATATATATATATATATATATATATATATATATATAAACTAATTTGGTAATATTTCACAAAAGGTAGAGTTGTCTAATGGTTAGGAAGATGGGAGCATAAGCTCGAGGTCTGGGGTTCGATTCATGCTTCCATCATTTTTATCATTTAATCTTTTTGAAACTCTTGCCACCCTTAGCACTTGAACCATTTATAAAATTTACTAGCGCACTCTCTTAGTAGTAGCCTATTACTAAACTCTTTTACGTACTCATACTATATATTTTATCTATCCTATTTTGATAAAGAATACTTTGGGTCACTAAATTTTAGATGGAAAAACTAATAATTACGAACGGGTCATGCCCAAATTTCGTTAAAAATAATATACTTAGTTTATTTTCATAAAAGTTACCAAATTTCGAAAACTAGATATTAAATATAACATAAACTTTTTTACTTATCACCCACTAATTTAATATTATATATATATATAAATAATTATCGTAGAACATAAACACTTATATTATAAACACTTGACGTAAATATTTATTATTTGCCGACGCCGTAAAAACATCACAAACACTTTATTTGTGAACATTTTTCCGTACTTAGTCATTCGGTTGCTTTCAAACCGAGGACTTATTCGTCATGACTATTTTTCATATAATTATATACGTGAGCACTTTTCCTAGAGCCAAAACTTACAAACGTTTCGAAACCTGTCTAAACTTAACCATTGCCACACAAGCGATAATAAACACAAACTCTTGAGAATGCCTCAACCGTTTTCAATACACTAAGTTATGAATAAAAAGAATAAACTAAGACTTGCCATACTAATTATAGGTTGCGTGACGGTACTTCGTGCTCATACTACTTGACTTTACACTACTCGGATTCTGTTTGCTAAGGTGAGTTCATAGCCTCGCCTTTACTTATTCTTTCAAACCCCGCGAGGGAGATGCATGCTATAAACTAGAACACAAGTCTTTTCTTAAACTGTATGCTTGCCTGATCATTATTATTATAGCCTAAGTTGCTGTCATAAGTCCCTTACATCATGAACCATTAATCACTTGCGGTGAACACGAATATTGTGGATAGTACTATGGGAATTAACGACCCCGACTCGGTTATCGGAAATAACTGGGGCGCACCATATTTGGTTAACTATGGAATTGGCAAATCCATCTGAGGGCGATATTTTACTTACACCAGTAATTAGGTGTATGCAGTTAGTTTGGTGTCATGAGCTTAGTGCATAATAATAATCTATGTTTTTCCATGGTACTTGTATTCGAAGCAACTATCATCTCTTACTTGTGTTCAACCATTTATTTAAACCTATGGATATCACTCAACATTTTGTTGATCTTTTTAAGCATGCTTATCTCAGGTACTAATTAAGATATCACGAAGGCACGGAGTGGACGTCTTGGGATGCTGGAAGTGGTGTTGTTTTTAAATGAAGTTATCATTTCGTAAACATTTGAACTATCTTTTATGTAAACTCAAAACATGTGGTATTTCCTTTTGTGTTCCAAAACACTGAGTTTTATGAAATGGTAACAACCTTTTATTAAAAACGTCTCTTTAGAGTCGTTTTCTATGACTTATGACTGTGATCCTCTAAGTAATACCCCAAATAGTCTTCCGCTGTCACTTTGTGATTTTGGGGTGTTACAACCTCGTGGTCTGTCAATTTCTTGGAGGTAAACGGTTTGTTGGAGTGCTAAAAGCAACAATCGGTTGGCTATGTCTTCACCGAAGGCGAGTATGTGGTTCTTTGCGGGATGTTGTGCCAATGTCTTATGGATGAAAAGTCAACTCGGTGACTATGACATCCATTACAAAATGGTACCCATCTTCGTGACAACACCAATGCAATTGCAATCTCCAACAACATCGCCCTTCATCAAAGAACCAAACACATTGATATCGATATCACTTCATCGGGGACCACATAATGAAAGGAGACATAGAACTCCATTTTATCCCTACCGAATATCGGTTGGTCGATATCTTCACCAAACCATTGGATGAACCTACCTTGAGGAGACTAAAAGTCTGAATTGGGAATGCTTGACATTGAAAGTCGACATCCGAAAACCAATCTCGATAAGTTCTCGAAATGGTTTCTCTTCCCGAACGAAACCCTCAAACATCCTCTCACCGAATGAGTAAGACTCATTCGGGGACCCCGATCAATATTGAGCATTGAATGAGTAACTAAATGATCCAAGTATCGATTACTTAAATGTCCTAGGTTGGTAACTATGCCAATTTAATATAGGAATTTATGTCTTCTTGTCAAGGGTCTCATCACTTACCTCATCCCACTTGGCATTAAATGCCTTCTCTCACATAAAATATCCTATGGATATTTTATTATCGCAAAAGTGCACTTTTCTTGTGCGTAATCGCAACTTCCTTGAAATACGGGATTTTTTGCGGGTAGTGGTGGGTGGCATTAAATGTGGAATTTCAAACGATTTCAAAAACTGTCTTTACATATCCATGTTTATGCAAAGACAACCCCTCTCACCACTCTATAAATACCCTCTTCTAAACCAAACACACACACACAAATTATTTTCTGCAACAAAACTCTGTCAAAATCATTTCTCAAATCCAGAAAAATTTGTGTGTTCTTAAAAACTCTTCAAACCTTCTTGAAAAACCCTCCTTGTAAACATTTACAAAAGTTTTTCATCACAAACTTGAGAGATCAAAAAAAACTTTGATTATTCTAGTCAAAATATTTTTAAACCCTAAAATCTTTTAAATGGAAATGGCTAGAACTCAATCTCTCAGTTTGCTTCTCGATTGGGTAGGGGATCTTACAAATGTTGAATTTAAAACTAATAATGTCATAGGCAACTTTGAATACCCAAACTGTCCCGACCTACAAAGACATTATGAAATTTTTGTTTAATTGCCCAACGAAAGCGGCCTTTGTTCGGTGTCCTCCATTGTTTACCAAAATCTCCTCGGGAGTTTTGGGCAGCGACCAAGGCCTTTGACCGACACCCTCATCGATGAGAACAACCTCGGACCTCTCGTGGAATATCTCATCGATTCGGTCTTCACGGGGGCAACAACAATTCACCTGGATTATAAAACGTTTTGCACTTCAACAGGTTGGATTATAACAAAGGAGTTTATGTGGCCCATCCCGAACCCTCCATAGTGAAGGATGGGTTAAAACAAATCATTTTAAACCAACTTTTTGGACAAGACCCCGATCACCAAAAGCTCATTTCCGTGGCTTGGAGGATCCTATTCACTTTTGTGATTGTGTCCTCGGCGGGAACCACTCATCCACCGAACAAGTTAACTCTATTCATTGATGATGGCATACCGCTTGATGAATGGGGTCACTGTCGACATGGGGAGATCATTTACAAGTGATCTCAGTAATCAAGCTCTGAGCAAAACTAGGACGAAACACGTTTAGTATCCTAGGTTTGTCTCTTGCGCTTTGCAAGTGTTACCGGGTTCAAATTATCTCGGGAAGAAAAATTTGGTGCTTTACCAGCATCCCGAGCCAATCAAATTTTCAAAAGACCCATCCCTTGTCACTTCTATTGAATTGACGGCCAATATAGTTGTCAGAACAACCGAAGGAATCGGTGTTCCAAACCCCGCTCCTAAAAGAAAGGGAAGTCTCGATGGGACTAAGACTAAACCCAAGTCTCGTGGCCTTGAGGCTTCGTGAACACAACCTAAAAGGCACAAAAGGCCCGAGACTAAACAGACACCCACCGATGACCGTGCAACATCCACCCCGTGACAACGAAGGACACTAATACATCACAGGTCAAGACTTTGGTCACAACCACTACTCCCCAAGATCCGTAGGAAACATACAACCACTGGTAGGGGGCGCCTTCCATTTCGCCCGGTGATGACATTAGCAAATCCAAGCCTTTGTCCGAGGGGCACCGATCAATCCCAAAGACTCGGAGGAACCAAACAACCCACCGATAGGGATACAACTATCACCGACCGCCTAAAGGCACTGGAAACACCCACCAAAGTGTCTCGGGGGTCACTGGGGACAAAGACTCGGAGGAAAGAAACAACCCGCCGATACGAAACCCAACACCAATCGACTCCAGAAGGTACTGGGAAACTCCACCGTTGTCCGAGGGGTCCACGAGGACAAAGACTCGAGAGGATCAATACCACCACCGATATGGAACCCATCACCACCCCTTGTTAACTATTCCGAGGTTGCCGAGTTACTACAATCGATGATGAACCTTCGAAAGTGATGAAGTAATTTTATCGCTAGGAAGACGTGGACGCCGAGGTTCAATCGAACAAGAACCTCAACTCGATCCACGGGAGCATACCGAGTCACCTTTTCTACATGAAGACAATGACTCACCTCCTCATCCTCCGTGAATTTAACCGCTTTGATAATATTCTTCCACCCACCGAGAGACAAATGGTTAAGTGGATCACTAGAGCTTCAAGAAAGTCAGATTCGGGTTACCGATAAATTATGGGATCAACACACCGAAGCCGTGCCGTTATGCCGATCTTCGATCCGATGTGCTCACCTTCAATGAAAATGTTCATGAGCACGTAGATCTTATGTACCAACATCTTCTTAGGTCGGATGAAAACACGGTTAAGTTTCTAAAGCATCTTCAAACTTGTGGGGTTACCATTAATGAAATCGGGGATGTCACAAAGAAGACCCAAGACTCAATGCCAAAGTACTAGAGGCCACCGAGGTGTATATGACAAATTCATCTCGACTCACCGAACCGATAGATATGCTCCAATCGCAAATGTCCGTGGACTTCAATCCTCGATCCGCCTCTTGAGACCTCATTGGGCTCTTTGAATGATCGATTAGCTACTTTGGCTCAGCCTCGCCTTCTATGGCACGGAATCTTGGACCTAGGATGACAACCTCGAAATATCTCAAAGCTAATTTGGAAGCAAAGGTCACCGGCATTCAAACAGATACTTGATATGAAGGCAATGATCATCGAAATTTATCAAGCCTTCAAGGGTCAAGTAGCTCCTTCCCCTCAAAGACCAACACCAACGCTTGCCCTCACCGACGCTTACGGCAGCAGGTTGAGGGGAGAATATCAAGAAACTCCTCTTCACACTGAGGGGGAGCCAACATCATCAGTATCTGCAGCTCCAACATCATCATCTGCACCAGTCTCAGCAACACCCATCTCATCACTACCACCACAAACATCAACAACAACAACACTAACAGTCACAACACCAATCATGACAACAACACCACCCTTGGTTGCATCTTCTTCCTCAGGCCAGGACAAAGGCAAAGGCATAATGACAACAACTGAGCCTAAGAAGATTCCCTACAAAATCGGTGACACTGAATACCTTCTCACACCTCAACAGCTAAGTAAATATCTTGCTAAAGAAGAAAGGAGATTGAAACAAGCTGAGGAAGATAAGAAGAGTAAGGAAGCTTGGTTCAAGTATTTCAAGAAGTCGAAAATGTGGGAATTAATCCAAAGAAGCTTGAAAAGGTCAGCAGATGTAAGTTCAAGGAAGCTCAAAAGAAATTGGTCGAAATGAAAAGCGTTGGAAGAAAAGAACAAAAGAACTGCATCCATCGTGAAAGCTAGGATTGACCATTATAATTGACAATGACAAGCGTAAGACCGCCGAGAAGATCATCGATGTCAAAATCATCCCGTGTCTAAACCATCGCAATGAACGCTCTGGGGGTTGATAAAAGGCATTTCAAGGTTCATGATCCCTAAAATTCACCGACTTTGGGATCACCGAACTCGATGAACTCGGTCCAATAATAGAAAAGAAGCAAAATGCGGTGGTTAAGGAGCTGATGAAGATGCTCAATAAGAGGTATGAAAGACCGAGAGATACACCAACACAACTAGGAATTCACCGCTTTAATCGCACCTCAAGGATCTCAACCACAATCATCCACCGGCAAAAGGAAAGGGTTGAGTTCCACTGAGACAAAGTGCACGGATTAGAATGCAACAGGAACCGCTGAAGGTGTTAAGTTCGTGAACTGCTTAGTGATTGAAAATCACGAAGAGGGCTATTTCACATTGATGTATATGGAAACCCAAGATTTCAAAGATGGAGTGATATTGATCGGTGGTGTAGCCGCAATGATAAGCTACATACCAATGGCCTCTCGATCCAATCCTCAAGAAACATCGTGTTCATCAAGACCGAATGCCAAAATAAGAGACCATCCCGACAGGAAACACTCATCACCAAGAAAGTCAAGCTTGAAGCACTGGGAATCCATCCGGATCGACATCATTTTGATTTATCTTTTGTACTAGTGATAGGAACATTGTAATCGATCAATAAAAGATGTATGTTTTGTTAAATTTCTCGGTGTTCCTTATTGTATTCATTAGTACATTCTGTAAGAAGAAGCCATTTGCTCACTTACACCGATCAAACACTTAGGCTATTTGTATATCCAAATAGGGAGACTATTGGGTTGAGAATACCCAAACCCCTTAATATGGGATTTGAATAGAAAATAGCCCAAGTGTTTAGTCCGTTAAACACTAATGTGTCACCGAGTGCATAGTCTCTCGGTGAGTCATCTTCAGATACTCGATGACGAGGCGAAGAAGTCTCTCCGCTCGATGTCACGAAAATTAAAGGGTAAAGACCGAGTCAAGAAGAAGATGGTGGATTCGGTGGTGATGACAATAACTCACCGAATCCCTAAGACTCTCTCCAACTACTTACAATGAAGACAAACCGAAGTAGAATCTTGAATGATGTAAAGACTAAAGAAAGAGCGGACGAGGCGGGATAAGTTTGAATTAGATAAGACGAAGTCCTTATCAACCAAAGTCAACTTTCCACTAATGGCAACGATCGTGCTCGTGTCATCATCGAACTTAGGAAAGTAGTCTTGTCTCTTACCTAGAATAGTCTTTAGAATGCGAGACAAAATACATCAAGATTTTGTCTTCTCGTATGATGTCGATTTTCACTTAGGAAAGAGTCAAAATCATACATGTATAAATAGCATAATAGATGGAGTGAAAAGGTTAAGCTTGTGAATTGTAAAACACACATACACTAATCCATCTTTTCACTCCTCCAAATACAACTTAGTTCTGAGATAGCTCAATGAGCTCTAAGAGTTGTGCTCGGACTTAGCCCGAGCTTAGAGAGGAGTCACCAAACTTTGTCATTTCAATCCCAAGTACTATTCCGCAAGTAGTTGGGTAATGTATTCTTTGTTGATTTATTTCTAATAAGAATATGATGTTGAAAATTACTTTGTGTGTTTTACTTATGTTAATTTCAGTTATAGTTCACTATTAACTTTTTTTATATACTTAAACGGTTTTAAACAATAGTGAACGGGGAACAACAACTTTATGACGCTCCTGTGAGCACAGGGGGTCAAACTCAACAGTAGTCTGGGTATTACTAGCCAAAGGTTGGCCAACAGAAGGTCCAACAAGATCTTCGGCACTACGGTTAGCCCCTCCACTAGAAGACGAATTGAGGAAAGGGGAGACATTCTTCAATATAGGAATAGCAGCCGGAACAGTTGTGGCAGCAGTATTTATAATAAAGAAAAACCTAGAACCGGATGATGACACGTGCAAAAGAAAGACAGAATGAACGACCAAGATCAAAAATAAAAAAGGACGCGTGGAATAGAAGGTCACGTCAAAACAGTAAACGAAGAGTCAACAAACGTCCACGTCGCACGAAACGCTTCCCAAGTAAAGTAAAGGACAAAGCATGGGATAACACCACGTCCTGGTTAAATCTACAGTCTAGTAAGTACTTACCGCACACGACAATATCTGCATGCAATCAATACACTAGACTAGGGGGACTAGGTTATAACACCCTAAAACCGGCCCTAAGTATCTTATTACAAGAATGTCATTTGAATGGTTGACTATGACTTTTATAAGTTTTGTGGACTTACGGGATTGGTTAGTCAAACCCGGTAGTCAAACTATAAGTATTAAAGGTCATGTAAATGGTTATAGAAAGTATGATGTGTCACATTTATAATAAAGATGGACTTAAAGGGCTAATGTTGTCAAATAGTAATTGAGTAATAAAGTTATTGTGGCCATAATAGAAAGAAAAGAACTTAAGGGGCCTAATGTGCCAATTATGCAAACTATACTACTAATAGTTATCTTCTACTGAATTCTACACATTCCAGAATATGGTGAGTGTGTGTGTGATACGGTTTGGAGAAAAGGGAGGGAAGAACCAAGATCACTATAATGATAATTTGAAGGTAGATTAGTGCTCCAATCCAGTAATAAACTTGTATTGATCATCCCTACAAGTAAGTAATCCTCACCCTAAGTTAATTGGTGAATTCAAGAATTGGGTTCTTGATATCAATTGGGAAATTGGGTAAATGATGTTTATAAATTAAATTAAGGAGTTATAATGAATGTGGGTTAACTATTATTAAGTTAAGCCAATAAGCTAATGGGATTGATTATCATATAATCATCATATGATTATGTGATAATTAGTAATGATTAGAAAGTGGTTATGGTTATGGTAGCCATGACATAGTTGATTAATTCTGTGTTTATGATAATAGTGATTTGGCCTAGATGACAAGAATGGAGATGATGACATGTTTGGTTTCATTAGTTTGGAATCAAGGTAAGTAAACCGGTTATAAGTTAATGTTATATGAATTTCAATGCATTATGTGTTATGTGATGTTTATGTTAAGTATATGGTATGACTTGATGTATATGTGTTTGTGTGTAAATAGATTGTAGTGCTACTTTTGCATAACTAGCATGAGCTTGATAAAGTAGAATGGAAATGGTTAGAGTATGTATGGTGATACTTAATGATGTCCCAAGGTATGTTTATGATTAAAGTTGTAATGGAAGAATGGTTACAATGTGTAATGTGTGATTGATGTATAATGTTAAGTTATATCCGTTTTCTTACTAAGCCTCGTGCTTCTGCTTTAAGATGTTAATGTTCAGAGGTCCATATGTGATGGCGATGGTAAGCATTGGATTAAAGCTTATGGATTGCTAGATGAAAGTTAGAAGAATGGTAAGAAAGTAGAGCTTAGGTAGATACCGAGCTCGTTTCAATGTTGTCCCCCGAGAGTCTTTGAATGGGTTGTATGTATGTTTTCGAGTGTCAAAGTTTATGTCTTTGTTGTTAAAGCTAAATGTGTCAAATGGTTCATTATAGTAACGGGTTGAAGCGTGTATATTTAGTAAAAGGGGCGTTTGGTATAACGTGTAATTATACCCATTTTGGGTTTTAAACGGGTTAATGATTATGGATATGATTCAATATGTTAAGTTAATGCTTTTTGAAAGGTTTAAAGTAGTTCGGAAGTGGTAAAGGTTGTATGTATTGAAAATGGGTCAAAACGGGTATTTTACATAATACCCGTCATTTTGTAAAGTACCATTCCGAAGGTCAATTGGTTAATGTTTATGCATGAAAATGATATTTATGAGGTCTTAATAAATTCTAGAAACTTTAGTGTCTTTCCGAGTAATAGATGTCATTTTCCGGAAAAATGGGTCAAAAGTATACAAAAGGGTTATGCAGAAAAAGGGGTATTTGGGACAAGGTCTATTTTAACCCATTTTGGGTCAAAGGGGTCAAGATTGTTTGGAAAAACAATGTACATGGTTAAGTGTTTGTAAAGTAGTTAAAATAGTTTGGAGAACTAGTTAGAGAACTAGTCAAGTCGGCCGAAAAATCATATCTTTTAACAAGAAGTCATCACGGGTCGTGCCACCGTCATTTCAAGGTAATTGAGTCTAGTTTCATATAAAAATACTTTCAAGGGTCGGTTTGTTACATAATTATATCAGTTCAACGATTAGCAACAACAGGTCAGTTTTAAGTCAAGTCGTTTCCGCGTAAAAGTCTAAATTTTCACGTTTTTAGTCGTGTCGTATTCACGGGGTGTAACATGGGTGACGTGGCAATTCCCATCAAAAAAGAAAAAGGTGTGAGACAGCAAAACTCTTAGTCAACTTGAGTCTAGTAACATCCACCGCATGCACCAATGTTCGCACGCAATAGACATACTAGACGGGGGGACTTGATGACGTATAGTATGTATTACAGGCCCACGAGGTCCAATACACACTATACACATACTGGGCTCAGGCCCAATGATTACAAATCCTAGGCCTACAATAAGCCCAATGGCTAAATTGGCTATGGTCCAGGCTTTGAGATGCGCACAAGGCACATAACGGGCTGAACCTTCAACCGTTAGACCCCTTACGTCCGCATCCACGATTAACACGGAACTCTTGTCCGCCAAGGGTCCGACTCCGGCAACTAACCACTATATGCGAGAATCTAGGAAGCCCGGTAAGCAAACCTCGCCTATAAAAGAGGCTCTAATCCCATACAAGGTACAACTTTCTCTCTCATAATTTCACACACACCTCTACTATCCCTCTCAAGAATGTGTACTTACTCTCACGCCGGAGTCTAATCGTGGGGTCCGTCCTCACGGTAAGACTAACGGTTTACCTTTCTTGTGCAGGGATCTCATTCAAACTACTTGAATTAGTACAAGACCAACCCACTGGACATTTGTCGGCCCAGTCCGATAAGTTATATTCACATCTGTTACCACCCATCGCATAAATTGTACTAACATATCGTTTTTGGCCAACGTTATTTTCAAACATTAAATGGCGTCGTATGCTGGCAAGCAAAGAGTTAAGAAAAATAAAAAATAAAAAAAATAAAAAATAAATTTCAAAACGGCGTGGTTTTGTAGCAGCATTAAACGGTGTCGTTTTTCATGGTAAATGAATAATAGAGTAATAAGAATAAATATTAGAGCGCTAGGTACAGTGTGGTGTTATGGAGTGGTGCCATGAGAAAAGTGGTGTCGTCTCAGCACTTTTTGTCTATAGCACTAGTTTTTCTATGACATCAAAACACTCATCCCTGCCATAACATCAGTTTTCTGGTGCCGACGTGCCATCGTGCATTTTTTTTTGTACAATTTTAGTTTTTGTAATTTAATTTTTTGTTATGGCCTAATTGAGACTTTTAAAAACTCAAATTTAAGGCCCAACAATATATGCCTAAAAAGGATTAACTAAACACATCCCACCTGCCTTCTTCTTCTTCAAAGTCTCAAGCCGTCAATCTTCTTCCTCCCAAACCTGCAAAACACACGCAACAAAAAATAAATAAATAAAATAATAATAAAAAAAAGAAAATACTTTTCACTTGGACTGGTGGCTACGACACCACAACCCACCAGCCGACCTCCGGTGTAGTATCTCTCGCCATAGACTCGCGCCGAACCTCATGGCTTGAGCCATGACGCACCGTACCAAAGGCTCTTAAAATGTGATATTATTTTAAGATTAGAAAATTAATATCGCAATAAGGTAGCTAACCCTTATAAAAAGTAGTACTGTAGTATGTATCAAAATAAAATATAAAAAAAAGTAGTCTCGCATAATTTCCGAGACATGCAACCTTATTCTATATATATACTAATCCGCTAGGTCGGTGGAATAGAAAAAGCCTTACCTTGGCACGCGATGCAAAAGTGTTACTTATATTGTAAAAGTTGTTGTTGCGTTTTTAAACCGGAGCCCAACAATCCTAGAGCCCAACATGAAAGGGCGGTTTAGTAATGACCCATATTATATCTCTAACCGATAAAGATCAAGAGTCGGTTTAACACATCCGAATACTCTCTAACCTACCTCGACGGTGAGTAGCACAAACCCGAATCTTGTTGACGGTGGCACTAAAACGAAGAATAACATGCATGTATCTCTTAAACTTAAAGCTATTATTGTTTACCTTGGATTTTCGAGTGATTCTATACTTCCTTCTTTTTTTTTTGGTTGTGTAATAGCTCAATTTTTTCCGCAACAAAAGGGTTTCGTTTCGATTGTGTTAATAGACACGGTGCGTGTATGTATGTGGATTCTTTCTTCATTAAAAGTTAATCCTTTTATATAGGTTTATTATTTTAATAAGATTTCATTGATTTTTAAAGTTCAACCGAATCAAGGCGGTCGCTTGCTTATGCGAAGGTGCGGTGGATGAGCGCAAAATAAATTCAGAGAGTATGGTTTTCTAATTCGTTAAAATATGTGTTTTTTCTTCTGTGAAATAAGATTTGGGTTCGTTTGTGTTTTTATTTTTTATGCATTGTTTATACAATAGAAGAAAGAAAAGAAAAAAGAAAAGCCCCAAATTGGACCAAACGTAGACCCATCTTATGGTTTCGGGTTTATGAATGTTGCATAACTGAATTGGGTTTGGGTTTGATTGTTTTTATGAAAATTTGTTGTGTTTGTGTAGGAGGAAAGTGATATTAGCGTGGTTTTTCTTTAACGTAGTCCAATTGGAACCCGACTAAATATGGTAATATTTTTTAAAGTAGTCCACTCGAATTTTTTAACGACAATGCAAGAACATTATTTTTACCTTATTTCGTGACGTAACGCAACGATATGATTTTTGCATGATCCACCAATTTCAGCAGACTATGCGATCTAGAGATCGATCGTTACCAAATCCATCGGGCCAAGTTAGCTCACATGAGGAATGAACAACTTCAAAAGGAAAAAAATTGGTATCGGTGAGTTAATCATGGTCGGTTACTTTCATAAACTCTCTCAATTAATAATGAGGGTCTGTTATCATAAAGTCAATGCAATTTATTCAAACGCAATGCTTAAGGTCATTTACTTTCCAAAATATGCATTAACAACTATGGTTTATGTGAATGCCGAATGATTGGTTTTCTTTATTAGTATTGTTTTTGTAATGTAGGTTTGCGAGACCCGCACGAGTGAAGCGACAGAAATAAATTGACAAGTATGGGTGCATTTAGGTGTCTCAAGGAAATTAGAGAAATGTTTGAAGGTCAAGAGGAAATGTATGAGAGGAAAAGGAAATTGCCATCTGTGTTGTTTGATGCGCGTAAAAGAAAAGAACAACTTTACCTCGCCCATCGGTAACTACACCATTGTTGCAAAACTCCATTATCATTTTTATTCACTCTTCTCCAAACTTACATAACATTGGTATTGTTATTGTAATGAGTAATGTCACCATGCGTGCTTATATTGAAAGGAATGTTCACCGAATACGCATACGTGTTTTCGTTGTTCTAATACGTACGCTAAAAATAATCAAGCGCTCTTGGCTAATGCCTTACGAAACATCTCATGGTCTTATTGTTTTAGGCGAACCTCGCCAAAGTTGCGTGATGCAATGGAGAACGGTGTATCGGCTAACCTCCAAGGTAGGCCACATGTGCTTACTTAGTCTGTTGTGTCCAAATTTCATTTGGCTAGCCGCATCGTAATATCGTCCTTTATTCCTTCTCTCATCGCAAAACAGATGGCCCAAAAAGGCTTTTATGATTGAATAACATTTGTTTTTTAACACATCTTAAAAAATTATTTCAGAATATTTTGCGCCACGCCATCAACCGATATGATTTAGTAAATGGGCGACGCATGCCTTATATGCACCTAATGTCAATTTCCCATAGACATTGAAGGATACATATTACCGAGTAGCATGTTATGCGCATTTTATGTTGGCGTTGTTTTAGGGCCGGTCACTCCCATCCCATGCGACAAATCCAACAAGACATTCAACTAATGAGAACAAGAGCAAAGACCAATGGCGACCCCAACAACAGGTCGCAAGTGACGACACCCACACGAAGTTCGCGTGCAACTTAGCCATATGCGCTACAATATCCAAATTACTTATGGTATCTTCGGTATGTGTTTCTATATGCATGTGACTCACGTGAACCTAATGTCAAGTGTCGTTGACCTTCAAGGTTACATATGTTATTGGTTTAGGAACCTGGACCAAGAACGCTTGATAAACATGAGATAGTATAATATTTAAGAAACCGCTAATTTGTGAACCGAATGTGTATATAGTATCTAAGTTGTAGCTTTGTCTTAATTGTAATGTCACTTTGTTCGTGATTGCTTTTAATGCATGGAATCATATCAAGTAAACAAAGAATTGGATTCGTGGTTTCACACTTATAAGTTCTAATAGAGGTTATCGACTTTGGTGCATCATGTATTTTCATTTTATTAAGTCAAAAATATTGGGGTTGTTTTCTTTTAAATAGTTGTTGGCTCATGTAGTGTGTGACGATCGCTTCAAATTCTAAAATTGCGCCATCTTTTCATGCTTTATGTATTTCATATAAACATAGATAGGTTATATAAGAACTTCGATCTTCAAGGACGCCACAATTAAATGTAAACTTATAAACGCTTGCAAGATCATCACAACCAAAGCACCATGATCTCTTCAAGATTAGGTTTGGGCGCCATTTTGGAGCTCGAGAACGAAACAAGATGAGAGTAGGTGCAGTTGAAATAAAAAATGAATAAAGAAGTACATGAATACTTAAAGGTCCACTAAACTAAATTTACCTAAAAGTTATCCTCTTACCTTTAAAAAGTTATTCCCTAAAAAATTACCCGTTGTGCTTAAAAACCTTTATCAAACCAAAAAGCTTGATACCGAAAAATGTACGTATAGTTTACAAAACATCAGCCGCAACGCGGCGGGGGTAATCACCTCGTTTCTTTTCTCAAACCCTCTTATCATATGACTTTGTTAGAAACCTTCGTTTGAGAGTGTCAAACGTAATTTTTAAACTAAATTTCCATACCAAACAATTAGTTTTAGTTTGATTCCTTTTTCAAAGAAAACAAAAATCATAAACCAAACGGGCCCTGTGGCACTTCACCTTAATACATCAATGCATGTATATAGTTCTATAGGGGTTGTTCTATCAATTTTCGTGACACTTTTTTCCTTCAAGTTAATTTTGTTAGGTAAATAACATTCACTATTTCCAAATAAGACATCTTACCATTAAAAGGACTTGAGAAAATTGCCCACCAACCCAATGTTTTATGACCACAATAATGCATTAATTCATTACTAAGCATCCTGCTTCATAACACTTTTTTTTATAATTCTTTGGTATATATCTTCCCTTGACAAACTATGAGCTTTACTTGAGCGACGTTCTCAAACAAAAAATGGGAAATGAATCCAATCCAAACAAGCCACATTATGACATTAGCATGTCTAGAAGAACCCGAAGAGCACAATCTAGGGCACTATTTGGAGAAAAAGTGAGTGCTTTGAAAGACGAGGAAGATAAAAAAGTAGAACAAGAAATCGAAGAGGAGAAGATAAAGAATCGGTTCATAGCATTTTTCCGCGAAAAAGAAGATGAAGAAGAAGAATCTAGAAGCTCTCTTGGAGAACGTTTCACCGAGGAAGACAAGCAAGATCATCAGCTAGTGGTTAAACGCGAAAAGGGACATGACGGGGTGAGTCTTAAGAAAATGGTAAGTCGTTGCGCCAAGATGTGGGGTAATATGATTAAGATCAAAGGAGGTTCTCGGAAAAAACGTGTTCTTCAGCTCACCATGTGATGATGATCGACTGATCAAGGTTGAGAGATCATTTTTGCCATCGTATATTTGTTTTAGTATTTTGAACATATCATGCATCGAAAAACGTTTCATGCATTACCCACAACATAAATAACGTTTTTTGTACAAGCTTATCGCATGTCTGCAACATAAATTTTTTGTTTTGTTTTTTTTTGCGTGCAACATATTTTTCTGATAATGGCTCAACCTGTGAAATGCGTCATGTGGTGTTCATGTTATACCTGTAAAGTTGTACGGACATAAATCACGTATTACCAAAACCAAAGATAAATGAATAGGCGTTGAAGTGAGCCAACTATACTAATCGTTGAAGAAGCATATTCAGAAATAAAACGTTGCCCTTAAAAACGATTTTTATCAAATGTAGAGTTTTTGACCTCGCCATCAAACGTAACTATAACCAACTTGAGAAAGTATGATAAAAGCTAGCTCAATCCATGTGACCTACTTTGAAGTCATTTAAACAAAGAGTTAATTACAAACTTTGTCCTTGTGGTTTACAAACTAGCAACTTCGTCCTTTTTTTTTTTTTTTTTTTCAAAACAATTACAATGGTTGCATTTGTGGTTGTTAAGGTCCGTTTGGTATGATCACGGTGTTAGAATAGGATTTCGATTTGATACTAAATGAAAGAAATGAGAGAGAAAATGTGTAATTATTTATAAAGTTTGTTTGTTTTATAATATTTTATTAGAGTTATATATATTATTTGTCTTTAAAAAATAGGGAAAAAAACAAAGTGAAAATATAAATTATAAATATGTGGTGTAGAATTTGCAAGTGCAAAGAAATGGTTGAAACACCACCTTTTTGGTATGGTATCAATTTATAGGTGTAGTATCATTAAACACCACCATTATGTTTGTTTAGTGTCTTAATGAACGAACATTAACAACTTATTTTTTTAATAAACGAACATGAACAAGAATATATGTCCGTTTAATCGTCCGTGTCCGTTTATTTGTCCGGTTAAAATTAAATGAACGAATATAAACAAGGCTCCGTTCATGTTCATGTTCGTCCGTTTCGTTTACATCCCTACTTTTAAGAGTTGACAGTTTGATTGACCTTCAAGTGTATAAAATGTGAGGGCATTTTCATCTTTTCACATGTCATTTGCGCAAAGTTCTTTAGTTGGAGTTCCTAATATTGTCAAAATTGCAATTTTCGTCCTTTTCGCAAAATAATTACTTGATGAAAATAATTTATTTTTATTATAATTTTTTATACAATTCTTATATAATTATCTTTTTTTTTTAAACATTAATTTTTTATGAGTAAACTGCAAAAATCATTCATGTGGTTTGTGTAAATTTGCAGATATCATCCCTATCTCAAACATTCAACAATAAACACCACCAAGTCCACAAACGTTTAGCAAAAATCATCCCTAAGCACTAACCAGGTTAGTTTTCCCCGTTTTCTACCCCACGTGCAATAACACGTGAGGGTATTTTTGTCAATTAGTATCAGGGATGATTTTTGCAACATATCTCTCACACCAATTTCCCGCCCATTTCTCCACCTATATAATCTCTCTTATCTTGACCCCACACCATTTTTCCCCAAACCTGCTTTTCCCCTCAAACCCTAATTCGCCATAACCATAATTATGAATAACCCAAAACTTTGTCATCTTTGTGCGGCACCAACAAGAATTACCACATCATGGACATCAATAAATCCAGGGCGGCGTTTCTTTATGTACCCTAACTGTGACTTTGATGATTGGATGGATCCTCCAATGTGTCCAAGATCTGTGGCTATCATACCTGGGTTATTGAGGAGGATCAACAATGCTGAAGAAACAACTAGGTTGAATGCCCGTCAAGCTAGCAGGATGAAGATGCTATTGTGTTTAAGTTGGGTTTTTTTTGTTTTGTATGTTGTCATTATGGGTTGACTAATGTAGGTCATGACCGAAAAGTCAACGGTTTCATGTGACTTTGTAGGTCTTATTTTAGCTTTTGTAATGTTATCTTATGTATGTCAATCGGTTTCATGTCATTATGCAATGTTTGTTGTGCATATTTATTGTTGTGTGTCATGTGTAGAATACAAGTGAATCATGACCGCAAATAGCATAGTGAACCATGAGTCAACCGAATCAAAACCAAGCATGGCTAAAACCGAAAACACAAATCAAAGAGTAAACTGAAAATACCATAGTGACCCATAAAGTAAACCATGTCTACCATAAACTGCAAATACAAACTGCATAAAAAAGTGACCCATAAACTATACCAAAACTGCAAATACCAAATAACCATCAAGTGACCCAAACTGCAAATACCAATTACCCATAAACTGATCCTAGTTACCACAAGTCTTGGCAAATACCAAATACCACAACTGACATACTACAAAATAACAAACTGATCCTAGTACATCATTGTTTCACAAGATCATAAGACCATAAACTGGTCTAGTACAAAATAACCACAAGTTTTGGCAAATACAAAATACCACAAGTTTTTCAAATAAAAAGTGTTCAAAATAACCACAACTTTTGCCATTACTGAGTTGCCCTTTGCATTGGTTGTTTTCCTTTGTCCTTTGCAGAATCTTGGGTTGCTCTTGATGCTGTTTTTTTAGTTCTCCTTGACCTCCACTTGATGAAACGGTGGTCTTCCTGACAAGTCCTTTTGTTATGTCCATCGCTTGCACTTGAGACATGTACGCCTTTCCTTTTCTAGACAGTTTGACTCCATCCACCATACTTTGGCTTGATAGTTCATCACCGATTTCTTCCTTGCCTTGCGTGGCCTCCCAACTGTGGGTGGTGCTTTGGTGGAGTGATATTGTTAGTGAAGGATGTTTTCTCCATAATTTTTACAAACAATGTGATTGATTTTGTAGTCAGAACCTTTTCCTAAGTGATCGCCCAATGCGCAGGATGCACCCTTTTTTTCAGTGTCCTAACTTGCATGTTATTAGCAGCCATCTCCCATATAGTTGCTAAGGCATGCTTGCAAACCATCCCTGTAAGTTCTCACTTTCTGCAACTACATGTCTTCTCTTGCATATCAACAACTACTTGATCATCCCATGGTCCCTTAACCCCATACTTGTTTCCACCATTCCATGTTACCTTCAAATTTCATTAACATAACAGACCCCTTCTTGATCAATATCACTTATTGGTATACTAGGGGGTTCTGTGCTTATATTGGTTTCACTAAAAAAAGGATCAAAATCATCATTCATAAGACTACCCTTACCAATATCATTACCCTTACCAATATTAGCACCCTGCCTATCAGTACCCATAACACTTCCTTCTCCACTAGGCCATTCAATTGCTAATCTTTGCCTTTTTTTGTCACTCTCTTAAGACTGTTTGGGTCCACTTCATCTGGTAGTTGTTCTATCATTACCTGTTGGGGTATCTTAAAGTAAGTTTCAAGACTTGTAAACCCATGTTCAACATAAACCTCAACTCTTTTACACTTATCTATATATTTTGTCATACCCAAAACATTTAAATCACTTCCTAATGCTTGCGCACTATAATCTAAATTGTTGTTGGGTATTTTGTAATGATAATACATGATTTCTTTTCTATTATAACCTAACATCACAATCATATCATTTAGCTCAATAATTGAAAACAAATCAAGATTCACCATATCAAAGTAGTTGAAACTCCCGACTTGTATTTCCTATTCGGTGGGTCGCTGAAATATCCACCATGGTAAATCTTTATTGAGAACATGTTTGGATCATTCCTCAGAAAAAACAAACCACAATTCAAAACTAGGTTAGATCATTACACAAACCACAATAAAAAACACAATATTGGGAATTGGGTATAACTTATTATATGCATGTACTTCATCAATCTCTTGATCTCTCGCATACGAATATGCCACTCGTAAACAACCATTGCTTGAACTTATTTAGAGATTAGGATTTAGGGTCTTTGTTTGATCAAGATTAATGGTTTTGAGATTAACAGACGTGGTGGTGGTTTCTAAGTTTGGTGGTTTGAGTTTATCCCAATTCGTAAAGAAATAAAAGGGAAAGATAATCAAGAACGACAAAATACCCTCACGTGTTATTGCACGGGGTAGAAAACGGGAAAACTAACCTCGTTAGGCTAGGATGATTTTTGCTAAACGTTTGTGGACTTGGTGGTGTTTATTGTCGAACGCTTGAGATAGGGATGGTATCTCGCAAATTTACACAAACCATGTGGATGATTTTTGCGATTAACTACATTTTGGTCCTTGTGGTTGTACCGATTTCACTTTTGGTCCATTTGTTCAAAAGTTGCGATTTTAGTCCAAAATGCATAGTTTGGTTCCACTTTTGGTCCAATTTTTAACGGTTAGTTCGAGTTAGTTAAGTCTAATTGTAAAGTGGCAACATTAGTCCTTTAATCTAACGGTCGTTTACAACGTTATTCCTTTATACCAAAGATCGTTTGCAACGTTAGTCCTTTTTGTTAGTTAATCCTTTAAAAAAAATTAAAAAAATAATTCAAAATTTTTTTTTTGTCCGATTTTTTTTTCCAAAAAAAATAATTCGAAAAAAAAGGTTTTTTGTCGAAATTTTTTTTTTCCAAAAATAATTCAAAATTTTTTTAAGAAAAAATTTCAATTTCTAATAAAAATTTCTTAAAAATTTGAAAATTCTAAAAAAGTTTTTGACAAAAAAACTTTTTTCCTAATTTTAGAAAAAAAAATTAATTTTTTTTCTAAAATAAAATCGAAAAAAATTCAAAAATATTCTAAAAACTTTTTTCCGAAAAAATAATCGAGAATTTTTTAGAAAAAATTTATATTTATTTTTATTTTTTGAGAAATGGATAAACCATATCAAAAAAATTTAGACATATTTTTAAGAATTTTTTAGAATTTTTGTACTAACCCATATCAAAATAGACTAAAACCATACCAAAACTTTTTTATTAAAATGATAGTTTGGTTCCACTTTTCTAAAAAAAATTGTACTAGTTCCACTTTTCTAAAAAAATTCTAAAAAATGGACTAAAATCATATCAAAATGATAGTTTTAGTCCATTTTTTTTAGAAATTTTTTAGTCCATATCAAAAAATCGCAAATTGGCAATGCTAAAAAGTTTCTAATTTTTTTTTAAAAAAAAATCTAAAAAAAAACGTGTGTGATCTTTGGTATATATTTTTTTAAAAATGTATATATGTTTTACACACATTTTTGCAATGTATATACGTTTTTACAATGTATATACATTTTAAAAATTTTAGAATTTTTTTAGAAATTTTTTAGAATATTTTTCAAATTTTTCTAATTTTATTTTAGAAAAGAAATTTAGAAAATTTTAAATTTTTTTAGGAAAAAGTTTTTTGACAAAAAACTTTTTTAGAATTTTTTTTCGAATTTTTAAGAAATTTTTATTAGAAAAAAATTGAAATTTTTTTCTTAAAAAAAATTCAATTATTTTTGGAAAAAATTTTCGACAAAAAACATTTTTTAGAATATTTTTTAAAGGACTAACTAATCGAAAGGACTAACGCTGCAAACGATCTTTGGTATAAAGGAATAACGTTGTAAAACGATCGCTCGTTAAAGGACTAATGTTGCCACTTTACAATTAGACTTAACTAACTCGAACTAACTTCGTTAAAAAATTGGACCAAAAATAGAACCAAACTATGCATTTTAGACTAAAATCGCAACTTTTTGAACAAATGTACCAAAATTGAAATCCAGATACAACCACAAGGAACAAAAATGTAGTTAACTCTTAAAGTTTTGATGCAATTCTAACTTAATTTCTTTTTTTCAAAAAATTTAATTTTTATTTTAATTTTACGCAATTTTACTTAATAACCACTCTTTCAGAAACTTTAATTTTTCATTTTAATTTTTATCGTGAAAATTGGTCAAAGAGATGCTACTCGGCGCTTATCACTTTATGGACCACGCCTTTTAAAATTCGAAAATAGACAGGTTGCCCACTTTTTTTCTTGGACCCAACCAGGGCTTCCATGTGTCCGACAACTTATGACACAAGACGATTTTGAAGGTATATGTCATGTATTGTAAATTGTTTTTGGGCAACTTGTATTGTTTTTGGGCATCTTTATGTTTTTGGGTAACTTGTATTTATACACGAGGATAGTTTTGTCATTAAAAAAAAAAAAAAAAAACGCCCACACAAAACGCATATTCACGGTACATGTCCTTTAATGTCTTCTGTTCCCAATCACTTTCTTCTTTCTTCAATACAATTTGTTTAACAAAATCTTTCTTTCTTCTTTTGGTCTATTGACTTCATATCTTTATCCCAATCTTTCTGCTTTTGTTTAGAAAATATGTCTGACAATATCCCACTGGATGTTCAACTAGATATCATCCGTAGGCTACCTTCTAAGTCTATACTCCAGCAACCTAGTGTTTGCAAGTTATGGAAGGCTAGTAAAGATTGTGGAAGCTTCATCTTTAATTACGGTGTTCGTCGTAGTGACGAGTGTTTATTTACGCTAACATTCGATATGGGTGACCAAGGTTTTGTGTTAGCTTTAGATGAACAGCTAATCGCTACGCCACTTAATACAGATTTAATGCTTTCATCTATGATTACGCTTGGCAATTCTAATGGTCTTTGGTGTTTTGTCTATGGTTCTAATCTAATGATCGTTATTTGGAACCCGACAATCAAAAATCACTTGCGATTTGTCCCGGTTTACACGCATCAAATCGAACGTCAAAAGATTTGTTTTGGTTTTGCCGTCCGTCCGGACACTCTTGACCCGACGATCGTGAAGGTCTCCTATCCTGCTTTCGAAAGTGGTTTCGGTATGTCTCGCTTTTCTTTGAACTCGTTAAGGTGGACAATCCTTGAAAATTTCCACCCTCGTGAAACTATCAAATTGAAACGTAAAAGTCATGCGCTTGTAGGTCGCTTTTCTATTGGACCGGGAGTGAAAAGTTAACTAATGAGGACGGTGTTATTTATAAGATTTATATGTTGATTTCTTTTGATTTGGTAACCAACCAATTTAAAGTTCTAGACCTACCACAGATTTTAAAAATGAACTCCCGCCCATTCAATGTTTTCGATCTTGGAACCTCTCTAGTGATTTCGGGACGATCATTAGTGAAGATATTCCATTGTTTTGTGGATGGTTGTTGGACGTCAATGGTTCTTCCATAACATCATTTAGAAGCCTATTCGCCATCCCTACCCAATATTTGGTTCGTTTGCTTGGGTTTACAAAGGATCAAGCTTCAATAGTGGAAGCGCATACGCAATCATTTGGGTCACCGGTATTTGTGTTCAACAAAGAACTTGAATTATTTGTCGCATGGGAATGTTAGGAGATGCGGGATCTTTCTACATCGCCCATACAAAGAATCTCTTCTTTGTTAAATCACCTGCACTATCTTCGTTTATAGTATGTTTTATTTTAACTTACACCATTATGTTCATGTTCAATGTGTTTGTTCGCAGGTTGGGATCATGCTTAATGGGAATGAAGCTTTGTGGTTTTAGTACGATGTCCGATGTGAAGGAAGCATGGAGTGGTTAGCTTTTTCGCATACTTGTGAATTTTATAAATCAAGTGGTTATATATTATGTAACCATTAAACTCATAATTATGTAGTAATCGTAATATGTAGTAGGTTGTCTCAGATGAAACGTTGTATGTCAACGATGTTCGCTTCCTATGTTCTTTAATCCCATTATACATCTTTGTTTAATCTAGGAACTAGCGCTTGTTTCCAATAAACAATGTGGCAACTAACTGCTCTACGAGGGCAACTTCTTTTCCTTATTGACTACTTTTATAAACCAAGGAGTCCTTCTAGTTGTTACAATTCGTATTCTACAATCAACTAATAACTACCAACTAGTGACTATGCACACTTGAACTTAACAGATTTACCATTCAACACTAGTACAATTTAACTAGCAGTTGTAAGTTTAATACTAGCAGCACTAAACCAATATGTCTCTATTTAGGCCCAAAATAGTAAGACCAACACCTACACAAGGGCACCAGAATGGTATCAGCAGCACCTACACACGGGCAGCACAAACACGGCCATACACAACAGTATTGTTAGCCTTAATAGTTTTTTATTAGAAGTGATGGTCATTCACATTTAGGAACTTTGTAACGCGTGTTAGATATCGTGATAGAATAGTCAACGGGCTCGTGGACTTGGGCTAAGCTAATTGGTTATAAGTTAAGTTAAGCTAGCCTTATGTATGATGTAATCCAACCCAAGCCCACGAAAGCCCATGAAAAGCCTTTTAGGGCATCATGTATTCCAACTATAAATACCCCTCAAATGGTCATTTAAGGGGTGTGCTTGAAAGAGTGTGTGTGTGTGTTTTTCCTTTGAAATAAAACATCTCTCTTGTTTTCATCTTTCACATATACGCATAACATATCTTACATCAAGTCACCATCTTTCTCATCTTTGTTTCTTACTTCTAAGCTTTACTTTTGTGTTTGTGTTGAACGTGTTCTACGCGTAGCGTGGTTTCACGTGGTGATACTTGTGTTTGGTAAGTGGGTTTGTGATAAGCTTGATAAAAGTAAGGTCCTACAATTGGTATCAATCGCCTAACAATGCTTTAGGAGTGTTTGGTTGAAGTTTTTTTGTTTTTGTACGTGTTACGCGTAGTGTTAGTTCTCAAAGATTCACGCATAAAACTTTTATTTTTGCACTTAAATCTTCAAGATTCTTATGGTCTAAGGTTTATATAGTGTTAAAGATTCTAGTTTTGGCAAAAGTTCGAAGCTTTACGTGTTTTAAATCGCTTTTAAACTCGTTTTGATTTCGTTGTTCATTTCACGCCGTAAGCATAAAAAGCATTTTGGGTGTTTTAAGGTCAATACTTTCTTGCTATTTGAGTGTTTTGGAAGCTATATGTGCAAAAGAAATCGGTTGAATCATTGGAAATTTTTACGCCGAAGTCAAAACCCTAATCTTACGCCAGAAGAAAGTCAAACCCTAGTTTTCACGATAACTTTTGGTAACGAATCTTCGTGCAACAAAGGTGACTCGGCTTCCTCACTTGGATAAGTGTGTGGAACACTTCGAATTTCGGATATCTTTTACCGTGTGATGTGTAAAGGATTTTGGTTTTAAACCAACTCTTACGATAAGCAAAAGCTTACGAGTAAGCACTCACGATAAGTTAACTCTTACGCTGTAAGGTACTCTACTTCACGCTTAACGCTTACGCATAAGACTTACGCTTAACCTTAAGTTTACGCGTAACTTGGATTTCACGCATAAGGATTTCTACGCCTAAGCTCTTTACGCATAAGGACTCCTACGCATAAGATCCTACGCATAAGCATCCTACGCATAAGCACTCATCTCTACGCATAAGAACAGTTTTACGAGTAAGATTGTGATCAAAACTTCAAACGGCTATAACTTTTGAACCGTAACTCCATATTCAGCGATCTACCCATCAAAACAACCGTGAGAACGAGGAGAATATACCGCCGAATGAACTATTTCGGTCAACCTTCAAGTCCTAAAAACGCTCAGAATAGAAGTTATTGAGGTTTTTAAGTTTTTAGACCAATTTTTCACTACCTCAACCGAGCTTAATCTTCATCAACCACAACTCCTTTATCGTTGAATCGATCCTACATCAACTTTATCATAACATACCTTCATCAATGGCAACTCAACAAGACATTCATGCAGCCGGTGCCGAAAACCGTCCTCCTATGTTGGAAAAAGGTGGTTATCTTCAATGGACAAGTCGAATGCTTCTACATCAAGACAAAACCTAATGGAAAATTGATGATCAAATCCATTCAGATGGACCCTTCATACCGACAAGTCCAAGACCCGGAAATGCCGATGCAACACCTCCGTCCCACCATTTTTCGCCTTCAAAAGAATCGGAATACTCAAGAGGATCAAAAAGTCAAGCAGATGACATGGCAATTCATATTGTTCAACCTGGTTTACCAAGAGACATCTTTGTTGTCAGAGACAGCCAGAAACCGCTCTTGATATGTGGGAACGTGTTAGACGACTTTGTCATGGAACGTAAATTGGTCAACAAGACACAGAGAACAAGTTGCTAATCGCTGGGAGAAGTTTACATCTACTCCGTGAGAATCCATTGAATCCTACTATGGAAGGTTCGCAATTTAATGAATGAGTCGATCGTAAACAAGTTGACACCCGTAACTATCATGAGCAACATCAAGTTCTTGAACAATCTACCGTAAGAATGGGGACGATATGTCACTATTGTCAACCAAACAAAAGACTTACATCAAGTGAACTTTGATCAACTCAACGATTTTCTGAAACAAAACCAAAATGAAGTGAATGAAGTCAGGCAAGAAAGATTAGCAAAGAATCATGATCCATTGGCACTCATTGCAAAGACTCAAACTCCAGTGAATACACAACAACAAGCTTCATCATCTTCCACTAACAACAACATGAAGCAACAACAAAACTATCCACCTGAACAACAACATTACTAGGAACAAGGAATCACTGATCTTGAAATGGAACCAGAAGAAGCTTTGTCTCAAGTATTTTATTTATTGGGTAAAGCGTTCTGAGGTCGCTATTCCACACCAACTAACAACAACCAAAGGATTTCATCAAACACTCGCAATGTGCAAATTGCACGTACCGGTGTGAACATGGGTAATCAAAGACAAATGGTTGGAGTTATTGGGAATCAGCAGGATATGCTACTTGATTTCGCATGGGTAATCAGCGGTTCCGAATCGTGTCAACTGGGTCGAATGTTGGGAATAGAGCAAAGGGTAATCGAATGGGAATGTTGCGCCCAAATGTTGGAAATTATGGAAATGTGAATCGTGGTAATCAAAGTTACGTGTTATAACCGTCAAGGATTGGGTCACATGGCAAGGAATTGTCCAACTAAGTCGAAAAAGAAGGATCTTGCGTATCTTCGTAAAGCTATTATGTTGGTACAAAAGGAACAACTGGACTTCAATTGAGTCTCGAGGAACATGACTTCATGGCTATTATGGATGATTTGGAAGACCTCGAGGAACTCAATGCAAACCGCATCTTCATGGAAAATCTTCAGAGACTAAGTACGACATCGATTCTCGACGCACCTCCCGCCTATGACGCCAACGCAGATCCGAGGTACCAATCATTGATCCATGCTATAACAATGTCATATTTGATGTGTTTACTCATGACGAACAAGATTTCGTGACATCGCACCTACTTATGATACATACATGGACAATCCGAGTTGTAGCAATACTAACTCGAGACCCGGATGTGGATCCTAGTGGAGACGTGTGGCACAAAATACCGAGACCGATGAGGAAACACGTGCTTATTTTGAATCATTAATCAATAAATGTGGCATTGAAATTGAGAAAGTTAAACGGTCAATCGCATGGTTAAGGCCGCGAATGCTAAATTGACCACCGAGCTTGAGAGTTACAAGGAGAACGCAAAGCCTTTGAATTTCGTAAAACAAAGAATCGAATTAGAAATTGGTTATCGAAATTTGGTTTCTAAAGAACAACTTTGCAAATCAAGTATAACACACTTGATGTGAATTTGAACTTAAAATTAAATCTTTAAACAAGGAAATTTCGATTTAAATAACCAACTTTCAAACAAAAGAAAAGTTTTCTAATCTTGAAAAGAGAAGAAGCAGTTGATTATCGATTTTTCAAAACGAGAAGACTCTTCTTGATGAAATTCTTGATAAAATGAGAAAATCCAAACTTTGGAAAATTTGCTTCTTAAACGGGTCATTCGCTCAAACAATTAAGATGCTTTCTAATCAAGTAAACCGCTTTCATACTACTAATAGAATGGCACTTGGTAACGACCCTTCTTCATTCCTCAAGAAAGCTCGAAATCTCGAATGTGTTAAACAATGGAAATGTTTTGCATAAACCCATAATTGTTCGTGATTCTCTTGAAACGTTAGAACTATCTGAGGAGAGTAGATCAAAAATGAAACAAAAGAATCCGGAAATCAAACCTATTGATTATAACAAATGGAAATCAAACCTATTGATTATAACAAATGGAACAAAATTAACGGAATTACTTTTGTTAATCAAAAAGAAAAGTCAAAGTTCTCCATCACACAAAGTGTTTCAAACAAAGAGTCAACACCAGTTTCAAAATCTGTTTCAAAACCAGTTGTTGTCTCAAAATCTCTTTCGAACATTGAACAAATGTCTTCAAATAATCCTTTTAACACAAGTGATGCTAGAAGTATTTTAGACAATGTGAAAACTAGAATTGTGGGACTTCAAGAGACTGTTAACACTAAAACCCGTATTACACCTAATAACTGGTTTTCTAGTTTTGATATCGAACAAAGAAAGTTTTTTGAAACAGAAATTTCCCATCAACTGAATGCCATACGTGCAAGGGTAATTCATTTTGAACAAGCATTTTGAAAAGAAACAGCTTGACTTTGTCAAGGACCATAAATCCTCGTAAAGCAAGCTAATGACCTGTGTTGAACAAATCAAAGTTTTGGAAAATTTAAATGACTCTCTTCAAGATGTTCGACCACCGATATTATGTCCATCATTTTGCAAACATATTCTGTTGAAGATCATGAAAGACTCACCGAGACCTCCAAAATTGTTTCAAAATATGAAAAGCACTTGAGAAACTTAAAAAGAAAATGTCTCATATTTTAAACAACTTGATCGAAAAACCGAGGAATGCAAGTATGACAAATTGTCGTATGAGCGTGCCTACAATGACATGAAAGTGAAAATGATCTTTGACGGCCACCGAATGTTAAAAAGGAAAGGCAAGGATACTAAGATTACAAAACCATTGATCATGGAGAAAGCAAATGTTTCCAAACCGGTTTTAAAACCAAAATGTCTGCTTCAATGCCTCCTCCAAAAGTCAATGAGAAAATGTTTCATCAAAACCACTACTCCACCGCCTTGCCTAAACAAATTGTTGATAAAGGAAAAGCGGTTATCGAGAAACCAAAAGTTTTAGCACCGCCTTTTTAAGATGAGTACCACTAATGCGCCCGCCTCCACATCTAAAACATATGGAACAAACGACATAAGTTTAGAAAAGCACTCTAAAGAGAGTAGGAAAGCCGAAACCACTTCTCTAGATAAGAATGTGAATCCTAATGAGTGTGCCTTACCTTCTACAAGACTAGGAAGCACCTCTAGGAGCAGCAGACTAAAGCCTAAGAGCAATACAAGGAACAATAGAGTCTCGCTTGCCTCTAAGAGTAGTCGCTGAATAAAGAGAAGAAAGTAGAAGAACACCCTAGAGTTTACCGCTTTATAATAAGAAAGACATTTCATCCGAATGTAATGAACCTATGAAATCGCTAAGTTTAATGAATCATGAACTGCTTTGTTTAACTTGCAAGAAATCTTTAACTAATGTTCATGATGATTGTGTTTCTAAGAATGAGATTGTTAAGCTCGTTAAGAATAATGTTCCCAAAAGAACTTATGCTAAACGAATAGGAAGACTAGTCATGAGACTTAGGCTTTACACTCACCGATAAGGAGCATAGTGTTTACTTTAGGATGACATTTGAAACCCACAGTAGAACTTTCACACTCAAGAATGGTAGAATGAGTGATGCACCCGCCTTACCAATAGATGACTTCTATGAGTGTGATCGAGATTTTACCTCTAACCCAAAGGAACCAAAATCAAAACGGTTTCCAAAATCTTCTTCTTCGTTATTGGCGTGTTATCGAAATATGTCTTTGGATCGCCGACTCGGGTTGCTCCAAGCACGCGATCGGAATCAAGTCGCCGATCAATTTCGTCGGCAATTCATGGAACCGACGCTTTCGAAATGATCATGTAGCACTATCATGGGTTATGGAGATCTACCTTTGGAAATTATTTGATATCTCGGTTTACTATGTCCAAGGGTTGGGACACAATTTGTTTTCACAGGCGATTCGTGATGCGATTTAGAGGTTGCTTTTAGGAAAATGCTTGCTTCGTTAGAAACTTGGATCGCACCGATCTCTTAACGGGAATCGTGATACAAACTTGTATGCTATCGACATCAATCAAATGGCATCTTCATCTCCAATATGTCTCATGACACGAGCATATGGAACTCATCCCGGTTGTGGCATAGAAGGTTATCTCATCTCATTTTGACACCATCAACAATCTTGCCAAAGACAACATCGCCAATGGACTTCCAAAGTTCAAATACACCAAGGATCACTTATGTCCATCATGCGAACAAGGAAAAGCAAAGAGCATCATATAAACCCAAACCCGCACTCTAGTTCGGAAGCAAGGTTGCATATGTTGCACATGGACTTATGTGGCCCAATGAGAGTTGAAAGCATTAATGGGAAAAAGTATATTCTTGTTATCGTAGATGATTATTCGAGATATACATGGGTTAAGTTTCGAGATCAAAAGACGAAGCACCGTGCATCATCAAGACCTTTCTCAAACGAATTCAAGTACTTCTTCAAACTCCGCAAGGGTTGTAAGAATGCACAACCATACGTAATTCACTAATCGAGTTAAGAACTTTTTGAAGATGTTGGAATTACACATCGACATCACCATTAGAACTCCACACCGAATGGGGTAGTTGAAAGAAGAAATAGAACTCTTGTGGAAGTCGCCGCACAATGCTAATCTATTCTAGTGCACCGTTATTTCTATGGGTCGATCTTTGCTGCCAACGCTTGTTTCACTCGTAACCCATCCCTAATCCATCCTAGATTCAATAAAACCCGTATGAGCTTGTGAACAATGTAAACCCGATATCTCTTACTTTCACGTGTTTGGCGCTTTGTGCTATCCGACAAACGATGAGAAGATCTAGGAAACCGAAAGCTAAAGGTGATGATATGCTTACGCAGCTGCGTCGGGTCAAAGGAACTTCCTTTCGTCGAGCAAGTTTTTCAACACCCCAGGCGGTGAACCTAATCGTTGTAGTGTAGTATTAGGGTAAGCCACGGTATTGATATCGTTCTCTAGGGAATAGGAATGCTAGTGAGAAGTTACTACGCTAAGGTTAAGGTTGAGGAAGATTATTTTTATCTTTTTATGTTTTTAGGAAATTGAAAGGTACGAATCTCGGTATTGGATTTGGGGGTTGGTATTTCACCGATTACTCTACTATTATCTAATTATCTAAAATAAGGTGGTGGTAGTCTATGTCTAATTAATGTGTGCTCGTATGATAGTTTAAAGATGTGTTTACTTAGGTTTTACTACTCCTTAATTATCTCCTATT
Organism: Chrysanthemum lavandulifolium; assembly: GCA_022545495.1. Lineage (NCBI taxonomy): Eukaryota > Viridiplantae > Streptophyta > Magnoliopsida > Asterales > Asteraceae > Chrysanthemum > Chrysanthemum lavandulifolium. The sequence continues at coordinate 108,256,176 of CM040240.1, forward strand.
GATGGTTGAGTTGTCACGCCCTTATTCTTAGTTGCGTTGTGTGTCTAAAGTTGTAGGGTATGCTTTCTCCCTAACTCTTTGAACTTACCAAAAGGGTCTCGCCTACAAAACCCACTAGGGATAATAAACTCTTACTCTAAGGCACTCTTTGGATGGTTTAGCTTACAACTACTCGTGTAATTATATTCTAAGGTTCACAAAGATGAATCAAGCATTATACACAACGAATGACCTATCGCATTACTAGATCATTAATCAACTAAGATAAGAAACAACGAATCAATATTCAATAATTAAGTTTCATACTCCCTAAGCAAACACACAAATAAATTAGCCGGACATGGAGAACATGCAAGCATACACACAAATAATCAAAGACATAATTGAATTGATGAAGTAAATACTTATCTTGATGTAAGATAGGGTTTGGAACCCTAAAATACTGCATAAGACACCCTTGGTTCGGTTTTAGGTTTTACTCCAAAAAGACTCTCCTAAAACTAAAAATTCGGATTCTATATATAATATTACATATGCGACGGCGCCACCTTATGTTTTGTGACGCCGTTGTGTCGCCGTCATTAGGGTTTCGCCTTGGCCACGTTAACCTTGCGACGGCGTCACCTTATGTCCGCGACGCCGCCCTCATCACTTCGACGTCATCCGGTCGCATCTAGGCCGCCCGAGTTGCGACGGTCTACTCCTTTAAAGCCCGACCGTCCTTCGTAACTAGCATTTTCTCTTCCGAGTCGTCACAATTCCTCCGACGGCCGCAGCTAAGCGATGACGCCGCCGCCTGCTTTCATCGCCTTTGAGTGTCTCGATTCGACTTTGGCCATTTTCTTTGTATATTCGCCTTTTCGTCCAAATAAGTGCCATTCCAAAGATTTTGCCTTCAAGAGACCTAAAAGTAAAAAGGAACGATATTAAGCAATAACGGATACAAAAGTGATCAAATAAGGGCTTAAACGACCCTCAAAATGGTACCTTTTAAAACCTTATCAGTGATATTGGAATCTTCATTGGATATTCGGATAACTCAAGGGCATTCGTGGTGTATAATGTAAGAACTAGGAGGATCATGGAGACGATGAATGTGAAATTTGATGAACTTTCACATATGGCTTCCGAGAGACTCGCCTAGAACCCGCACTAAACCAGCAGACTACGGACACATCGCTCAGACTCGCACTCAAAGAGCTCAATCAACTTCGCTTGACAATCCTAAAGAACAAGAATGGGAGAATTTCTTGAGTTAATGTTCGATGAATACTATGGTGGAACTTCGACAAATGCATCAAACCATCATTCCGCCGCACCACCAAAATCATCCTCCACCACCAACGTAAGATGCATCTACAACGGTCGAAACCAATGCACCAACTCCATCTACATCATCTACATCTACTACGCTTATTGCACCCGTTCTACCAGCAGTTGATGAGCAAAACCAAAACCAGAACGATGCAACGTTAGATGACTACTTATTTGAAAACCCGTTTGCTACGGAATCAACTGAATCTTCCTCAAGCTTATGAGAACCATCTAACTCGCACACGTTTAACCAACGGTATCCTTCTACTCTGAAGTGGACAAAGGACCACCCAATTGAACAAGTTATTAGTGAACCTTCAAGGCCAATTCAGACTAGACGTCAACTTGCCACTGATTGCGACTTGTGCATTTACCTTTGCTCAATTAGCAATATAGAGCCAAAGAACATTCGCGAGGCAATGGCAGAACCCGCATGGATAAAAGCGATGCAGGAGGAACTTCTCCAATACCGTCTTCATGACTCTTGGGATATGGTTCCAAGACCAATTGACGTTCGTGCCATTGATATCAAGTGGTTATGGAAGAACAAAAGGGATGAAGAGATGACCGTAATTTGCAAAAAGCTCGCCTTGTGGCCAAAGGATACGTGCAAGAGGAAGGGATAGACTTTGAAGAGTCATTCGCGGTAGCTCGACTTGAAGCGATCAGATATTCTTGGCCTATGCACTCACAAAACATCACGGTTTATCGATGGACATTAAGATCTGCGTTTTGAATGGAACTCGAAAGAAGAAGTGTACATGAGTCACCCAAGGCTTCATCGACTTGGAACATCCAGACTACGCCTACATCTCAAAAAGGCAATCTATGGTTTAAAACAAGCTCATGAGCATGGTATGACGAATTGTCATCTTTCCTTATCTACAACAATTTCACCAAAGTAATAGTTGATCCTACCTTGTTTACACAAAAATGCAAAAACGAGATTTTGATTGTTCAGATTTATGTGGACGACATCATCTTTGGGTCCACTAATCCGAAACTTTCAAAACATTTTGAAAATCTCATGAAAAGCAAATTTGAAATGTCCATGATGGGGAACTAAAATTTTTCTTGGTTTACAAATACATCGGCCCCTCGTGGAATTTTTATAAATCAAACTAAATACACAACCGAGATTTTGAAAATCATGGTATGGACAATTGTGATTCTGCCGGAACACCAATGGTAACTTCACCAAAATTGGAGCCGATTTGTTTGGGAAACCTATTGATCCAAGAAATATCGAGCATGATTGGTTCTCTCATGTACCTCACCGCTAGTCGACCAGATATTCATTTTGTCGTTTGCTTATTAGCACGGTTTCGTGCAAAGCTCACCGAATCGCACCTCAAAGAGGTTAAACGGATCTTCGGCACCAAGACATCCATTCACATGGGACTTTGGTATCCGGCGAACCGGATTTGATCTAATTGCCTTTTCGATGCGGACCACGCAGTGACCAAGTTACGACAAAAGTACATCCTGAGGAGCACAATTTTGGGTGAAAAGTTAGTCACCGGTCTTCAAAGAAACAAGATTGCATCGCACTTTCAACCGGGCCGAGTATGTGTCTCTATCTGCGTGTTGTGCTCAAGTTCTATGGATGAGAACACACCATGATTATGGCTTTACTTTCGATAAAATACCTATGTATTGTGACTCGAAAAGTGCCATAGCCATATCATGCAATCTGCTCATCACCAAAGACTAAGCATATCCGTGTCCACTACCACTTCATCAAAGAGTACGTCGAAAATGGTACTGTTGAATTATTCTTCGTTAAGATCGATACCAACTCGCCGATCTATTAACTAAAGCCCTTCCAAAAGAAAGGTTCGAGTATTTAGTTCGACTAATTGAATGCTAAGCCCAACCCCGAGGAGTTAGAACGCCTTCTCGATTCTACATGAAAATGATTTTCCAAAGTCATCAGTAAATATTTTTGAAAACAAAATACAAAATTTGAAAACCAACAAAAGCAAAATATAAAAATATAAAATTTTCAAAAATACAAAACAATATAAAATCAAAATCCAAAAATATTCTTCTCACGACATGTCTCTTGTATAATCGATATTCTCAGACGCTTCTAGAAATGTCATTCAACAATGATACGGGCATGTACAGATGCTTGAGTGAGAGTTCTTTATTTTTTCTAAAACATGTCGCTTCTCAAAATTTCTTCATAAAATGGCTTTCGATACATCAAGACGAACCGGACCGAAAAGATGACTTTTGATTATTTTTCAAATCAAAACTCGTGCTTTTTAATGAAAATCACAAGTGTACGCTCAAAGGCACTACATTTAAAATGGTGAGAATCATCATCATCTTGAGCACCTTTTCAAGATTGTTCAAAAGATTTTCAAAATCTTTCAAATATTTTGTGCTCAAGATAAGTCCTCTAAAACCCTTTAATTGATTATGCTTTATTAAAGGGGAGTATAAAACAAAATATTCCAAATTCATGCTTCAATCAAACCGCTTGTCTCCCCAAAAGATTCTAAAATGTTGTTTAATCTGATGATATCAAAATATCACGAATATGCTATTTTTGAGGGGAGGAGACGTGATTAAAATGTGATCAAAAGATTAATGATCGTTGTTTGATTCTCAAATGAGCTCGACTCATTGAAACCAATGAATTGACGAGGAATCATGTACCATCTCGAGAAACTTTCTATGGACTTGACCAGACGGTAATAATTTCAAGCTAGTTCTCTAGTGATGTAAACGTGTCTCGAATCGGTCTAGTTCATTTAAAGTCGATCAATTCAAAAGTGCGAACTCTACCTCTATGTGCGATTGCCAAAACTTATAAGCACATGTGAAGGGGAATGTTTCAAAATATAAAACTCTCAAGTGTTCCAAACATGTTTTCCATCAAAACACTTTAAGAGATTTTCAAGAAAATGGTTTTTGGCAACAATAGGACAACCATGGAGTTATAAGGTGACTAAGGATAGGAAATTGTCCTATGATCCGCCAGAGTCGGAGGGATCTACCCAAGGACATCACCAATAGTTTAGTATTAGAAGTCCTTAGGTATGATTGAAAAGGAGTAATGTGAGAAAGGAGAAAGAAGGGTTGAAGAATTAAAAAGAAAAGTAAAAGAAAGGGTGAAAAGAAATAGCCCTCCATATTCAACCTTAGGGCGTAAACCGGTTCAATACATATGCTATTGGATGTCACTAGTTGACACCGGTATTGAAGACAAAGACGCTATGGACCCAAAGTGACGCACCGCACTAAACCTTCGAGCCACTCAATTCCTCTTAAAAGGATTTGTTTCATTCTCACTGGGAACCCTACATAATCTATCGACTTTCTCTTAGAGATCGTTGGTATTGAAGAAGGAGACCCTCTCCCTAGTCTCCGCTCAGGAAAATCAAAATGCACTATTGAGTCTAAAGCCACGATGTTAATACAAATAAGCCGTAAAAACGTTTATTTATATTTTACGATCTTCTAATGTTTTGTCGATAACAAAAGTAAAATCATATTAACGAAACAAATAAAATACGTAAATGGTTTGAACAAATAGTTTTCTAACACACTTACGTTTTCACATAAAACACTATAACAAGATTAAGTGATTTTATATTTTAGATACACATGTACAACAACTAGTGTTTACATATTGGCTTAACAAGTTTAAGTAACTCTATGAGTTAGATACATATGTACAACAACTAGTGTTTACATATTGGGTTAATACATACTTATATTAAGTACACTAAAATGGGTAAAACAAGTATATACTAAAATGGGTAAAAGCAAGTATATACTAAATAGATAAAAACTAGCAAATGGTTTTTGACCCATAACCCATGGTTTTATATATACCACTTACACAAGTTCAATGTATCCTTAAGGTACATTGTATCTAGATTGAAAACCATGGATCAACCCATAACCTATGACCCATGACCCATAACCCAAAATACCCATGGGCAAAGAGGAGCGGACCACGGATCCCTATCTTTGTGCTAGCCGGATCCCAAGTGGAAGGGATCCGTGGGATCCGAGGAAACAATAGTGAATTTCCTCTATAAATAGAGAGCCATTTCTTCCTTTCTATTTATCCCTTTACACACATACTTCCCCCAAGTATTCTAACCCTCTAACCTCAGATCCAAGAGATCTATGTAGCTTTTCTCTTTTGTTTTTGTGTGATCTTGTAGATTCCTATTAGAGGAAAGATCACCACATCTTGAAGACGCAAAGCTCAAGTCCATGAGTTTCCATGCCGTCATCATCAAGACAACGAAGGTTCTCTTGTTGATAGTTCTTCCTTTCTCCATAGATGTTGGGTTGAAGGCATTAGTGAAGAATGCCGAAAGTGTCAAGATGAAAGCATTAGTGAAAGATGTCGATCATCCGCCAAAGCATTAGTGAAGAATGCTTAAGGTGTCAAGACGAAGGCATTAGTGAAAGATGCCAAGCGTTGTGTCAAAGGCATTAGTGAAGGATGCCAAGAATCAAATCAAGTAGCATTTGGGAAGAATGCTTAGGTCGATAATCGATGAGGTGCATCGTTATACATATAAGTGTTTATTTATTCACAAGGATGGTGATATCCTTGATGGTGTTGTAACAAGGAGTAGATCTCCTTGATAATAGGTGTTGTGTCGTGAAGGGTAGTAGTTCCTCCATAATGGAACTAGGTACTTAGCCTAGTACCTAATAAAGGGTAGGCGACGCTGTGATAGGATTAGTTCTCCTAAGGTGTGAAAGAACCGGTGGTTAGCCTAGCAATCGTATAAAGGGTAGGCGACGCTGTGTTAGGTGTGGTTCGCCTTGGTGTGAAAGAACTCGGTATTTAGCTTTGTACCGTAAAAAGGTTGCGACGCGTTGTGAAGGATTCTCCGCCTTAAGGAGTTGGTGTAGTGCTTACGAACTCTCGAGTAGGTGACTCGGGAGTGGAGTAGGAAAGGAAGGTGTCCTTGTAGCCGAACCACTATAAATAACTTGTGTCGTGGTGATGTGCTTCTTACTCTTTATCTTTCATTATATGTTTATATATCTATCTATCAACGTCCAACATAAACAACCAAATAGATTGACATAAGTCGATCTAAATATTTAAAAGGAAGTTTTAAATTGGTAAAACTATTCAACCCCCTTCTAGTTTTCCACAATTGGTACTGAGCTTCAGAACCAAGTTTCTTAAAGTATATTGTACTTTAAAGACTTGATACGATCCGTATGTTTGAAAACTACAAAGAAGGATTTTTTCTTTGGATCATATTTTCGTTAAAACATTTTTGTTGGACATTGATAGATGATTCTAACAATATTCCGCTCTCTAGTAATTTTCATGCTAGAAATCTCCAAAATCTTCACCAAAGATGAAGTCAACATTCAAGGAAGGATTCTTAAAGTAATCACAACTTAAGTACATCAAGTACAAAGGATTACTTTAAAAGCTCATGAAGTATCTTTGGTTTTATACCAAATCAAGAAGCATAAAGGTATGTTCTACTTTTCATTAGATAGGATACTTGAGTTCTATTTTTTTCACAAATACTACTTTGATTATTATAACACTAAGAGCGTTAGAAGTCTCTTTCGCCACTCTTCCACCTTTCTCGTCATAGGAATAATTTTTTTAACCCCGCCATCACATCCTCGATATGAGATTCATCAAAAGTCTATTCAAAACAATCGTCATCCAAAACCTCCGAACTATTTTTTGTAAGCTATTCCGTAAGCATACTACAAAAGATTGTCAAACAAATTTTTTATGTTCTTAATAGCCGGATCCTCTAGTTGTACTAGCCGGATCCCAAATACAAAGGATCCGGGGAACCGTGGAATGTAACTCACCATACGCTTTCAAAAATCACCACCGATCTTTTTCCCTCTATTCTCATAACACAAAAACGACCAAGCTACTACATCCATCCTCATTGGCTTTCATAACCTCAAAGCATTTCTTCCTAGAACACCATTGTAAGTAATTACATTAACTTGTTCTAATTTTCATCATCTTCATTCTAGGGTTTATGGTTCCTTAAGTTTTAATCAAATTAATTTAATTAGGGTTTTTCAAATTAATCGTGAAAAGGGGCTTTTTAACTAAATCACATTGTGCTCACAACATTGTTAATACAAACCAAAAACCATAAACCCATTTCCACTAATTTTACCTAATTGGAAAATTTATATTTCTAGGACCAACCATGCCCAAAGCCACTCAACAAGATCATCATGACACCGTCCACTATCTTACTCACTACTATCGTAAAAGGGTCCACCAAAACTAACCGTAAAATTTTCAAAAGCCTCACAAAACGACTTATTCACGAAGGTCGTCGTAGTCAAGGAATGTTTCCTTGAAAACACCGACACTCGTCAAGTTTTTTCGACAATCAACTTTGATTGTCTTCTTGACATTGATGAACAAATTTGTCCGGTTTTCATTTTTGAGTTTTACAAAGCTTTAGGATCATTAGAAACACCGATAATAGCATCTCAATCGCATTTATCATCAACACACAAAACTTTACTCTTCCTCTCAACACTTTTGCTCAAATTCTTCAGATTCCTTGTGAAGGAATTTGTATGTACTCAAGATTGGGCAATTAACGCCAAAACCTTGCACTTGATCCTAAGCCTCTTTACAACACTCCAATCGACAATCCCGAAACCATTCGCGATACTATCTTTAAGATTAGGACCTACCAATCCTGCTACGATCGTAACAAAAAGCTAATTCACCGCAATCCCTTTAAAATGGAACTTTTTGAAATGCATCCCATGTTTAGAAAATGGGAAGAAATCCTTAGAGAAAACATCATTAGCCTAGTTGGAAACAAAGATCATCCAAACGCATGCCTTGTGCAAATGATCTATTGTCTTATCCACCAAAGGCCATTTAATCTTGCCTATTACATGGTAAGGAGAATGGTTGGGGTATTCAAAGCTTCCAACATGGTACTCCCATATGGTATGCTCCTAACACGACTTTGTAAGTACGTTAGTGCATTGCAACCATCCCCTATCAACGATGACCATTACCTTCCGATCACGCCATGGTACCCTTACCAAACAACCATCTAAACGGTTCATGGTCAATGAGAGAAACCCAAGCCCTCTCGACTCCTTGGCGGAGAAGAGGAAGAAGAAGATGAGGAGGACATCGACCCGATCCAACATCAAATGGACATTCTTGAATACCACGAACAACTTCCAACCATTCCAAACGAGACCGCTGAATACAAACAAATAAGAGGCATGATTCAAAACCTCGCCATAATCTCACTAAGTCCGTCAAAAAGAAAGAGGAAGAATTGACGAAAGAGACAATAGGAATGTGTTTAATTTTATCTTATGATTGAATGATTTCTTTTTAGCATTGTTGGTTTATGGAATTTTGGATATTATTTCGTGCTATATGATGGCTTGCTTGTTTCTAAATTGCTTGTTTCATAGATTTAATTGTGCACAAAATCGCACATCATTTTTGGTTCTCGTGTTGATTCTCGATCCGCAGATGCCGGATCCCTAGGATTAGCTTCTAGCCGATCCTTCCTTGAAGGAACCGTGGGATCCGTGACATCGATCAACAATGCAGCATTCTGCACATTAAAAATGCTTTCTAGATAACATCACATTAGCTTAACATTTTTTTTTAGAACCCAACTAAGTCCACGTCAGGGATGAGAAAGGCTTAGACTCACTAAAGGCTTACTTACGATATTAGTCTGATTCTATCATCACATCTAATACTAACCATACTTCCGCTTCAACCACTCACAAAATAAGTCTCATCTCTCTAAACACTTAGGAAAGCAAGCTAAACAATTTTAGGAAATTGCTTTTAGTCTTCTATATCTCAAGATAAGACAAAATTAGTTTTTCAATTCTTGAAATTTTTAAGAATTTTTCTTAATATCACCTCAAGCTAAAACCCGATCACTAGGATCATTTATTATGACTTGTCACCCTCATAACTCCTAGTGTTATCCTTGGACATCCATTGGTAGTTTTCTTGTCCTTCCTTCTTCCATAAAAGCAATCATGTGCACAAACACTTATTACTCATGATCATTTAAGTACCTCTCTTCCTAAAGCACTTAGAGAGTGAAACACCCAAAACAAGATAGGTTTTAGCTTCTAGAAACCCCATTTCAAATCATTATAATCACGAGAGCCGGATCCCTAGGAATAGTTTAGACGGATCCTCCAAGGAGGAACTGTGATCCGGTAACAATATATGTCTAACATTGCTAACCCAAACACTCCACCTCATCTTAAATGAGTTCCTAGATCGCTGAAACTCGAATTTCAACCTTGTGCATGTCAATCATCACATTTCCAAGAACATTAGTGGATTAAGTCTTAAATACTAATTGCCAAGATCCTCTCTTTATAAACCACATTGCCTAGAAACATCTTAGTCATCTCACACAAATATCAGCAATTGCAACCATTTCCCTTAGTCATTTCAATATAAAAAAGGCTCCTAGTGCTTATTCATCCACCCAAGAACCACCCAAGAAACTTGCTAGAATCATACATGAAGTTTCTTCAACCGAATCATCTCCGGTTAAGTCCACCAATGCTAGGATTTCTCCCACATCAAGGAAACCAATCAAACTAATCCCCAAGAATAAGATTCCCTCTAGGATATCTTCACCAAATTCTACCATAGCAAACAAACCCCCCACAACTCAACCAACATCATTAGAACCTAGAGATACTTCACAATCATTCTCACACTCTCACAATGTAGAAGACTTACCCTCTTGGCCATCTCATCTTTCACCATTACCATCCAATTCACATGAAAAGATTGAGCCACATAATCAAAATGTTGAATCAACACTTGATCCAAAAGCAAACTCTATCATCCCTCCCAATAGTCCATTTTGGATTATGAGAAGACATCAAAAGCAACCACTTGACCAAATGGAAGTTGATGTCTCTTTACCTCTAGCCACAAGCATTATAGAGCCACCACTAAATGAGTCTCAACCAAATCCTCCTTTATTTAAAGAACCTCAACCCACTTCACTTGAACTTTCACTTCAAGAAATTCAAAACCATAACAAGGATTGCTATCATTGTAAACACGTTGAAAGGTTGATACATGAATTACGCGAAGAGCATCGTTTATGTTTCATCACCTCCTCGAACGTTCAAGAGGTTAACAAGCCTAAACCACAATAACCATAATAGTCATAAGCTCAAACCTAGAACGCTTAGGACATCTTTTAGTAATTAAGCTTTTTAGTCGAATCTTAAGTTTGGGTTAACTTATTAACATTAATAGCATCTATTTGGCAAGTTCATTCTCTTAGTTTTTAGAGATTTGGTTGTGTATCTCTTGTTTTATTGAATAAATACTTTTATGTCACGATTATTATATGTGTTGTGCTTGTATTATTGTACACTTATCTCATTGACATTTCTTCATCCAAGAAACTGTGATGTATAGCCGGATCCTTCCTAATAATCGGACGGATCCCTCCTTGAAGGGAACCGGATCCGTGGTACGTATACACAAATTTCTACTAACTTGAGTCTCTTTTGCGTGAAATTATGCACTATACTCTTGTTTTTCTAACCTTTACTTTGTAGATTTTCAAAATAACACATGAAGTTTTTGACACCATAAAAGCTAGGGGGAGCTTTGTGTCAAACAATATTGCAAAATCATTTGCAATTTAATCCAATTTTGGATTACACTTCATGATACCCCATTGCAACTTTGCATTATTCGAGGGGAGCACATTTTCACGAACCATTTGCAAACTTAATTGCAAACACAAGTAGCTTATTTTACATTATGTCCTTGACGCCCTTTTTCAAAGGGATGGACTCGTCAAGGGGGAGTTAAGACGAGTACCATTCCCGTCACTTGCTCTTATTACATTTTTTATAGTTTTCTTATAAAATTGTGTTAGTTTCTTCAAACACTTTTGTTTCGACAAAAGGGGAGAAGAAAGTAAACTACAAATTCAAACGCTATTTAATTTTAGCTTTTCCTTAAAATAATTTTATGTTTTGTCATCAACAAAAGGGGAGATTGTTAATACAAATAAGTCGTAAAAACGCTTATTTATATTTTACGATCTTCTAATGTTTTGTCGATAACAAAAGTAAAATCATATTAACGAAACAAATAAAATACGAAATGGTTTGAACAAATAGTTTTATAACACACTTACGTTTTCACATAAAACACTATAACAAGATTAAGTGATTTTATATTTTAGATACACATGTACAACAACTAGTGTTTACATATTGGCTTAACAAGTTTAAGTAACTCTATGAGTTAGATACATATGTACAACAACTAGTGTTTACATATTGGGTTAATACATACTTATATTAAGTACACTAAAATGGGTAAAACAAGTATATACTAAAATGGGTAAAAGCAAATATATACTAAATAGATAAAACTAGCAAATGGTTTTTGACCCATAACCCATGGTTTTATATATACCACTTACACAAGTTCAATGTATCCTTAAGGTACATTGTATCTAGATTGAAAACCATGGATCAACCCATAACCTATGACCCATGACCCATAACCCAAAATACCCATGAGCAAAGAGAGCGGACCACGGATCCCTAGCTTTGTGCTAGCCGGATCCCAGTGGAAGGGATCCGTGGGATCCGGGAAACAAGAGGAATTTCCTCTATAAATAGAGAGCCATTTCTTCCTTTCTATTTATCCCTTTACACACATACTTCCCCAAGTATTCTAACCTCTAACCTCGATCCAAGAGATCTATGTAGCTTTTCTCTTTGTTTTGTGTGATCTTGTAGATTCCTATTAGAGGAAAGATCACCACATCTTGAAGACGTGCAAAGCTCAAGTCCATGAGTTGCCATGATTCGTCATCATCAAGACAACGAAGGTTCTCTTGTTGATAGTTCTTCCTTTCTCCATAGATGTTGGGTTGAAGGCATTAGTGAAGAATGCCGAAAGTGTCAAGATGAAAGCATTAGTGAAAGATGTTGATCATCCGCGTCAAAGCATTAGTGAAGAATGCTTAAGGTGTCAAGACGAAGGCATTAGCGAAAGATGCCAAGCGTTGTGTCAAAGGCATTAGTGAAGGATGCCGAAGAATCAAATCAAGTAGCATTTGGGAAGAATGCTTAGGTCGTATAATCGATGAGGTGCATCGTTATACATATAAGTGTTTATTTATTCACAAGGATGGTGATATCCTTGATGGTGTTGTAACAAGGAGTAGATCTCCTTGATAATAGGTGTTGTGTCGTGAAGGGTAGTAGTTCCTCCATAATGGAACTAGGTGCTTAGCCTAGTACCTAATAAAGGGTAGGCGACGTTGTGATAGGATTAGTTCTCCTCGGGTGTGAAAGAACTCGGTGGTTAGCCTAGCACCGTATAAAGGGTAGGCGACGTTGTGTTAGGTGTGGTTCGCCTTGGTGTGAAAGAACTCGGTATTTAGCTTTGTACCGGAAAAAGGTTAAGCGACGTTGTGAAGGCTTCTCCGCCTTAAGGAGTTGGTGTAGTGCTTACGAACTCTCGAGTAGGTGACTCGGGGAGTGGAGTAGGGCAAGGAAGGTGTCCTTGTAGCCGAACCACTATAAATAACTTGTGTCGTGGTGATGTTCTTCTTACTCTTTATCTTTCATTATATGTTTAAATATCTATCTATCAACGTCCAACATAAACAACCAAATAGATTGACATAAGTCGATCTAAATATTTAAAAGGAAGTTTTAAATTGGTAAAACTATTCAACCCCCTTCTAGTTTTCCACACACGAGATTCATCAAAAAGATCTCATAGGAACACATGACATGACATCACTTGTTTTTTATCAATAAGGACACAAGTGATATATTCTAGAGTCCTACGCAGATCTTAGCAATCTGCCGTAACATTTATGAGAGGTTTCACAATTGTGATCCTCGGTGATTGAATGGAAACCCCGCGTGTTCAACATCAAGTAGCCCCGACAGCAGGTCACTTTGGTAACTCCCTATGGATTACGCTTAGTGTGTCTCAAACGGTCTCTGGTCGTGGGGTGATGCTTCGTGTACCTCGGTGACTCATCCGAATCTGTAGATGTACTTCGTATATCGTGTTATCTCACTTATGGGACTCAGCTCAGAACGGCCCTTGTGAGAATTAGAGACGTGTTTTCACAATATGTCATAACACACTCGAAATTCAAACTTGTAAGTGCCGAACCGCTTATTACTAACCTGCTTTTATGTTTTCTTCTTATGGAAGCTCCGGAACGGATTGATCGTGCAGATTTTTCACATGCTCATACCAACAACACATGATAGTTCTCATCAAAATCAAAGGCAACACAAAGTTTAAGATGATTCTTCGTCAATGTCAAAGAATCTACAAAGTATAAAAACTCGAGAACTACATCATTGGTAATTAAAAGTCAAATAGAAGTGTGAGCATGGTGGAGAAAGACGAGGAGACACCTAACCAATGAAGTTGACAACGGCAGACAACCACATTAAATGATCACAAAGCATGAAGGAACAAAGAATCAAGACTATTCTATATCTACACGCAAAGTTCAAGCTCAAGAAAAGTAAAGACCAAATCAAGTGGAGCATCTTTTGAATGACCACCCCTTAGGGGGAGATTGTTAGCCTTAATAGTTTTTATTAGAAGTGATGGTCATTCACATTTAGGAACTTTGTAACGCGTGTTAGATATCGTGATAGAATAGTCAACGGGCTCGTGGACTTGGGCTAAGCTAATTGGTTATAAGTTAAGTTAAACTAGCCTTATGTATGATGTAATCCAACCCAAGCCCAAGAAAGCCCATGGAAAGCCTTTTAGGGCATCATGTATTCCAACTATAAATACCCCTCAAATGGTCATTTAAGGGGTGTGCTTGAAAGTGTGTGTGTGTGTGTTTTTCCTTTGAAATAAAACATCTCTCTTGTTTTCATCTTTCACATATACGCATAACATATCTTACATCAAGTCACCATCTTTCTCATCTTTGTTTCTTACTTCTAAGCTTTACTTTTGTGTTTGTGTTGAACGTGTTCTACGCGTAGCGTGGTTTCAAGTGGTGATACTTGTGTTTGGTAAGTGGGTTTGTGATAAGGTTGATAAAAGTAAGGTCCTACAAGTATTAACGACGGTGGCATCATTTCGTTGATGTGTTCTATCACAAGCAGTGGTTAAAATAGCTAGCGAGAGTAACTCAGATATCGGCGGTTGTAAGTCTACAACCACTTCAGCTTTACTAGTCAGTAGTAAAATAACTATAGCGGTAGTAAAATGACTAGCGCTGTAAGTCTACAACCACTTCAGCTTTTACTAGCGGTAGTAAAATTAACTATAGCGGTAGTAAAATAACTAGCAGTTGTAAGTATACAACTAATTCATTTTATAACTTGAGGTATTTAATTTAAGTAATCGTGCATAAAAGCGGTGTAGCATTTTTACGCTTAGAAATGTCGATATACCTCAAAATAGTCAACTCAAATTAATGTTACTCTACACATCGATAACATGATGTGTTATGTGCTTACGCTCTAATCAAGACGTCGCTGCTTTTAGAATAAGTGATGCTCACAAGACATTGATTGTGTAATACGTCCGCCATATTACCATGGCTTACTAAAATATACCATTTCATAATATTTACGGACCAAATTTGAAAAGCTTGTATCTTGGGCGCGAATCAATGAACCAACCCAACAACCACATATAATGATCATAACACACCTCGTTCGACCATCAATTGCAAATCAACAACCTCATCCAAAGCCTCCCGTCGAGAATTAAAAACCAACAAAATTTCCTTGAAAACCATGTCGTTTCGAGCTAATGTTATCACCATTATGAGAGATAATATTAGCAACATGCCAGATACAGTGATCGGTAACATTTTGAATCGGTTGCCAATAACAGAAGCGGTGAGCACCTCTATTTTATCTACAAATTGGAGGTTTAAGTGGACCTTGCTCACCAAGTCATAATTGATGAGGATTTCTTTTATTATTTAACATATAAGTTTGATGGGAGCCATGTTACTAGACTTTAAATCACTTACGGGTCCCATAAAAGTTTGTCTTCTCTAGATCCCAAACCGTTGTCTAGAATGGAAGACTTGAATTATGAAGAGATTCGTGATTGGCTTATGTTTTTTGCATCGCAAGGAATTGAGGACCGACAGATAGAAACCGGTATGGACAACCGCTACATTGCCAACCCAACTTTACGGGCGTATTGAATTGAAACATCTTGAAATTCATTGTTGTGATTTTCCTAGTTTGGTGTTTTTCACTAGTTTTCCAAATTTATTGAGCTTAGAATTGTGTTTAGTCAAATTTCTTACAGTGCAGTTTGGGATTTAATTGTCTGGTTGTCCCTTACTTGAGTCTCTTACATTGGATGTTGAGAGTACAAACGGATGAAACTATGGAATCTTGCAAGTCTTAGGAATTTGAAGAAGTTACATTTGTCATTCGGTATTTGAATGTGTCACGACAATCATAGCATCCAATATCTTTCACCGACAAGACTTCCATCTCTTGAGACCCTTACATTGATTTTGACTATTGCACGGTAAGACCGCTTTTGAGATTTACACTTCTAATTTTACAATGTTAAATATATGTGTAATCAGAACGACATTTAATCTTTGAAACTAACCCAAAACTCGACTGTTGTAGTTGATGCGTGATGGTAATTCCGTGATGAATGTCCCTTTGCCGCTTGTATCCTCGTTAATCAATCTAAAAGGAGTTGATTTTGGCGAGATCATTATCGTGTCACTCATCGTCCAAATGATTCGCGGATCTCCAAACTTGAAAAAGCTGGAAACCAGAGTAAGTGTAATACTTTATTACTCTATTTCATAGGTATCAAATAAACATCCGTAAACTGCCATGTTTTTCTATCTCAATACTATTTGATTTTCCAGGATGCACACACGCTTAGTGTTATACCTTTGGAACAACGTTCATTAGATTTAGACACAACCACATTCAGTCATGGGCAGATTCAGACATTGATTTTTTGATCCTTTCCTAGATCACAGAATGAATTACACATAATAAAGTTTATACTTGCTTGTTCCACGTCGTTAAAGAAAATGTATATCAGGGCTAGGGATTTCATGGACGATGGTTATGATAATATCAAGACGAATTGGGAGTTCGCTAGGAAGCTGTTGAAACTCCCCCGATCTTCCGTCACAGCCGTTGTAAAATTGTTCTAGTGGTTGTAGTTTTATGTATGGTTTGAATACCCTGTGTCAATTAAATTTGTGTACACAAAGTTTGGTGTGTCTGTTTATCAAGGGTTTATGTAGTAATCGTAATTTGTAGTAGGTTGTCATCTGTATGAAACGTTGTATGTCAACGTATTTAGTATTTCCTCTGTTGCCATTATCCATTTTTATTTCATCTCGCTAACTAGCGGTTGTTTCCAAATATCAATTTGGAAACTAACTGCTGAACGTAGGGCAACTTCTATCACTAGCGGTTGTTATAATAACTTACGGTTGTGCGTATAATACTAGCAGTTGTAAGTATACAACCTATTCAGCTTTACTAGCGAGTCGTATAACTAGCAGTAGTAAAAATTAACTAGCAGTTGTAATTTGGCAGTACCATTTTTTGACGTTTAGAAAAGTCGCATAAACCTCAAAATAATCAACTCACTCTAAACATCTAATAACATGAAGTGTTATGTGCTTACGTCAAACTGATGATAAACTCACTCTACACATATAATCAACCAATTAGGGGCATAAACTCTTTAAATATGATCTCGTAAAAAAAATAAAATAAATAATAATAACAAATTTAGATGAAAATAATAAATACATAAGTAAACAAGGTAATATTTGTTTTGTGTTGCTCTTTATAACAATTTTGTGGTATTTTTAAAATTCGTGACCTAACAAAAATTATGTAACATTTTTTTAATCTAACTAGTTATAATACATCGACATTTCCGTTTCATCAGTGTTCACTTGAATAGTATGTTTGAAAACAAATATTAATGTTAACAAATTAAATTCACACCAATAAGTTATGGTCTATAAAAGACCTACATATATTATTAACACACGAATACTCTGAATAGTATTAGCGATTACAACCTTGGAGTGTATCGACTCTAGCCTGGACCTCCTTTTATAAGCTAAGGAGTCCTTTACAATATCTGAGATAATTATACTTAGCATACTTATCTAATACAAAACATCCTACCCAAGAAATTCAAGAATGTTACATATTAAACCGACACAATCATACTAGCAATGAAAACTACATTAGCAGTGGTTTGCTCTTTATTTTATCCGGCCGCAAGCTCGTCATTTTACTTGACCTCGCCTACCAACCCGATCCGCCAGATTGGTAGACGACACTTGCTTCGGAAACGGGCGCAATCAATGAGGACCGAGACCATCATTTTCACCTCTCTTTGCATATTCTATCACTCCTTCGACCCAATACCCATTATATACTTCCTTCTTCCGCTCGTGTATAGCGAGGTTAAAATGGCGGGTCGAATTTGAACATCCCAAATGGCTAATGAGAGTCTAATCGGTTTAAACTCTCACATTTGGTACGCCATATGGTCCGGGCATGCTTCCACAAAGTTCAAAGGACACGGGTTTGGGTGAAGGAATGTTGTGAATGGTCGGGATGTGTTATTAGTCGTCATTCTCGACAATTTAGAAACAACTAATTGTTATTAGTAGTCATTTAAGAACATGTTTCGGTTGTCGCAAAGAATCGCTTTGCGCTTATGTTTTTGTTTTGGGTGTAAAGGTTTAGGCTATGTATGGGCTTTTGGAACCGATGGTGCGTGGCAACGGGTTAACATCTTCAACTTCTCTTTGTTGTTTTTGTTGGTGGAGGAATGGTTGTTTTTTATGTGCTTTCCTTTATTTACCTCGCGTATTTAAAGCGAGGATTTTCTCGTTCTTGCACGCGGTATAATTAATTTCCAATTTGTTTTGTGGGTAGGCACGTGCCTAGGCTCCTACCTTCTATTTTTCCCTTTGGATTTGTCCCAAAATTTCTAGGAAGGAACGTGAATATTTACTTGCGATTTGTTCACCTTTTTTTGGTATTTGGATAAGCCTTATCTGTAATTACAAACCGTTTGAATTTATCGGTTTATTATCCTTTTGTACCGAAAGCTTGCTATGTCTCTATATACTTTTTTTTGGAAAAATGTAGCTTCCACAGCTGTTGTTGGTTTTGGAAATGTTCTTAGGGGGAGGGAGTGGTGATCGGGTAGGGATTCGGGTACCCTAACCCGATCGGTAACACCATCCCGAGTAAATCGGGTAGCGTAATCGGTGAAAGACTTCGGGTTCCAAGCCCGATCGGTGAAAGTGTTATTTTTCAAAAAATCCGAACGTTGGGGACTAGCCGTTGGGCTGGTATACATTAAATAAAAATAAAAAAAAAATTCCCTTTAAAACCAAACATCACAAACTCATTTTTTCAAAATAAAAACACACACTAATCTTTCAAAAACACAAAACCATGGATCCAAGAAGAGGTAAAAAAAACTTCCACCTCGCGTCAAGGTCGGTCTCAACCCGTTCAACCGCAACCACAACAAACTCCATTTCCAAACCAATTTTATTCTCAATCATCTCCGAATCAATTTTACTTTCCACAACCCCCATCTCCACATCAATTTTACCAATATAATATGGGTCCTCCTCAAATGAATCTACAACACTACAACATCACTACTACAAGCTGAAGTAAATCATCCATATCGGCGCTTTAAATTTCACTTTTAAAATTTGAACTCAACTAGTCAACCTTTAATTCGCAAAAAACCATATTGTACTTGAGGACTTTTTTTTATTATAAGCGATTTGGAAAAACATAAACAAAGTTGATATTTGCGTCGACACTAGCGGTGGTTTGAGCGAACCTAGCGATGGTTTGTTAAACTCATAGTGATGGTTGCGTATTCACATATGCATATAATTGAGAATTTGTTCAAACCATGTAGCCTCCTTTGGTTTTTCCAAAACGCAACCATGTTGTAAGTTGCGCAGAAGAGTTGGGCACCATTGATGTTTATTTGAAATTGATTGCAACAGATTGTTAGGTGTTGCGAATTATGATGTGTGGGTCTAAACTATGTTTTGCCTAGCGGTTGTACCCTTTTTATCCCCAATTGAATCAAAATTAATCAGACTTTCAAAACAACTGTTTTACTCTTGTAGCAGCTTGTTAGTATTTTTGGACGATTTATCCTCAAATGTGCTTTTCTAATCAAGAACGAATGTTATCGCCATCTACTATCTAGACACGATACCATTTTTGACGCTTAGAAAAGTCGCATAAACCTCAAAATAATCAACTCACTCTACACATCTAATAACACGAGCGTTATGTGCTTACGTCAAAGTGAAGATGTTGATGTTTTTACAATAAGTTATGGTCTATAACACACCTGGATATAATATTAATACATGAATACTCTGAATAGTATTAGCGATTACAACCTTGAAGTGTATCGACTCTAAATATGCCGAAAAGATATATCAAACTCTAGCCTGGACCTCCTTTTATAGGCTAAGGAGTCCTTTACAATATACAGGATAATTATACTTAGCATACTTATCTAATACAAAACATCCTACCCAAGAAATTCTAGAATGTTACATATTAAACCGAGACAATGGTACTAGCAGTGAAAAACTACATTAGCGAGGGTACGCGACTTAATTGTGAGTGTGGATTCCTTCTTGTTTGCTATCATTTTCTTGAAGGACTTCCGTCGCTTGGTTCCTCACAGGGCGGCCAGATTTTCATATGGGATTCCTGCGGAAGTTCGATAGGCTTCTCAACGGGTTTCCGTATAAATCCGCCCTACGAGCGGATCGAAGAGCTTTTAGTGGGGTTGCTTTTCCATCCCAAGCAACTTTTATTTTAGAGCAATGGTAGAACCACAAATAATTCGAAAAAATACATCCACAAGTGACGTGATAGGTTTGAATTGGAGTGAGAGAGAAGCGTCACAAAATACACCAATCATCCCCTACACGATAGCATGGGATTTGTTTATGAATTCTTTATGTGGTTTGCTCTAAAATTAATCCCAATGGCCGTAAGCTCGTCATTTTACCTTTAACCCGGTCTATCCAAACCGATATGCGTGATTAGTAGACGTACACTTGCTTGGGGCGGGATGCAATCAACGAGGACCGAGACCGTAAAATTCATCCGTGTTGTTTGCCTCTTTGCACATTCTACCACTCCTTCGACCCAATACCCATGATATACATCCTTCTTCCGCTCGGGAAGATCAAGGTTAAGAAAGAACTGCTTGAACTTTGAACATCCCAAATGGCTAATGAGAGTCTAATTGGTTTAAACTCCAACCTTTGGTATGCCATATGGTCAGGGAAGGCTTCCACAAACCTCAAAGGACACGGGTTTTGGTTGAAGGAATGTTGTGAATGGTCGCGGAGATAGGTCAATTTTGTCGTCTTAGAAATGACAAATTGTTATTAGTAGTTTTTTTAAGAACATGTTTCGATTGTCGCAAAGAATCGCTTTGCGCTATGTTTTGTTTTGGGGGTAAAGGTTTAGGCTATGTATGGGCTTTTTGGAACCGAGCGGTGTGTGCCAACGGTTAACATCTTCAACTTCTCTTTGTTATTTTTGTTGGTGGAGGAATGGTTGTTTTTTTATGTGCTTTCCTTTATTTACCTCGCGTATTTAAAGCGAGGATTTTATCGTTCTTGCACGCGGTATAATTAATTTCCAATTCTTGCTTTTTGTGGGTAGGCACGTGCCTAGGCTCTGGGCATCTATTTTCCTGCTAGATTTGTCATAAAATTTCTAGGAAGGAACGTGAATATTTACTTGATTTTCTCTCCTTTTTTGGTATTTGGATAAGACTTATCCGTAATTACAAACCGTTTGAATTTATCGGTTTATTATCATCCTTTTTTGTACTGAAAGTTTGCCATGTCTGTACATATGTTGTTGGTTTTGAAAATGTTGCTTAAGCACGTTTGACAAACTGAAGTAAATCATTCATATCCGCGCTTTAAATTTCACTTTTAAAATTTGAACTTCAATTAGTCATTTGGAAAACAGAAACAAAGTTGATATTTGCGTCGACACTAGCGGTTGTTTGAGCGACCCTAGCAGTGGTTTTTTAAACTGTAGCAGTGGTTGCGTATTCACATATGCATATAATTGAGAATTTGTTCAAACCATGTAGCCTCCTTTGGTTTTTCCAAAACGCAACCATGTTGTGGTTTTTATCCCAATTTAATCAAAATTAATTTGTACTTTCAAAACAACTGTTTTAACTCTTGTAGCGAGTTGTTAGTATTTTTGGGCGATTTATCCCCAATTGTGCTATTCTAATGAGCAACGCAACCGTTATCGTCATCTAGTATCTAGACACGAAAATTCGACAATCAAGTTTAAGTTATCGGGCAATTTCGTTTGAACCTCGTGCCACCTTCCAATTTGCAACTGGGCAACTAAATGCCATAATTGGGCAATTCTTGTTATACGATCGGGCAACCATAATTCTTAACCATATATCATAAAGGATAGACTTAACAACATAAACCTAATGACACTAAGTATGGCATAGAAACACTATCGCATGGTTGGCAAAGATAAACTCATAATTATTTTTTAAAGGCAACAAACATTCATAATGTGGAACCATTCCTTGTGCACTAGCCCTTTTTTCTATGATCTCGAACCCTCTTTCGGTTTCGTGATAGAAACACGCTTTGTTAGCTTCCTTCTTTTGAAAGGTGTTGCACTACCGCACCGCATGCGCGTGCCCTCTTCCCGCCATACCATGTTTTGAAATAAAATTGTGACAAAGTCGTAGCTCGTGCACAATGTAGACGTCCATGGATCCATTCTCATCAAGAAGGTCATACATTCGCCGAACGTCATTGTCATGTGCAACAATGTTAAACCATCTTCTAGTGCCTTATTTGGTGCGGCATAAAATAAAGCCCATTTTTCCCTCCAATATCATTCAAAACATGATCAAGCACCACAGTAAATGCAACCACGGTGGAGCTAAAACACCGGACATCGACAAAGCGACCGCCACATAGTGGAGTGTTTGAAATTCAAATTTCCGTTGTGGTGCACTTTAAATATGACTTCTTTGGTTTCCGCCATGTCCTATAAAACATAAACCCTAATAACAATTTCAATAACTTTTAATTAAATAAATATTTAATAATAGAATATAAAATATAAAGTCGCACGATTATTTATATTCAAGTACTCTATAAATATATGAGCGAATAAGGTAACAAAGTACATATGGGGAGTACAACAAAACTGGATTTATTTATAAAAAATAAGAAAAGGACAACGATTTTTATTTGGATTCTTCGATGAAAGTCAGCCAGGGTAAGCATCCGAAATGGCAACTTGGTGAAAGACTTTTTTACTATTCTAATAAGATATTCAAATGACTTGTTCCATTGTGGCAATAACTTTGAAGAAGACTTTTACAAAAGCACTTGTAAAGACTTCAAGCGTTTGAAGCTATTGTCAAAAGCTTTTGTATTTATAAAATTTCATTTTCACCCAACATTAAATATGCAAAAGCTTTTGCGGTGGAGTAGTTGGTTTTGCAAAAGCTTTTACCTCAACCATTTAATTGTGTTCAATGCATCAAGTCTTTTATGACTTGATGCATTGGTAATGCTCGAGGAATGTGTGGATGTTGATAGTTGAAGATTATTAAATTGATTTAAAAATACAAAACCATTTCCCAAAAAGCAATCGACATCCTTACCAAAGAAATGTGAAAAGTGAAAACAAAATAGCCAAATGCTAGAGTTCACAAAAAAGTCAAAAAGTAAAATTCGAGGCAAGTGATACTCTAACTATTAGTGACCACAAAAACCCATTTGCAAACACCAATTCTTACAGTTAGTTTGGATTATTCACACTATACACCTATTCAAATTGTCAATAAATAATACAAATTGTCTACACAAAACTAAAAACACCTTTTCATTTGTGAAATTTACCTTTCACTTCTCTTGTGATATTTTAGTCAATTAACATTTAGATCAATTAGATTATCAATCATCACAATCATTTACTTAAATGCGTGTTCTTTGTGTCAAGATGGTACATGCTCCGAATTGTACTAATTTGCAAGATTCTTTATTTAAAGACATGATAGACCGTTTCAAGAGAATGGTAATTGCTTGTGAGCCGGAAAGACTTTCCCAATAGAAGGAAATTTTAGAGAGAAACAACGGTGATTGATAAGAGGAAGAGAATGATTGAACAACTTCCAGAGTATGAATGTGAGTATGAAGATATGAAAGCGCGTTTCAAGAGGATCGAAGATGATAATGCTAATTTGGAAGCAACGTGTGAAGAGGCGCTAGCTGATTTTAAGATTTACAAAGATTATAATGATCGATGAGCGAAGTATGAAGAGATGAAAACCAGTTTTAAGAATTTGAAAGATCATAATGCTGTTGTCAAAGCTAAGTATCAAGAGATGGTTGAATGTGCCAAAAAGCTTATCAACATACTCAAAGAAGTTGCGTTGATCGATGATTTTAGGATTATGAATGTGTTTTGTATATGTTTAAGAATGTGCTATTTTGGACTTATTGCGTATGTAAGGTAATAAGTATTTATCTAATTAACAAGGTACTAGATTACTGCATCAAATTTTATGTTATGATTTTATGATATCATTTGTGAAAACATAAATAATCAAAATAATAGCCAATCTCGATATTCTTCACATGCGAATATACTCTAACTAGACTTAATTGCAATACTAAACTCAAAATTCCATTAGTTATTGATATTATTCACTAGGAAACATACATTTTCAAACCTCGAGAGTCAAGATGATTCTTTAAAGGCGCAGATTGAAGAAAAGGAGAATGAAGGGTGCAGCAACCACCGCCAAGATTGTTGCATCCATCGCTAGTATTGGAGTAAACCACCGGTATTATTATACCCATCGGCGATTCAGACGTTTCCACCGTGATAGGCAACCATTGCTACAATTATAACCACATCAATAACACCAACACCAAAACCAAAAAGGTCGACAATGAGATTGCCATACAATTGGTCAACCAAAGCAATCTCACCCTATCCTTGCACCTAGACCTATTGCTAAGACTCTAAACATTGGTGAACCTGCGAAAGATGTAGTTACTCAAACCGATATTGGAAAGGGTAAAGGGATTGCGATCCAACTTTGGTGTTTCAAAGTACGAGAGGATTAGATAGCTTTTGATGAAAAAATTGCTAAAAGATTACATATGGAAGTAAATGCTAAAGAAATTGCTCTGAGAAAAGGAAAGGGCAAAGCGAAGAAGCCTCTAAACAAGTCAGTAGAAGAGCGGTAAGCGGAACGGATGTATTTTACCCTACATAATTACGAAAAGCGGTTTAGTTTACTCGTAATGATTAACTTAGCTTCGTAGTCCTAAAAAGGGTCAACAAAAACGAAAAATAATTCAGGCCATAGAAGGAATCTATACCAACGTCGTAAACAATTGCATAGATGATGCATATAAACCACTCCTTATAAGTCTACAAACTGCCACTAAATTTTTTAATGAACCAAGTAATGTTACATACATAACTAACGACATCTAAGATACACATAAAAAAGAGCAATGGATTATAAAATGGAATTAACACCTATCTAACATAGGTATTCATCGATTTATTATAACACACTAACAAAAACGATTTATTATAACACAGAACCAATTGTAAATAATCATATGTAATAAACAATGAGAAAAATATTTACGTACCATATTTGGGAACATTTTTTTAAAACTTGATGAATCGAATGTGGTTTGCAATCAACACTTGTAGCTTTAAAGATGGTGACATAACGGCGTTACAAGGAAGACAAGTGACGAAGAAGGCGGTTTGATTTGTGAAAATAGTATCGCAAGAAGCAAAAACAGAATACCGATAACTATGGATGCTTTATTGGTCGGTGACTTTTGGATTTTGAACTCTCTTAATTAATGGATCTTTGTACTTTTACTATTCAAATGTGTACCTTTTGTCTAACGAAATGACGATAGAACCCTTTTAAAATTATACGGTTGCCCACCGCTTTTAGTTGCCAAAAACAATCACTTCTACACATCACGGACACTTGTCATGATGTGGTTGAGTTCTTAACGATAGCGGCGGTCGCCGCCGGTCTATTTTCACATTTAAAATAAAAGTGGTCATAAAGTGATATATATCGCATGTGATCTATTTATGTCTATTTTCCCTTTTTATCTTCTTGATAAAAATTTACTTTTATTTTAACCTTTTTCACAAAATAATTACTTTTCTTCAAAAACCTTTTTAACGATTTTGCTTCAGCTTTAATGTAATTTCATTTTAAAAAATTTCATAATAAACTTTACACTTTATTTTTTTTAAGTAAACTTCACAGCGAATCTCCGCTATTAAGATAGGTTTGTTTTAAAAGATACTAAAGGTAAACAAAACTATAAGATATAAGTAAGAATCACTAAAAAAAAGTACATTTTTAATTTCTATACATGAAATTTTTTTCAATGCTATTTTTTGGGGGGCTGAAATATTTTTCATGTATGAAATTTAGAAATTTAGAACTATTCTTTTCATCAATCTTTACCTAAATATTAAAAATGTTTAGTTTATTCTGGAAATAAAATATAAAGATGCATAGTTTATTCGGAAAAAAGTTAACAAATTTTGTCAACTATGAAGAAAACTGTAACGTTTTAATTTTCATGCGTGAAAAAAAAATGGATGATAATAGTGGTAAAAAAATTTGTAAAAGATAAGTAAAGATCGCTGAAACAAAATGTACAATTTTAATTTCCACATGTGAAAAAAAAAAATCATGTATGCAAACAAAAATATCACTGAAAGAAATTTTAGGTATGAAAACTAAAAATGTACATTATTTTTCTAGTGATTCTTTCTAATATTTAATATATTTTTTTACCTCTAATATCTTCCAAAAATAAATGTTTATCTTAATAGTGAAGATGCATTGTGATGTTTATGTAAAAAAGAAATTTAAAATTTACAGCTTATTCTGAAAAAATTTGACATGAAACTACATAAAATTTGAAGCAGAATCGCAAAAAAAAAGTTTCTGAAAAAAGGTAATTATTTTGCAAAAAAGAAATTAAAATAAAAAATTAATATTTAAAAAAAAATAGTAATTAAGTAAGAATCGCATAAAAAATTAACACAAAAAATTAAAGTTTCTGAAAGAAATGTAATTAAGTAAGAATTGCATAAAAAACTAAAATTTCTGAAAAGAAAAAAAAAAGTAATTGAGTAGAAATTGTATAAAAAATTAAAGTTTTTGAAAAAAAAAAAGGTAATTAAGTAAGACTCACATAAAATATTAAAATAAAAAATTTATCTTCATTGTAAAGTAAATATTTTGCGAAAATTATGAAAATTGCAATTTTGACAATATTAAGGACATCTAATGTGATAACTTTGCGCACAGGATATGCCAAAAGACAAAAATGCCCTCACGTTTTATGCGCTTGAGGGTCAGCCAAACAGTCAACCCCCAAAAGGACCATTAATTAAAGAATTGAGATCCAAAAATACAGCCAATGTAATTATATTAAAAAAAATGACGAAAGATGCTAGTGTGTGTAAACCACAAGGACGAAGTTTGTAATTAACTCTTTAAACAAAGAGTAAATTGCAAAAATCGTCCTTGTAGTTCTGAATAAAAAAATCGTCCTTAGGGTTCGCTAATTGCGGTGCCTCCCAATGAAACTTTTCATCATTTTGGTCCTGGCTTTTGGCATTAACTAGATTCAGTTAAGTGTTACACTTTAGCCCCTTTTGGCTAACGACCGTTGCAACGTTAATCCTTTAAACCACAGGGACGATTTTTGCAATTACACCGTTAGTCCTCAATACAAAAACAATTGCACCGTTAGTCCTTAATACACAATTTCAGTTAAAAAAAGTCAAAAAAAATTTGTAAAAAAAATCTTCAAAAAAAAAAAAAAATTTGATATTTTTTTCTAAAATCTTTAATATTTTCGAAATAATTTTTTTTCAAAAGAAAAAAATCGAAATATTTTTATTCCAAATTTTTTATTTTCGAAATTATTTTTCCAAATTTCTAAAAAATTATTTTTGGAAAAAGAATTTAGAAAAAAAAAATTCTGGAAAAAGTATCGGACAAAAAAAATGCGACATATTGCAATTTTTGAGAAAAAAAATCATTTTTTTTGAATTTTTTTCTTAGAAATTATTTTTCCAATTCGGGTAATATCCAAAATATTAAACTCTGCTAATTTAGAAAAAAGAATATTACAAACATTCCGTCGCAACGCGCAGGTTGAAATCATCGTTTTAAGACATAGGGAGTTAACGCTAAAAGAGACTCGTGAGTATAATATTAGAAGCAAATTTCATATTTACGTATTATGTGAGTAATTTTAAATACACGTAACATATCTTGATTTTGTAGTTAATAACTTGAATTTGTTTTGCTAATTTTGTAGTTAAAAGTTAAAACCGTTATTTTTTTCATAAAATTATCGCGCGCGTCATACGAATGATTGAATGAAGATAGGTAAACTTGATTCGGTTTTCGATTTAACCCCGAACTACATAACTTTTATTTTTTAAATTTAATTTTATATATATTTAGCAAAAATATATTTTACACTAAAAGTGTTTTAATTTCGTATGAAAATGTTTAATGGTCTTTTAGGTATATAAATATATACGTACATATATTTATATACATAAAAATTCGGTTCGATTTGAATTTTGCTAAATATCCAACGAAAACCGTATATTTAATCCGGTTCGGTTCTAAAAATTCGGTTGGATTTTTTTTGTTCGGTTCGATTTCGGTTCACGGTTCTTGTGGATATTACCCGAACTATAAACACCCTCTCGCATGCTAGCAATAATGCGACCTAAAAATTCAAAAATGATTTTTTTCAAAATTGCAATATGTCACATTTTTATGTCCGATATTTTTCGAATTTTTTTCAAAATTCTTTTCCAAAAATAATTTTTAGAAATTTGGAAAATAATTTGAAAATAAAAATTTAGAATAAAATATTTCGATTTTTTCTTTTGAAAAAAAATTATTTGAAAATATTAAAGATTTTGGAAAAAATATCAATTTTTTTTTTTGAAGATTTTTTACAAATTTTTTGACTTTTTTAAGCGAAATTGTGTATTAAGGACTAACGGTGCAATTGTTTTTGTATTGAGGACTAACGGTATAATTGCAAAATCGTCCCTATGGTTTAAAGGATTAACGTTACAACGGTCGTTAGCCAAAAGGGGCTAAAGTGTAACACTTAACGGAATCTAGTTAACGCCGGTTAAAGCCAGGGACCAAAATGATGAAAAAGTTTCCCCACAGGGAGGCCGCCTGCAATTAGCGAACCCTAGGGACGATTTTTGCAATCTGGGCAAACCACAGGGACGATTTTTGCAATTTACTCTTAAACAAATTTAGAACTCTTTTTTGAGAGCAGCCAAATGCAACTGCCTTAAATTCAATCAATTCTCAGTACGCATGGGCAAAAAGAAAGGTATCAAGAAAACAACACTCTGCTTTGAAACTGCTATGCGAAACAATTAGCAACTTTTTTAACCCTTGTGTGTGACACCTAAATTATAAGATCAATCAGATCTAAGTTGGCCATCAAATACCCTCAAGATAAACAAGACCCCACTAGATAGCCCTTAATAAAATCAAGCAAACACGTCTTCTTCTTTTTTTATAGCTGCCACTAATATGAATTCATATACGAAACAATGTCACCTTAAATCCATGTATATCTAACACTGTTACTATTCTGGGTTTCCAAAATTCAAACTTATTAACGAACGTCAATATTTCAATTCACAAATGTACAAGAGATGACTAAAAACAAATTTCTCACCAGTTCTTCAGTTTCTCCATGGGTGAAAGAGTTCTTAACTCTCCATCTGGCATTCAAATTCAGTTCCTCTGTAAGTCATTAAACAGTTTGAAAGTATTATTGATTCATTTTTAGTTTAGTAATATTAATAGTACCCAAGAAGAGATGGATAAATTTGTTTGGTATATTAAATGAGGTGACCACTGACCTTTGATCTAAAGTGCCAATTCTGCCTGCAATTTAGAGATTTCATCTACCTCAGCTGTGTTCATCTGTGGAGGTGGACGTGCTTGCGGCGTGCCATCTGGAACACGTAGAGGAGTAGCAGAATCGGTCGTGATTGGTTGGAAAATTTGTTCCTCCAACTCAGCACCTTCCAGTTCTTCAAGTTCAGCTTCCAATTCATCCTGGATTAACCAAATTACTCGTTGTTAGTGAGGTGGCAAAATGGGCGTGATTTGGGTAACGGGTCAAAATATGTAACTTTTAGTACAGTTGGGTTGACATAAACACTATCTTGTGCATTTAAAAAAGAACTATAAGTGATTAATGTTTTACGACTGCAAAAGTTAAAATATTACAATCATCACCCTTGGTTTTTAAATTAGATAAAAATTCAATTGCGTGCATTAAAGATACACTTTGAGAAATATTTGACCTACCTTCAACCCATTTGAACCATTTCCTTTTAGCTAAATCTTTGATTTTACCCATCATATATGTTAGGAGGAATAAAACCTAACCCAAATCGACTAGTTTATAAGTATATGGATCAAAATTGCCACATCCACTCAATGGTTACATATGACTAGTGGCATTGACGACACAAGATTGCTCGTAGGGTCCACCAAGCCTTTTGAGCTACTTAATGCAACTCAAACTTTTCAGCATATCTTAAGTTCTGCAGCAACGATTCAATTGTAGTTTTATACGAAGGACCTTATTTATTTATACAGATCTCATGAGTTAATACTAATCAAACATGTGCATCACAAGCACGGAAAACTGAAAGCATGTATCATCGCCTCTCTTTTTATTACGACCAAAGCAATCAATAAACCAAAAAAGTTAGGTAAATCACATTGAAGGCTATCACTTCAGTGTTCCATTTACGGAGACCATCAACAACAAAATTAGAACTACTGTTTCAAAAACATATTATTTATCAATAAACAAAGAGTTTGCTGATTTCTTTCCCAGTTCTACCTCTCTCATGAATGAGATTTAGGACCGCTTATTCAAAAAACTATATCAATACGTGTGTAAGGTCATGTTAAAAGAATACTAGGACAAAGGGGAGTCAAAGAAACTGTGGACAATACCTCATCAAAATCAGCAAAGGTAGATGTTGAAATTATGTCACGAATTTGTTTCATGATTTCACTTTGTTCATTTAGCTCATCCATAGTCTTGTCAACATCATTGATGTTCCTGTACTCATGAAAATAATGAAATTCAATATACATTTTTCCTTCAGTTCAAAGAAAGAGAAATGGTGTCATGGAGATCGATTTATAATATGTAGTGTAACACGTAGAAATGGCGAGTTGGCGACTCCGACTCGTGAACTTAAAAAAAGCCCAATGGGTAAAACCAAAAGAAGAAAGTTCCTTCAAAGAAACCAGGTTAAAAGGGGCCAAAAATCACTGAGTGTTTTCTTAATGCGTAAAACAGTAAAACCTCATATAATTATTTTATTCAAAATATTTAGTAATTACTGAAACAATGTAATTTGTATAATCACATTTGCCACACCAATTACTTGCAAAAAAAACAATAATGTGGGATAAAAAGTGTAACGGGTTAACCCAACTTGATCCACACAAAAATTAACGCATTTTGACCCGAGCAGAATTTGACCCATTACCCCATCCACCCTACAGTCCATTTTGCCACCTCTAGAACAAATATTCATGTTACTGAAAAGTAATCCAACAATGGGGATTTACTCAAAGCTTAATGGGCATCAATAGTGGTCCTTAACATTGTCACTCATGTTTAGTATATAACACTACTTAATCACTTTTCATTAATGAATAGATGCTTATAAGTCTCACCCAAATGCTCCAATTTAATGTTATATGGTGCAATCACATAGAAAACACAAACTAAGAAAATAGGACTTGAATATCACACAAAGGATAACAATGAGAAAATAGAGTAATAGACGCCTAACATGTACATAAAAACTTATGTGTATTTGTGTGTATGCACTGAGGTAAACTTGAATATCATATGATCATGCCTAACTAAGGGAAAATTTACTACTTATGAAATAAACTCAGTGAAACTCTATAGTGAAAGCTGCATGTCAATATAAAGTGGAGTATATAACTTACATGGACTTATTATAGGCTTTCATTGCATCTGCACCAGTTCTCAAAGCATCAACAGTCTCTGTGGTAGCTTTTGCATTTTCCAGCATAATCATCTAATAATCACACTCCAAATATATATATTAGTTACATTTGTTCTTACATAAGTCTTAATTGTTGAAAAATAGAAAACTTGACAACAAAGACTAGTAGAAAATCACCTGATCGTGAATACGTAACTGAAAGTTCCCAAGCTGTTCAATTTGTTGTTCATAAAGCCTTTTTCTCTTCAAACATTGTATTGCCCCTGAATGAAATTCACATGACAAAAAAAAAAAAAAAAAAAAACAAACAAAAAACAAACAAACAAACAAACAAACAAACAAACAAACAAACAAAAAAACAAAAAACAAAAAAACAAAAAAAAAACAAAAAAACAAAAAACAAAAAACTTATGACCAAACAGATCATGTTTAAGAACCCAAATTAAGTGTTAAAACTTGAGGTACAAAACAGGTGGGTTTGGTTGAGTTGACTGAGGACCTACAAACACTTTTTATATTTTACTAATGTCTTCAAAAACATTACTTCAAGTCCATAACAGTAATCTAAATGTAGCAAATCATAAGTCCCCACTTGACCCATCCTCCTTTTAGACGAGCTTTTTAAATCAGACCCGTTTTGTCAAAATCACCTCTAGTTTTAAGAATTGACCAATTCTTTCAGTAGTAATCCAAGGGCACATAACATAAATTCAAGATGAGCTTTTACAACGTACCCCTTTTGTTCTTAGCTTTGGTCAATTTTCTAGCTTCTTCCACCTCCGCGGCAGCCTTCTTCAAAAGTACCTTCTCTTTTTTCTCCAGCATGTCAAGTGTCTTCAAGCAAAACATGTATATAACATAGTTCAGATCAAAAGATGCACCACAGGATTCAGTTAAATAGTAGAAAAAGCCTCATAACATGTTGAAACTTCAAATGCAACAAACAACAGGATTCTTTTGAGAATCCAATAGACGATTTCTATTATATGTCTTATATCATGACTTTGGTGATAAATGGAGATCAGCAAAATAGCAATTAGTAGAACAATACTGCATGACTTTATTAAAATAGTAAAAAACCTTCCCAAATTTGAATGAGAAGAGTTATTTATCATGATTAGGATGTTAGCAAAGCAATTGATAGACCTGGAAGTCCTGACCAATCTCAGCAGAACAGAGTCCTTTAGGGTCAGGTTGAATTGAGTGAGGCAAAAACAGAGGACGTGTCCAACGGGTCATCTGATTTTTATTTTTTTTTCCGTTTTCTGGTCGGTAACCAATTTCAGTAATTAAAGATAACACAATTCGAACAATTTTAAATTTGCCTGAAATAGCCAAACGGGTCATAACAGGTAGTTGAATAGTTGGATGGGTCATCACCGAATTCCCCTGGTCATTTACTCAGTGTGTTCTTGCCAGCTGCCCTTGGCAACCCGGCCCAACCTGCTTGACCAGTGACACGATCGAACCATTCTTTTGAAGTTGACTCATGACTTTTTTATCCAACCCTGTGACCTTACCCGCCCTTTTGGCTGCCTTTAGTACTAATTCACGTGATTATTCCCCATCAGGGTGGGAGATGATTCTGCGCCCATCAGTTAATCAGGAATCAAGGATTACTATAAGATGGTATTCCCCATCATCAGTTAACCAAGAATTGATGTTGAGCCGACAGGACTGGAGATGATAGTCCGCCTATCATATAATCAGGATAAACTTTTTTCTGCACGATTATATGATGGGTGGAGAATCATCTCCCATCCTAAAGGATTCATCGATACCTAATCAGCTGATGGGTGGAGAATCGCCTCCCATCATGTATAATTCATCAATACATGATTTAACTCACCGGCGTAGAATCATCTCCCATCCTGTAGGATTCATCAATGCCTTATTAACTGATGGATCACTCATCAATGGTTCTTGCAGAGGTGTAGGCCATTTTATATTCCTGTAAACTAATTGTGTTAAAAATTCCTAAATGAAACAAATTGAAGAGGGGCACACATTTCGCTATAGGAGCGAGTGTAAATTGAGGGCGTGAGAGACTAATAAGTAAAGACCGATATTGCACTTGTGTGCTACAATTTGGTAACTAATCATGCACATATATATTATGATAATAATTGGTAATCAAGCATGTACATGTATATTATAATAATTGGTAATCAAGCATGCACATGTATATTATAATAATTGGTAATCAAGCATTCCCATATAGTATATTATATTATAATAACTTGATATCATATTTATATTTCAATGCATGGATCTAACACTATTTTTTAAACACACTCATGTAAAAAAAAATGTTCTGCATCTCCAATATCATCAAAGGTGTTATAATCTTAGACCTAGACGTCATCTAGCCGATAATGATAAGCAATCAGCCATAGATTTTCAGCAAGCCAATGACCATGTTGTGGGTCAGCACATTGTAATTAGTTAGCCCATTTCAAAAACTTCGACTGTTTTCACCAAGCCTTGGCGCGAGATACACTTTCGCTGTCCATGAATACACTTGATCAATAATAAGTTATATAACACGTCTTTTGGTTTTATAAGGCGAGTTAAGAAAAGAGGGCATGCAAAAGTCATTGTGTGTCAAGCTATTTCTCACATGCAAACAGGATTGCTTTTTAATCTACTCTAAATTACCATAACTGGCATGTCCTAAGCGATTATTAAGCAAGAGTGCATGTGGAAAGTCTGTGTCAAGATATAACATGGAAGGATATTTCTATTGCTAAAGAAGCGCCCAAGAGAAACTGGGTGAAGCTTTAGGCCAGTGGTAGCAACGGTAACATAGATAAGAGTAATTAATGAAGCTATACAATATATGTGTATATGAATTGATTTACCACTAATGCGTATTTGTCACACATAATACTGGACACAATAGCTATGGTGGTTCCTAAACAGACATCCACGTGGCAAATTCTCAACTTAACATTTTATAAACGTGACAGTAAAAACTTCCTTTACAGCATTACCAGTGAACATTAAGCAGCAAATAATGTTGCGAATCGCAGTGACCAGAGAAAAAACATAATTAGACTTATGATTGCTATTTTTTCGTTTAAGAAGAATGCATTTAAAAGCAACCAAAAAACTATTGTTTCTGTTATCGTACAAGTTGCGTATGTTGACATAAACTTTTATAAGGGTAAAAGTGTCTTTTTTGGTATCCAACCTCTGCCCTCACCCTTTGCATTTAAACCTACAAAACATGTGTGACTGAAAACGCCTTGAAACGACATATATTGTTATCTGCTAACAAAGCGTCCAAGATGGCGTGTGATACTCTAAACAGAATCATGACCGTAAAACTAGTTTTCACATTGTAAAATATCAGTACACGTAATAATAACGCGAATGCCTATAACTACGCAAACAAAAAACGACAACTGCAACTACAGTTTTTACTAGCTACTAGACTCGAGTTTTCTATTATCGCGCCGAATACTCGTTATTCAAAAAATAATCAAGATCATAACAAAACAGAACAAACAAACTAAAATCATCATAATATAATAATGATATCTAAAAATATATATATTACCTCATATAGTTTTTCTAAAGTAGCAACGGTATTAACTTGTTTCTTTTGTTTCCCCAAAAAACGCTGAAACATTTTTGTAAATTCACCTGTTCAAAAAAAAAGAGAGAAAAAAAAATGGTGAATTAGGGTTTCAAATTGTTTAATTACAATGAATTGATGGATTTACCGTAAAATGTGGTTATTTTAGTGAAGGGATGGTTTGAGATGTATTGAGGGGTTTATATAGGGTTTAGTTCTCTTTAGTTAATGCAATTGGCCAATTGGGAGTGTTTGGTAAAAATGGAAGTGATCACGGTCCAAAAACCAAACCGGATCGAACCAGGACGGGACTGAAACCGAGTTGGCTAAAATCATGGACTGGGGACCGGATTGAAATATGTTTGGTTTAGTTCGGTTCAATTGGGTCGGTGCGATCTGGTTCAACAAAGCGTGTATATTGGCCGGTTGTGCCTAAAACCGAATCAAGGACCGAAAATGAGAAAAATGTGAACCGAAGACAGGACCGAAATAGTTTGGTCTAAGTTTAGCGGGTTGGTTTATGGGTTTGATTCGGTACATGATACATTTTGATCGGTTAAAATACTAGTCACATTTTTGAAGTAATAATAATAATAATAAATTTATTTTTGGTTTATTCAACTACATACTTTCTTTGATCTTCGTATTATATTTACTGTAGTCTGTAGTGAGTATGACTCTAAAAATTTATTATTCACTTAAACTTCATTTTAATATGCTCACAATATTTTTTTTATTTCAATTATTTTTCTAAAAATCAACAAATACATGAAATTTTAAAGTGATTTTAAGATCTTAACTAGGTTTTCACGTTACTTTTTATTTTACTTTACTTTTATTTAGCCTATCAAAAGAAACTGTTTTTAAACCTTAACCTTAGATCGTGATATGCTTTATAATAGACATTTAAAACTTGTAATAGGTAATAGCAATCTAGGCAAAAGTTCTTTGTAGATCCAAAAAATACCATAGATCCCAACATGTCATCTTAGCCTTTCATTCCACTTTGATCCAACAGCTAGGATTAATCTAATTTTTTTTTCTTTTTTTCATTTAATAACAAAGGAAAATTGGTTTTTCTTTCTCAGTTAATACTCACCAACCTCATTACTTTCACCCACACAATCACACACCGATTCATCACCGCCTCTCACCATCAATCGATTCATCACCATCAAATAACCCAATCGGAATCATCAACATCAATCACCCAACCTCAAATAACCGATTCATCACCATCAAATAACCGTCACTCACAACACAATAGAACCTGAAAACCTAAAAACAATAGGTTAGTGTGTTAGCTGTTGAATTATTGTGTTAGTTGTGGTTCAGCTTTGGTCACTTTATTCGGTTAGTGCATTATTAGTGATCATGACGATAAGATGATGTGGTGATTTAGATGCACACCATGTGTTTGATGAAATGCGTCTGTGAAGAATTATATGTGATTCTAGTAGAATCATATATGATTCTGAAATGTGTCTATTTCAGTAATAAAGAATAAAAGAATCACATTATCAGGGTTATTTATCTTGAATTAGTTGATGTTTAGGTTAGTTATTGTATTAGTTGATGTTTCAGGCGCACTGTGTTAGTTGATGTTTTAGGCGATGCGTTAGTTGATAGCGGAAGTCGATGCGTTAGTGGTTTTGTGTTAGTTGTTGAATTTGCTTGGCACGTTATGGGCTTTCTTTATAAGTTGTATTATCAGATGGATAGGTTGTCAAAACAACATCTTGTGCTTGCAAAGATGTTGTCAAAACAACATCTTGTGAGACATCTGGCGCTACGGAGCTCTTGTGAGGTCTAATGGCCTCACAAGTAGCCGTGTTCTTATATTGATGTTTTTTTTATATATATATAGTTGTGCTTATACTGACGTTTTTTTATTGTATTCTACTATAATCACATAGTAAAATATATGATTCTAGTAGAATCATATATGATTCTACTAGAATCACATATGATTCTTACTAAAATCATATATGATCTGTTAGACCTCTTGATGGTGATTTTGTGAAGTTGTGGATATGCGATAATTCTTTTGTTTTTATTTGTTTTTATAGGTGAAAAGGACAAATGGTGATACCTTCCTTGGAGGAGAGGACTTCGACAATGCTATGTTGGACTTTTTGGTTAGTGAGTTCAAGAGATCAGAGGGAATTGACTTGACAAGGTCCAAATTTGAGGCTCTAGTAAATAACCTGATCGAGAGGACCATAACCCCGTGCAAGAACTGCGTGAAGGATGTTGGAGTCAAAGTCAAGGAAGTGGATGAAGTTCTTCTTGAATTTGTTGAAATTGGCACTTGGTAGTCATTTGGATAGGTTTGTCATTTGGACCAAATCGGAGTTCGAGAAGCTGGATCGATTTACGGGTCATTTGAAACGAAGAGTGAGAAGAAGAGAGGGTATGTGATGATTTGGCTACGATTATTAATAGTGATGAATTTTGATATGATTATTAATATGCATTCTATGTATATGGTAATAGATATTTGTGTTTTAATCTTCTTGTGTGATGATTTGGCTACGATATTCTATGTATACTATTGAGTGTGCTAAGAAGACTGGGAAGGCTAATGCTTGCAGTGGAACTAGTTGCTGATGCTCTCATCTCTTCTGCATTTTGTACATTTTGTGAACAGTTGAACAACAATTATAGTAGAATCATATATGAAAGTGCTTTAATCATTTTATCGAAGTTGTACTATTTGCGAGTTTAATTTATTTTCTCCAAATAAGTTGGTCCTTTAGCACTATCGTTGTTATATGATGTCTCAAAGAGGGATCTTTATTTTTTATCATTATAATCTGTGATTGTGTTAAAAGAAATTGCTAAGAACTTTCTTTCTAGTGGACATTGCATTCATTAACCAATGTTTCTTATCTTGGAGATAATGTTGCAATTATATATGTAAGAAGTTGCTTTGAAAATAATAATGGTGCAGAAGCAGCATAGTCAAAGACGAGGAACTAGTTGGTCATGCTCTTATCTCTTCTGCATTTTGTACATTTTGTGAACAGTTGAACAACAATTATAGTAGAATCATATATGATTCTGGTAAAATCATATATGATTATTACTGAAACCATATATGATTCTACTACAATCATATATGATTCTATATTAGAATCATATGGGACAAAAAAAAAAGAATGCAGCTGTTAAAACATTCAGCAAAATGTCATGTAAAAATACGTTCACTACTACAACCATCAAACAATATGATTTACATTGCAAGGATCAAACAATATGTTGGGTTCAGTCCCAGATAGATCTTATAAGCCTTAGAGAGAGTATAGTTAACCTGTGTAATCACAAGAAAACTATGGAGAACCTTTACTAGAATTGTATTCACGCGGAAAATAAACACAATACTCAAGAAGACAATTAACACCAATTGCTTGATCCTCTATGGATCTATATTAAATTATGATAACGCTACACGCGTCGTTTGGGGTCAAAGGAACTTCCTTTTCGTCGAGCAAGTTTTTCAACACCCTAGGCAGTGAACCTAATCGTTGTAGTGTAGTATTAGGGTAAGCCACGGGTATTGATATCGTCTCTCAGGGAATAGGAATGCTAGTGAGAAGTTACTACGCTAAGGTTGTGGTTGAGGAAGATTATTTTTATCTTTTTATATTTTTTAAGGAAAGGAAAGGTACGAATCTCGGGATTGAATTTGGGGGTTGGTATTGCTACCGATTACTCTACTTATCTAATTATCTAATCTAAGGTGTATGTAGTCTATGTCTAATTAATGTGTGCTCGTATGATAGTTTAAAGATGTGTTTACTTAGGTTTTACTACTCCTTAATTATCTCCTATTGGTGGTTGAATTGTCACGTCCTTATTCCTAGTTGCGTTGTGTGTCTAAGGTTGTAGGGTATGCGTTTCTCCCCAACTCTTTGAACTTACCAAAGGGTCTCGTCTACAAAACCCACTAGGGATAATAAACTCTTACTCTAAGGCACTCTTTGGATGGTTTAGCTTACAACTACTCAAGGAGTCATATTCTAAGGTACACAAAGATTTAATCAAGCATTAAGTACACAACAAATGACCTATCGCATTAGTAGATCATTAATCAACTAAGATAAGAAACAACCAATCAATATTCAATAATTAAGTTTCATATTCCCTAAGCAAACACATAAGTAAATTAGCCGGACATGGAAAACATGCAAGCATACACACAAATAATCAAAGACATAATTGTATTAATGAAGTAAAACACTTATCTTGGTGTAAGATAGGGTTTGAAACCCTAAAATCTTGTACAAGACAGCCTTGGTTCGGTTTAGGTTTTTACTCCAAAAGACTACACACTAAATAATTGAAAAATTCGGATTCTATATATAATATTACACATGCGACGGCGTCACTTTATGTTTTGTGACGCCGTGTCGCCGTCATTATGGTTTCGTCTTGGCCACGTTAGACTTGCGACGGCGTCACCTTATGCTTGTGCGACGCCGTCCTTCGCCTCTTCGACGCGTCTAGATTACATCTAGGCCGTCCGAGTTCGACGGCCTACTCTTTTATAACTTGACGCCGCCACTTGAAAATGGGAGTTTTGGCCTCGTCCGTCACAAAGATCCTCCGACGGCGCCACACTTAACACCGACGCCACCTTATGTTTTCAAGACTTTGAGTGTCTCGATTCGACTTTGGCCATTTTCTTCAGATAATCGCGCCTTTTCGTCCAAATAAGTGCCATTCTAGCATTTTGCCTTCAAGAGACCTAAAAAGTGAAAAGGAACGATATTAAGCAATAACATATACAAAAGTGATCAAATAAGGGCTTAAACGACCCCTCAAAAAGGTGCCTTTTAAAACCTTATCAAATTACTAACAATGTTATTGAAAAACGTGTATCAAACCCTAGCCGCTAGTTTCTTTTATAGTACAAGAAACCCTAATGTTGCAGCTTGCTAATCACGTAAAAGATATGCACAATCTATTCCTAATTTATCTCATGCATATCGTAACTAAATAACTAATAACGCGGAAACTACATATCCGCAAAAACAAAATAACTATCCGTGGCAACTGCACTATCCGCAGAAACCATGCTATCAGCAGAAACTATAATACTATCAACAGGATCCGTTTTCAGCAGGAACCTACTTTTACATAATTCCTAACAATCCTCCCCTAAACTTGAATTTGACTCTGTTAACTTCTAGTTTCCAGATAGATCTTTACCATGCAAGAGGATTGAGTAGAACCAGCAACTGAAATCAGAGAAATCACCAGCAGAACACCTAAAACCACCAGAGACAGCCATGAAGTCCATAATCCCATCAGCAACTCCTAGATTAGTAGCATCAGGACCAGCAGCATCAGTAACCAGAGTAGATTTGAGAAGCCTTTACCAAGTAGCTACTCACTCTTGGGCTAGCTGGTTCTTGAGTGGAATCATGACATCACCCTGGTGAACCAGAACTGCCCAACACTTAGAACATGAATCAATGGTGTGTTGAATACACTAATGGTTTTTGGCAAACCATCACAGCCATCAATGGATTTGATTTGTCTTTACCTGAAGCCGTTAACTCAGGACTAGTCATGGTGTTCCACTGCCTTTACCACAAGCCATGAACTTGTGGGCTAACCAACTCTTCATCTATGAGGACATGGTGAGTTGAGTACCACACAACTTGTTGGCAAGTTGTCAACCATCCAACGGATTTGAGATCTCTTTACCAGAGCCGTTTGCTCATGGAGTAGCCAATGATTGGTGTGTTAGACCAGGGTACATTGATAACCCTCTGATTTTTAGTAAATCAGCAACTATCAACAGATTTGAGAATACTTACTAGAGTTGTACCCCCATAGTAAGTTAACCATTTGTCACTAAGAACATGGTGAGTTAAAAACCATATATGAAGCACACCTATAGAACATGATCCTCAAAGATGAAAGTTAGAAAACAGACAATAGATATACAAGAATTTATTTTATTTTATTTTTTATTTTTTATTTTTTTAACACAACCAAAGAAAAGATAAGAAATAAAGAATAAGAAACAAATATATATATATATATATATATATATATATATATATATAACAACAAACCATACATCAAGTTGAAGAATCAATGTAGCGAAGAATGAGCTTATCCTTTATCCTTTTACCACCGCTCGCATTAGTCATATCATTCCCAATCTGAGCGAGAGAGAAGGCCAACTTTTTCAACATTTGCTCTAGCAAATGTGCGAGACAAAGGTAATCTGATCCGAAAACATATAAAGATAGACCCCGGACTGTGTCGCACTACATGAATACTAAAGAGTGGATAAAAGTCCAACTAAAACCTTCCACCGAGCTTGACCTTCCCAAATCCTAAACCTGCACCATCTTGATATTTGGAATCAAACAACACTTCAAGGTCACCCAACAACATTAAACCAGCACCAGTTGCAGGATGAGATTCATAATGTTTTGACACCATTCCATAAAGGGCAATAAGATCTTGTTTATCCAAAAAATTAAGGATCTCAGAAAGAAATGTAAAATGCCTAACAGAGCCATCCTTGCGATAAACAGAGTTACAATCACCCAAACCACCAAGACCAGTAGGTGGGAGTTCCCATCTCACCAATGGAGACCAAACTACCAACTCCTCATCTGAATCATCCTCCTCAAAATCCTTTATAAAAGAGCTCTCAGTGGCCTGAAGATCAAAGGAACTCCCCTTCTTTCTTGCTAGACTCTTCTGTCTTCTTCCAAAAGAAGGAGAAGAAGTAGCACTAACATGTGTAGCCTCAAGGGTAACCACAGCCTCCTTTGCAGGTGAGACAACTGGTGGATTTTGTGGAGTGGACACATGCTCTGTCTCATCAGTAGAAAGATCCTTCTCTTCATGAGGTGGCACATTCTCAGCAGAAACTGATGCAGGCATCTCTGTAGAAACCTTTACAGTGCTGGCAGAAGGAATGAATGAAGCCATATCAGCTGGTGTCTCCTTAGTAGAAATGGGAGCATTATCAGAAGCATCAGTAGTCTTCAATCTCTTAGGATTAGGACCTTCCAAAAGAGATTGAGAGTGTTTCACCCTGGTATAAGGATTTAGACCATCATTTTCCAATCTTGAGAGAATGGTGTTATACTCTTTGACTAACTGAACATCAGGCAAGGATTTTACAAATGCCATATTCCAGCCTGTATTATAAACTGCAGAACTTGTATTCTTGACAAATTCTCTCATATGTTTCCTCTGTTCAGCTTGAGAGAGAGGTTTGTCCTTTTTTGCTTTAGCCTTGCGTTCTGCATCCACATTCTTTCTTTGATTCACCAAAGCCATTATATCATCAACATAATTCTCTGAATCAAAGGCACCACCCAAGATAGATTGGGCAAGAGTTGGATTGTTGAACACACCACCAGCCAGTTAACTCCAAGTATCATCTGTAAATCTGAGAGCAAGATCATCCAATTCTTTCCTCCTCTGTGGTGTGACCTCAGGAACTGTGTAAGACTGATGATGAGTGTCTAAATACTCATCATTTTTATTCCATCTGCATCGCAAAAACAAATAAAACACTTTGAAAAGTCTCAAAAAGACGAGAAAAAATATTTAGATCGTATTTTATGCAATAATTGTCAAAATCTAGTCCCCGGTTATTCAAAACATGTATTTTTTCATAAAAGGCCCTCGTGGATTTTCAAGTTGTCAAAATTACCCTTATAAAGTTCGCTTTTGCAAAATGGCAACTTTAGTCCTCAAGTTTCAAAGATTGATGAAATTTACACCGACACTTTAAATTGGAAAATTAATATTTTTAGTCCTTTGGTAATTCAAACTTGTCAAAAGTGGTCCTTATAATAAACTTTGCAAAATTACAGTTTTGGTCCCTCAAGTTTGGTGAATTACAAAAATGGTCCTTGTGATTAAAATACCAAACCCCTTAACCCACGACCCAAAAATAATCAACCCAACCCAGTTTTTTCTAATCCCAACCCAACACAGATTACCCGACCCAACCTCTTCTTCTTTCCCTCTCAAAACCCCTCCCCTTTATCTGCTCCCCATAAACCCTACTTTCTTTCTCTGCTTCCCAGAATACCTCACCCTCTTTTACCCAAAATCCCCAAACCCCAAACACTCCACCACCTCTTTTACCCAGTTCCTCCCACTTCCCAAACCCACTACTTATTTTTCCAGCTCATCCCAATGGCCAAGTCACCAATCCCAGCTTCAAAAGAACCCAAGGGACGACTCTGATTGCTTCTCATATGTACCTACTTGATGGACGGCTTGGATTTGATTTGAGAAAGCACAAATGGTTCTTGGCTGTTTTGCCTCACACAAGAAGCACAAGAGAAGGAATTGAAGACCAAGATGTAGTAGTATAAATAGGAGTTTGTAGCCAAAGTATAAGGCACCCCTAGTTTTAGTCTAAAATTCAGTTGCTGTCTTTTTTTAAATTCCAAGTTGTAGTTTTTTCAGTATTAATGAAAAGTTAATTTTTTATACCATTCTGTTTTAGTATTATGCTTTGTCAAGTCTGATTACTTGTTAAGTTGTTCTCTTAAATTCATATATCAGTTTTACTGAGGGGGAACACCAACCTCAGTTTTCTTTGTGAAATTTTCAAGTTCTCTATACCAAAGAGGGGTGTTTGGTATAAGAACTTTTCAAGGTCAAAACCATTTTTTTTACCCACTTTGACATTTAAGGTCAAAGTTT
Source organism: Chrysanthemum lavandulifolium (assembly GCA_022545495.1). Lineage (NCBI taxonomy): Eukaryota > Viridiplantae > Streptophyta > Magnoliopsida > Asterales > Asteraceae > Chrysanthemum > Chrysanthemum lavandulifolium. Next base: position 108,300,028 of record CM040240.1, read on the forward strand.
TTTCAAGAATTTAGTTGATCTTAATAGGTAAGAAGTATTTTTAGGTTGTGTGAAATAGTTTGGCAAGTAAAAAAGAGTTTTCGAGCTGCAGATGTGACTGTCTTGCGGTCATTTTGGGCCTTTTTCTCAGCTTATTTGAAGCTCAACATTGGCAACATTTGTTTTTCTCAAGCCCCTGTATTACCAACTCATTCTAGTTTCAGTTTTATGCACCAAAGATATCTCTAACTTGGTTTAATTTGAAGTCCAAATCTATCCTATTTCATTTTTTCAAGATCATACCAAAGATATAACGTGGCCAAAATAGTCGATAATGACTTATTTCAAGTCGTTAAAAGCCTCTTTCTTGGCCTCAATCAGTTTTTTCTATAATCTTGGTTATGCTAACTCTAATTTCTGTAGCATGTCTTGATTTTGGAAGCTCACTTCCTAGCTTAAGAATAAGCTGCAAACAGGCCTCATCAGGCTGTTTGTGAGCCTGCAGTCATCAGTTACACAGGTCATTCGTTTGTGCTTATTAGTGCTTATCTGCTGCTTATTAGGTGTACTTTAGTGTCATTTAGGTAGCTTAGTTAGGTTTAGTTTATAGTTAGCTTATTTAAGTCTCACCTAGTGCTCATTCCTTCCTTAGTTAACTTAGGATCTCCCTAGTTTAGGTTCTATGCCAACTGCTTTTCCCATTTATCTTTTAGCTTATCTCGCTTAGGATTTTCTAATTCAGTTATGCTTGTTCACTTGGTTGTTGATTCTATGTTGTGTATGCTTACTTATGTTCAAAATTTTCAAAATGATGTTTGGTTGGTTGTTTTTGAGCTCTCAAGTCTAAAAAGTGTGTTTGTTTAGTTTTTAAAATCGTTGTTGATAAGTCGAGCAAACAAAATTTTATTTAAGCTTTTCTTAAAAAGATTTTCTCAAAAGTTTCTGCTTTAATCTCAAACTCAAGTTTCAAAAGCGAAATCAAGAAAGGAAAATAAAGAGCAAAAGGGTGGGAGGCGTGCTCGAACCCCGAGACCTCCCACACTTATAGAGTGATAGCATGTACTGTATGACCGGTACTCTTGGGACTTTTCTTGGTTTTAGTTTGCAACGCTTATTACTTAAGGTAGTTCGATTAGTAGTAGCTTTTTAGACTTAGCTTATTTTAACGACTTATCCGTATAAGTTGTGCCCACTTTATTTTTCTTAGATTCCCCATAGTGTAAAGTACTTTCTGTTAATTTTTCACAATTTTCTAAATTAGTTTACTATTTTTAATTAATTAATTAGTGTTGAATAGTTTTTAATTCGTAGTAATTAATTTAAAAGTCAAAAAAATACCCGGTCTTTTTCTAAAATTATTTTTTGTCAAATAGAACGTAGGAAAATTAATTTCGCACCCGTAGCCCTTAAATTGCAAAATTTTTACGTTTATGGCTCGGGTTGTTTCCCGGTTTTTACGTTTTTACGTTTTAGCACCCTAGGACTTAGTTTAGCCTCGTTTTATCATTTCTTAGGATTAGTAGTAGTTAGTTTGTAGTTTATTAGGGTTCCCTTGCCTTAATTACTTTCCCATTAATCAATTCGTAGAAAACGTAATTCAAATCAAACAAATCATTAAAACCAATTCAAGTTCAAATCACAAAACTCAACGATTCCTTCAATTTCACACCTCGTTGGGACACGGCCCGGGAAATCACTTTTCCGGTATCACTTTTATCACCCGTAAGATTTGATACGTTAATCTTTTTCCTAAAGGGTTAATTTGTCGAATTTTACGGTTATTTTGATATACGTTGATATTGTGTTTTTCACCACTCACTTTACACGAACCAACTGACTTTGAAACTCTGCATCATAAGTAGCCTGAGTTTTTACAGCAATTTCCTTATCACGTTGTGAAATCTCATGAAGACTCAATAGCCTAGCTTGTTCAGCCTTAAATGCATCAGAGTCCATATCCTCATCTAGTACTTTGCCTTTGCCCTTATCAACTTGAGAAGCAGGCAAAGACTCATCCTCAACTGAATAATCCTTTGGATCAGAGGGAATAGACTTAGGAATCTCAGAAGCAACAGATGAAGGATCAGGCTTATTTGCAGCAACAGACGTGTCAGTAGTATCTAAAGCCTCTGATTCCTTATCCTCACACACCTTGTCAGAAGGAACGTGTACATAATCAGCAGCAACAGAAGGTTCAGAAGAATCCACCATACTAGCTTTGAGGGCCCTTTGACTTAGATAACTCCTCTTCCTAACCTGCCTCCGTTGAAACACTTGAACTTCTGGATCCTTTGGAGCTAGAGTCTCTCCTAATGAAACAGATGCCAAGACATGTAGTGCCTCAAGATCAATATGTGTCCTCTCATTACCATGTTCCTCCTCAGAATCAGACACCACAAATCTGCTCCTCTTATTATTAAGCCTAACCTCCAAATCTATTACCCTCTTCAATAACTTAACCAAAGCACCACCAAGAGTCTGCTAGGTCTCTTTAAGCTCATCCCTGGATTCTTGAAGTTTAAGCTCCAAATCATCAACCTTCTTGATATACTTGTTGAGTAAACTAGACATATGCATTAGTACATTAGGATCCTCAGCTCCACCAGCAGGATTACCTGTGGTATTTGGAACTTCATTGGACCTTGGAGGAGATACATGAAAATCATCACCAAAAGTGGTGTCATCCTCAAAATAATGTCTAGGAGGACTAGCAGGTGGAACAAAAGGTTGGGGAGGATTTATCTCAGTCTCAACAAGAATTTGTTCCTGTGACTCAGAGGCAACCACTAGCTCCTCAGGAGCAACAATGACTGGTGAGGGTGGGGCAACATGTTGAGGTGAAGGTGGTTGTTGGTCATCAGTGGCAACCGATGCAGAGGCACCAGCAGCAACATTGACACCAGGCAACATAGAGGGTAACAGAGGTATGTGTTCACCATCAAAATTAGTTTTCATTGTAGCAAATAACTTAGCAGTTAATTTAGTAATGACCCTTGGAGTTTTATCAGAGGTTTCAATGCCTAATATCATTTGAAGAAATCTAGGATACATAAGAAATTTATGTTTGGTATCCTTTATATTCTTAAGCATTTCCTCAAAAATAAATCTTGAAAAGGTATGCTCTCTACCATAGGCCAAACAGATTATAGCATTTGCAATAGAACTAGAAAATTGATCCCAACCCCCAGATTTAGGACTCAAACACTGAAGCAAGGTATGAACTAAAAACCTCCACTTAGGGCAAAACTTATTTTTATACCAAATGATTTTCCCATCAAAGGGATACCCTAAGCTGGTTAGACCAGCAATAATCTCATCTCTATTGTTCTCAAAGAGACCACATTCATCATCAAATTGTAACTGAGTCCTAATGAGAGACTCAGTTATCACATACTCTTCTCCATCAATGGTAGCCACAATCTCCTTGGTAGAACCAGTAGGAGATCGCTCATGAGCAGTGGACCAAAATTGCTTGACAAGAGAGTCATAAACAACTGAAGGAGAGAAAGTGAGAGCATACCTGATCTTGGAACGCAGAAGAAAATCAATCATGGAGTCATACAAATCACTCCCTTTGCCATGTTCCAAGAAAGCAACTTTGTTGTGATCTCCTTTGTAATCGAGTGTTGCCATTGATACAGAGTGAGAAGATTGAAGATGAGTAAGATTCAAATTAAGAGGGAATTGTGGTGTGGGATACGTCTGATTGACTATTTAAATGAGTTACCCAAAATAGTCGTTTAAATTGACAGCAGATTCGGAACAAATCTTTGACCAATTTTGACTTTAAATAAATCCCGAATTAAATTCCCAAATCTTATCAAAATCAGCAGCAATGAAAAGTCAACCAGCGGAAACCAAGCAGTCAAACAGCAGAAACCAATTAGTTTTTGTCCGTAGTTACTAATCCAAAGCTACCAGAAGAATCCACAACTCATCAGCAGACACAATCACAATAATAAAGAAGCAATGAAGAAGGAATCAAATCAAATCTTTGACCCATAACAAAGGCCTTAATAGCTCCAATCAGAACTTTTAGCGATACAAATTCCAACCATCAATATTTACCATAAATTCTACCGACCTAAGATTCCATAAAGCCTATAAAACCAACCCCTTGCATCAGCAGCCATACAAACAAATCACATAACCCTAATCAGCAAAAACGACTAACAACTAAATAACCATGAACAACTCGCCAAACCACCCTATTGAACTATCATCATCTGACAGTGAACCAAACTGGCTTAACTACTTTCCTCCTGGTGCATCCAACAGTGTGACTTACATCTCTAGAGAGCCTCCTAGCAAGTCACCATTTGCATACACTTCTTCAGATGAAGATGTTCCCAATCCTCCTCCTCATGCAGAGATTGAAGTATCCAGCGTTGAGCTCAATGCCATGAATGAAGACACTGATGATGAGGTTAATGATCCAACCTACAAGCCACACAACTTCAGGCCACTCAATGTTGCTCCTCTTGCTATTCTACCACCAGGTGCTTCAGTTCCAAACCCCCAACCTTCCACATCAAACCCCACCAAGAGAAACACTGTGATGGGTCTAGCTGCAGCGCCAGTGTGGGAATGGATGGACAAGCAGGGAAAAGAGCATCATAGGATGCCGGAGTGGGGAAACAGGAGGCCAGAGAGGAGGCCTTGAAGATTGAAGCCATAGTCTGGAGGAGTGTTGGGTCTGGAGGAGTGTTGAGTCATGCTTGTTATGTAATGAGTCTTGTATTGTTCTCACTGCATCTTTGAATGCAGTGTTTTAATGAATAAAAGACTTTTATCCTTGCTCTTTTGTTATTTGTTCCCACTAATTGTTTGTTTGAAACTTGATATGCAAGATGGTTAGTAGAACACAGAACATACAACACAAATATATACAACTATATACACAAAATATGCAAAAAGATACAAACTATACAACTTAAATCCTCCCCTTACACCAGAAACCTACCCTTAGGTACAATCCTCCCCTCAAACACACCAATCAGAGGTTGATCATGCCTATATGGACAACCAAATATTGAAATCTTGGACCATCAAAAGCTTTTGTTAACAAATCAGCTACATTTTCATCTGTATGGATTTTAACCACTTGAATAAGGTGTTTTTCATTAGCATCTCTGATAAAGTGGTGTCTTATTTCTATGTGCTTAGTTCTTTGATGAAAACAGATTTTAACAATGCATATTGTACTTTGGTTGTCTATAAAGATTTTTGTGTTCATAAAATTGAACCCATAATCCAATAAGCGATTTTGAATCCAAAGTACCTAACCACAACAACTAGCAACAACAACATATTCAAACTTCAGAGAAGATGTGGCCACTATGGTCTCGCTTCTTGCATTGCCGGAGATTAATCTCCACCCAAGAACCGACAACCCCCAAGAGTAGATTTTGATCAAAGTTGGCACCAAGATAATCACCGCCACTATAAGCTTCCAACTCAAATGGAGATTCTTTAGGATACCAAAGACCCAGTTTAGGTTGGCCTTTGAGATACTTGAAAATCTTCTTGACTGCAGTCAAATGGGAAGTCAAAGGAGTGACCTGATGCCTGGAACATGCACTGACTACAAACATAATGTCAGGCCTAGAGGCAGTCAAATACATGAGGGAACCAATCATAGATTTGTAGAGATGAACATTAACATCAGGATCTGGTTCATTATTTGACTTAGCCTTAGGAGCTTCATAGGGTGTAGTTGCAGTCCTAACTAGTTCCATATCAAACTTCTTGAGGATGTCATGCACATACTTCTCTTGATGAATGAAAATACCATCTGATTTCTACTGCACTTGAAGACCCAAAAAGAAAGTAAGTTCACCCATTGCACTCATCTCAAACTCACTTTTCATCAACTCCTCAAATTCCCTGCACCAAGCCTCTTTGGTAGAACCAAAGATAATGTCATCCACATATACTTGCACAAGAATGATATCCCTGGAGCTCTTCTTGATAAAGAGAGTCTTATCAATAGCACCTCTCCTGTATCCATGTTTCAACAGGAATGAGGAGAGCCTAGCATACCAAGCTCTAGGTGCTTGATGAAGTCCATAGAGTGATTTAACCACTTTGAAGACCATATATGGATTATGAGGGTCTACAAATCCCCTGGGCTGAGTGACATACACTTCTTCCTCAATTTCACCATATAAAAGGCACTTTTCACATCCATCCGATAGACCATGAAGCCCATGTAGGAAGCAAGCGCAAGAAGAGTCGATGGCCTCTACTCTTGCAACAGAGCAAAACCTCATCATAATCAATACCATCTTCTTTTCTGTGACCTTGAGCAACCAACCTAGCCTTATTTCTAACCACAATCCCCCTAGCATCCCTCTTACATTTGAGAATCCACTTTGTCCCAATAACATACTTTCCAGGAGGCAATTGAACAAGCTCCACACATTTTGATTTAAGAACTGTTGCATTTCCTCTTGCATAACAGCTACCCAATCATCATCTGCCAAAGCCTGGGCAACACTGGTAGGTTCAACTTGAGATAGGAAACAAGCAAACAGACAATGATGATAGTCTATATGATTGTTCCTATGTTGATCCTGAATGTAACTAAGAAATGCAGATTCACCAAAATTTGACCTCTTGACCCTACTTCTAGTTTGCACAGTTGAAGTAGGATCACCAATGATAAGAGATTGTGGATGAACTGTGTTAATCCTCTTTGTAGAATGAGGACTAACATCAATGGATGTGGCCAGATTAGTAACTGAAGGACCAAAGTCATCATCATAGGAAGAAGAGCCAAATATGCCTGTTCTTGACAAATGATGAATGCCTTCCAAATCAGAGCTTGAATGCCTTCCAAATCAGAGCTTGAATGTTGTGAATTGGCTAAGTCATATGGAGTTGGAAATCTGGTGGGAGAAACATCTAAACCCAAAGTATCAGCAGATGGAGTATTGGAGGGAACCACAGGAATACCATCACTAGCGTAGTAACAGAACACGACTCAAAGAAGATCGTCATCGGCAAAGAATCGACCCATTACCGGAAGGATCACCACATTACCACGAGAACGGATATACTACCAAGAAGATCAAAGTTCCTGCGGGCTTCAATAGTTTCCTGCCTTAGGAGTTCCTCTGTTTCTTTGGAGAATTCATAACCAAACTTCTCAGCATCATCCTTAGTTGCATGCTCTTGGCGTTGAAGCTTCACAAGTTCTTCTGCATATCCCAGATCACTTGAAATTTCATGAGAAGCAGATGTGTCCTTGTTACCAGAAAAGTGGTTAGTAGGAACTGAAGGAACAACTATAAGTTGTTCATCACACTGAACTGCCTCATCATCCGAGGAACCCGCAATGTTAGTATGAGCATCTTGTGGTTCTGCAGAAGGTTAGATTTATAACAGTATAACCCAAGTGATCGCTAAATAGTCAAGATCAAAGTACCATTCTTGACTGCTCCCCGAACATTTGGCTTGTCCTCCATAAATCTCGATTCTGTCTCTTCAATCCTTTTTGTGGAGATGTTGTACACCTCGTAAGCTTTACTATGAGTGAATAGCCTACTACAAATCCCTCATCAGCTTTCCCTTCAAACTTGCCCAAATGATCACTGGTGTTAAGGATGGTGACATGACAACCAAAAGGCTTATGGTGGCTAATGGTAGGAACCTTGCTAAATAAGAGTTCATAAGGTGTTTTGTTGTGAGGATTAGTTATCAACACCATGTTCAATACATAACAAGCGGTCTTGATCGCTTGATCGTAACATGGTAGGTAACTTAGAATCAAGAAGCATAGATCTTGTTGCTTCAATCGTGGTTCTATTTTTCCTTTCAAAGAACTCTATTTTGTTGTGGAGTCTGCGCGATCTTGTAATCCCTTTTATCCCCTTTGTAGCACAAAGCTCAATTAATTGGCATTCTTAAACTTTGTTCCATTGTCACACCTAATGGCTTTAACCTTTTATTCAATCGATTCTCTACTGTGGCAATAAAGTCTTGAAGATTTCAAATGTTTCATCTTTAGTCCCCAAGAAGAATGCCCAAGAATACCTACTATAGTCATCAAGAACCACCAAACATTAGTACTTGTGATCAATGCTTCGATAGATGTAGGACCAAAAGATCCATATGAAGAAGGCGCAAGGGCTCAATGATAGTGCGGACAGCAGCAATGGACTTATAGGAAGCCTTGTGTTGCTTTCCCTTGTTGCAAGCCACACAGTTGTATTCATTAGTAAAGACCTTGGAAGGAAGTCCATGACTAACCCAAGTTTTGCCAGCTTGTTGATTGTTTTGAAATTAACATGAGCCATCCTTCTATGCCATTTATTAGATTCATCCAAGGATGCTTTTGCCACCAAACAAGCTAAATCACCTGCAAGCTGAACTTCATTGAGATTGAATGTATACATATTTTGTTTCCTTGGCACCTTCAGAACAACTTGACTGTCATCAGGTATCTGGAAATCTTTTGAGAGAACAAGACATTCAGTATCAGTGAACAACACAAAGTTTTCCTTGTTACATATTTGGGACACATAAAATAGGTTGAAGTTTCTCAATTCTTCCACATAAAACACATTCTCAAAGTCCAGCTTGGAAGTTCTAATAGTTCCCTTCCCTGTAATTTTGCCATCTCCTCCTCCAAAAGTAACAGTACCTCCTTGAAGAGATACAAAATCATGGAGTCTGTCTCTGTTCCCTGTCATACTCCTAGAACAACCACTATCAACAATGCCTAAATCTTTATTAGAATGAGGATCATCCTACAAGTTAAAAGATATACAACAACATTAGTATACATGGAGACCCAAGCCATCACTGACTTGGGCCTGCCTTGTGGATCATATTAGATAAACCTGCAGATTGATGAGATACACCATTGTTCTTGGAACCCTTCATGAAAGATGGTCTATTGTGTGTCCAAGAGCAACCTGCTGAGGGCTTAACAGCAGTATCCCACCTTGCCCCCCTTTTATGTAATTGGTCATTATTAACAGGCATGTATCCATTTTGAAAGTAAGTACTAGTAGGTCTGTATAATGGCCTATAAACATTTCTTCTCCAACACGATGAAGATGGCTTGTCAGCAGAAACTGGGTTACCAGTGGCAACTGGTCTACCAAAGAAGAATCGGTCTACCAAGTAATTGGTTCTCATTGGTCCTCACATGTGTTCCAGAGGGAACAAACAGAAGAATGTTGGTCACATCATTCCATATAGGTCTATATCTCTGTTTATTAGTACAAACACCCATCTGTTTCTCATAAAAATCATAATCTTTGATAAGATGACGTGTACTACCACAAACAAAACATGATTTCTTCTTAAAATGCTTGTTCAAAACATGAATAGTCTTATCACAAACAAAATTATTCAAACCACAACCAAAATCAGAATTGTTTTTAACAAAATCAACAGAACAAGAAATGTTTCTAAAATGAGCTGTCTTTGAAGAAGATTCATTAACAGCAACTCTTGGGGCATGAAAGGGCTTGGGAGAGGTAGACTTGGGCGTTGTAGACTCTTCACTTGAATTACAACTGGCATAGTCTTTAGACTGGGTCTCTGAAGTCCTATTACTGGAAGAACAAGAGACAAAAGTATTAGATTCACTGCCAGTGTCAGATAAGTCATTGGACTTTTGACCATAGGTCATATGTGATTCATCCGAGTCGAGTCTCAAGTTAGGTGGCCTAACAATACCATTTATAGAAGAAGGAACTGAATGCATTTCACCTTGTTTTATATATTTAATGGTTTTCTATATTTATCTTCTTCTTCATCAGTGACAAGATTAAAAACATTGTATTCATTGGGGTCATACATCTCATTTGGATCAATATAGTCCTTGAAGCCCAACCCCATCTTAGTTTTAACAGACATTGAACTATTCCACAGTTTATCTAGGTTTCTAGCCTGTTCTTGCCACTGTTTATGCCTAGCCACCTCTGAATCTAGATTAGCTTAAAGACCCTCTTTTTCAGCAATGACCTTAACATATTCTTTCTTGTTAAATTTTAGCTTGTTCAAGGTGTTTTCCAAATCTCTTTCTAAAACTTTAATTTTCTCTTCAAGAGCCAATTGATTTTGTTGGTACCAGGCCTTTTGTTTTTCTAAAGATTTAACAGTTTTCTTATAGGCCTGGACCTGAATAAAATATTCTTTATATTGGCCATTAACATCATCAAATTCACTTTTAAGAGCATCATATTTAGCATTACAACCAAACATACAACTTTGTACCTGAGAAGTGATGCCCATTAGTGCAATCTCATCAGCAGTATCAGCAACCAATCCAACTTGAGGATTGTCATCCTCAGCTTCATTCACATGCTCATCCCAGTCAACCCTAGACTCCAAAGATAGCAGGGCTGTAGGTTTCACCTCTTCAGCTTCCTTGAGCTTGTATGCATTATACCTTCTTCTGTCACCTCCCTTCTTTTCTGGACATTCTCTAGCAAAGTGACCAAGTTGGTTGCATTCAAAGCACTTGATCTTCTTCCTGTCAAACCTGGCTGATTCTCTTCCCTTGTAGCCAAACTTCCTCCCAGAGCCCTGCTCAAACCTGTTGACCTTCACAGCAAGCATGGCCATCTGCCATTTGAGGTCCATCTCCTCCAAATCCCATTTATCCACTTGTTCAAAATCTTCATAGGCCAACTGCTGTTGGTCTTCAGTTTCAGAAACAAAAGAGTGAAGCACATCCTCTATCATAGAATTGGACTTTGATTTTCTTGTAGAAGAAGTGTATGTTATGGTTGTTGCTGATGAAGAAGTGGGACTTTCAGCATAAGACACCATTGTGTTAGCACTGGTAGCACTAACAAAAGCTGAGTGTGTTGGAGTTGGAGAATAAGATGAATGACCCTTGATATCAATTTCAAGGGATCTAAGCTTATTGTATAAGTCATCAAAGCTTAAGTAGTCAAGGCCTCCCTTGCCTTGAGTGTGAGAGAAACCCGCCTCCGTGAAGAAGGTAAAGCACGAAGGAACTTGAGATTACATTCCTCATTGTCGTTTGGACTTCATCCGATTTAGTTGGTCGAGGATTTTCCGAACTGTCATACCCTTGTGTATGCCTTCTCTTCTAATTTGAAAACTCCCGAAAGTTCGCTTGAGCATTGACTTCCTCATCTTTTTAGACTCTTCGTTACCTCCAAACCTTGCTTTTATTGCTCTCCAGATTTCTCTAGCATCATAAAGATAATAAAAGTCACTCATATGCTCATCTGGAAGAGCCTGAAGCAAGGTAGTCCTTGCCTTTGTTTCCCTATGAAGTGCAAGCTGTTATGCATTACCTGTTGCTGGAAGAATTATCACATTCCCATCAGAATCTCTTCCAGTAGCCTTCTTACTGTTGCCTTTTAGAACAATGTTCCATAGATTGATGTCCATGTTGGAGATATAATTTTCCATCTTCATGGCCCATATGTCATATTCGTCCTTCTTCAGGTAGGGAAATTTTGCATTGGTGTTGGACATGGTGGTAACTACCTGCTGAATAGTGGATTGGGTGTTTGATGGCTCAGGCTGTTCTTCATTTTCTGAATCTGAATGTTTTGATGATGTCATTGTTATGGTTTTGAGAAAGAGAGTAAGACTGTCTTCTAAGAAAGATTCTCACAAGGCTCTGATACCACTTGTTGGGTTCAGTCCCAGATAGATCTTATGAGCCTTACAGAGAGTATAGTTAACCTGTGTAATCACAAGAAAACTATGGAGAACCTTTACTAGAATTGTATTCACGCGGAAAATAAACACAATACTCAAGAAGAGAATTAACACCAATTGCTTGATCCTCTATGGATCTATATTAAATTACTAACAATGTTATTGAAAAACGTGTATCAAACCCTAGCCGCTAGTTTCTTTTATAGTACAAGAAACCCTAATGTTGCAGCTTGCTAATCACGTAAAAGATATGCACTATCTATTCCTAATTTATCTCATGCATATCGTAACTAAATAACTAATAACGCGGAAACTACATATCCGCAGTAAACAAAATAACTATCGCTGGCAACTGCACTCATCCATGAAACCATGCTATCAGCAGAAACTATAATACTATCAGCAGGATCCGTTATCAGCAGGAACCCACTGTTACATAATTCCTAACACAATATTTATTTCATAATAAAATCACATATTATTCTACTACAATCATATATTATTCCACTAGAATCATATGTGATTCTTTTCTACTAGAATCATATGTGATTCTTTTCTTCTTTATTACAGAAACAGATAAAACATAAAAACTAAAATATTCTACTACAATCATATATAATTCTACTAGAATCATATATGATTCTTTTCTTCTTTATTATATAAACATATCGATATAACAGAAAAACTAAAATATGTGATTTTGCTACTAGAATCATATATGATTCTTCAGAATCACATATGATTCTTCAGAATCACATGTGATTCTTCACATCGCATTTCATCAAACACATGGTGTGCATCTAAATCATCAACATCTTCATCACGATTTTCAGATCCACGACACGATTTTCAGATCCACAACACGATTTTTAGATCCACAACACGTTATATACATCCACCACATGTTATATACATCCATAACTTGAACAAAGAGTAAATCCACCACACGGCAACGTTAAATTGGAATGTAATCAGGTGTACGGCGGCAGAGCGACGGCGGCGACGGATTTGGTGGTGATGAAGAAGGATTTGACGGTTATGATAGTGGATCGGTGATGATGGCAGATCGATGAAGATGGTGGATTGGTGATGGTGGTGGATCGATGATGGTGGAGCGCTGATGGTGGTGGTCGGGTTTTGTTGTGTGTGTGTGTGGTTTTTTTTTACCCTAAATTTTTTGGGAAATAAGGAAGGTAGTTTTTTTTAGTTAATATATTTGACTTTTTTGCCCTTCTAAGTGTATATACATGATTTAATCTTAGCCTTTGGATGTAATTGGATTAGATGGTTGGAATGCATTGATTGGTTTTATGATTAAATATGGATCTATAGGGATCTCAACTCTACTTTTAGTACATCCACACTTTGACAAATACTTGTTTAAAGAGAAAATTACAAAATGGGCCAAAAATCCAACCTTGATCTATTATCTAGTCACTTTTAACACCTTTTTCCGATATTGGTCATGCTCAACTGCTCGACTCCATTATTTTTATGACATGTGTCCTTACAAGTACAAGTGTTAGGTAAAGATATTTTTTTGCTTTTAACTTAAATGACAAATTTACCCTTATTATCTTTCTTTATTAATTATATCACCTACCCTCACCTAACTCCATCCACCTACCTCACCACCTTACCAGTCCATAACCACCACCACCACCGCTGCTCATCTGCTCGACCACCACTGCTCAACCACAAAAATTATCTATACTGATCAAAACCGACACACAAAATTACTTATTTCATCACTCGATCCACACATTCAATAAATCCATCTCCAACATAACTTTATTTCATCACTCAAAAAACAAACACCCATATTATATACATAACCAGTAACCAAACCCTTAATTAACAAATCCGGTACGTGAAACATTGACTAGTCTTAATTAACCACAATTTTATTATTAAAAAAAAAAAAAAAGCATCGCATATCTAAAAAAAAGATGTTACAAGAGCATTACATCATATTAGTCAACAAATCATCATATTAACTTTTCTGTTGACCAAACGAAAATAGTTGCAAGAGCATTACATCATATTAGTCAACATTATAAAAAAGAAAAAAAAAAGCATCACGCATCACAAACGAAAACAGTTGGAAACATTATAAAAAACAAACGAAAAACAATTGAAACATTATAAAAAACCCATCTGCTAAAATACCGAATCTCATTTGTTTTTTTTTAGAGATCTTTAAAGAAACATCATAGATCGAATCTCACAATCACTACACCTCCACCGACAGTTGAAACCTTATAAAAACAAACTCGAAATAGAAGCATAACAACACAAGACCTCAGATTTGTTCAAAGATCTAAAGTGATTGAACAAAAACCCATCATAGATCTTGAACAAGAAATGAAAACAAAATCAAATACCTTACTCGAGACCTTGTTTAAAGATCTTGAAGCCTTTTAATAAGAAAGAAACCAAAAGAGATTCGGTACTTTAGTGATTGTGAGATTCGATTTTGGAAGAGGTTATTGTGTTCCGGTTGAGATTTAAGAAAAAGAGGAGATAAAGTTTTGTTTGTCTCTCTAATTTCAATAAGAAAAGAAAGATATGAAGTTATTGTTAGTGTAAGAGATAAGATTTGTATGGATATATTTGAGTAGGTAAGAGAGAGAAGATAAGGATATTTTTGACTTTATAATAAGATAAAATATCAATTATTACCTTACATGTGTACTTGTAAGTGACATGTGTTATAAAATGAATGGAGTCGAGCAGTTGATCAGTTGCACATGACCAAAATGAGAAAAAGATGTTAAAAGTGACTAGATAATAGATCAAAGTTAGGTATCTTTTTTAAAATACTACTACTTGGCTAAAAACTCTTTATGTTCATGTCTAAAGAGTCACGAATAACATGGCTATATAGGAAAAGACACAAAAAAAAAGGTTCCTCTGCATGACACACCGAAAGCTTGTTCATTTAGGTAATTTTCGCTATTGATCTATGGATAGATACACGTGACCTCCCTGAAACCTTTTCTAATATGTGAATAAAACTATAAATAGTTGAATAAAACTAGGGCCAAGGGTGGTAGATGTCATATTCTTTTGGCTAATTTATGAATGTGTTTAACATTTACTTTGAAACAGTTCACAATATGAAAAATTCGGGGTTAGTTTATAAATCCTTCTTCAACTACATTCCTTTCAAGTTCTTAACAAGGTAACTTCTTTTGTTCATTTATGATGGGGAGGTGAAACTAGTGTTTGCCATTTGACGACTTAACAAGGTAATGTATCTTTGATTCTTGAAGCAAGTTTGGTTCAGGTTTGGTCACTTTATTCAGAATCACATATGATTCTTCAGAATTATATGTGATTCTTCACAGACGCATTTCATCAAACACACGGTGTGCATCTAAATCATCAACATCTTCATCACGATTTTCAGATCCACAACACGATTTTCAGATCCACAACACGATTTTTAGATCCACAACACGTTATATACATCCGCCACATGTTATATACATCCATAACTTGAACAAATAGTAAATCCACCATACGGCGACGTTAAATCGAAATGTAATCGGGTGTACGGCGGCGGATCGACGGCGGTGACGGATTTGGTGGTTATGAAGACGGATTTGACGGTGATGATGGTGGATCGGTGATGATGATGGATCGATGAGGATGGTGGATTGGTGATGGTGGTGGATCGGTGATGGTGGTGGCCGGGTTTTGTTGTGTGTGTGTGTGTTTTTTTTACCCTAAATTTTTTGGGAAATAATGAAGGTAGTTTTTTTTTAGTTTATATGTTTGGCTTTTTTGCCCTTTTAAGTGTGTATACATGATTTAATTTTAGCCTTTAAATGTAATTGGATTAGATGGTTGAAATGCATTGATTGGTTCTATGTTTAAATATGGATCTATAGGGATCTCAACTCTACTTTTAGTACATCCACACTTTGGCAACTACTTGGCTAAAAACTTTTTGTGTTCAGGTCTAAAGAGTCACGAATAACATGGCTATATAGGAAAAGAAAAAATAAATAAAAATAATAAAAATAAAATGGTCCTCTGCATGACACACCGAAAGCTTGTTCATTTAGAGCATTTGCTATCATAACGCCCCCCCCCCCTGTGTTAACCTTTAACGTGCGAGCGTTATAGCTCGTTAGCGACACCACAACCCACGTTAACGTGGCGTTAAGGTGTGTAAGTTATGCCACTAACGTGGCGTTAAGGGACAAATGTTGCATTAAAAAAAAAGTCACTTTACACCCCCCTAACGTTATGCCACTAACGTTAGGGTTTAAAATTCATTTACCCCCCTCCCGTTTCAAACGGCTATTTTTAATATAAAAATTCAAAAATATTTTTTACCACTATAAATACCCAACTAAAACACCAATTTTTTTTCCCATTTTCATAATTCAAATTCAAATTTATATACTTCTCTCTCACTTCCATAATTCAAATTCAAGTTCATTCACAATGGATCCGAATCAAATTGATGAATTACCTCAAGAATGGTCGACGTTGATGACGAACCGACTTAATTTATGGCGGCCAGCGTCTGATATCGACCAGCATTGGAACAAGAAGCATCTCAACCTCGCTTTACTGTACCCATATATATCGTGAACGCGAGATTGCAGAAGAACATCTGTGTAACGACTATTTCATTCAAGGTTTAAGTATTCAAACCGGAATTTTCGTAGAACATTTCGTATGCGCCGGAAACTATTCCTGCAAATAGTCGAAGGTATTGAATCTTATACTTCCGAAAATATTCTAGATCATTTTAATTTCTTTAGGCAATCACCTGATGCTACGGGTCGAATGAGTTTAAGTGTTCTAATGAAGTGTACGTCTACCATACGCCAATTGGCGTACGACACCACACCCGATGCATTTGATGAATACTTGCAAATGGGTGAGCCTACTTCGCGTAATTGTCTTAATAATTTTAACAAATGCATTATTGATTTGTTTATGCCGGAGTATTTAAGAAAACCAACTTGGGCGACATTCAAAATATTTATCAACGACATGAAGAGTGTCATGGTTTTCAGGGAATGCTTGGTAGCATTGACTGTATGCACTGGGAATGGAAAAATTGTCTTGTGGCTTGGCAAGGGCAATTTGGTAGGGGTGATAAAAAAATACCCGACAATTATGCTTGAAGCTGTTGCTTCTCAAGATTTATGGATTTGGCATGCATTTTTTGGGATGGCGGGGGTGAATAACGATATTAATGTTTTAGACTACTTTCCGTTATTCGACGACATTCTTTCTGACGATACCCCAAGAGCCCCTTATATGATCAATGGAACTAGGTATGAACATGGGTATTACTTGGTCGACTAGATTTACCCACGATTAGCAACTTTCGTCAAATCCTTCTCGTCAACAACTCGACAAAAACATACGTACTTTAAAAGGAAATAAGAAAGTGCCCGAAAGGATATTGAACGTGCTTTTGGTGTGCTTCAAGGACATTGGGGTATACTACAACAATCGGCACGTCAAATGGAAATTGTCAATATACGTAGAATCGTGTATTCTTGCATTATTTTACATAACATGATTATAAAAGATTAAAAATTTGCATTACGTGCCTATAACGACGTGTAGGTGGATCCGTCAGCACGTTTGAGGCAACGAAGATGGGTCGAAAGATGTGATACTCACCGTCGTAAGGCAAAAGAAATACGCGATCGAGAAAAGCATACCCAACTCCAAATGGACCTTATGGAGCATGTTTGGCAGAACAATCTTGAACGACAACAACAACAAGAGAGCGACGATGATAAATAAGTATTTGGTATGTTTTGTTATTTTATATTTGATATTGTAATATGTTTAAGTTAATGTTATGTTTTTTAATAAATGAAGTGTTTGTTTTAGTTTAGGAGTTGAATTTAAAAAATGTGAGTTAAGGTTTAACCTTGAGATGTTATGATAGTAGGTGTTTTTTGGGTGAATTAAAGTGAAATGTTAAAGCCGATGTAGCTTGCGCTATTGATCTATGGACAGATACACGTGACCTCCCTGAAACCTTCCTAATATGACTATAAAACCAAAAATAGTTGAATAACTAGGGCCTAGGGCCTAGGGCCTAGGGCCTAGGGTGGTATATATGTCATATTTTTTGGCTAATTATGAATGTGTTTAACCTTTACTTTGAAACAGTTTCCCAATATGAAAATTTTGGGGTTACTTTTATAATCCTTCTTCTACTACATTCCCTTTCAAGTTCTTAACAAGGTAATTTTTTGGTTCATTTTTGTTGTGGAGTTGAAACTAGTGTTTGCCATTTGACGACTTAACAAGGTAATTCATCATCTTTGATGTTATGTTTTATAACTAAAACTAGAACTTAATGTTGCCCATCAAAAGAAAAAGGAACATTTAATGTTGTCATCCCAAGTTTGTGTAGGGTCAAATGGTTAGTGTTGTTTCATTGTTGTAGAGGTGTAGTGTCTCAAATCTTTGTGGTCAAATCAAGATCAAAGGGTTTAACAAGTTTTGGTGTCGGATATAAGAGGTAAGCTGTCTTGATTCTTGAAGCAAGTAGTCAAACTTAATCAAGCACTTTAACAAAGTCTGACTAAAATTTATCCTCCTAGCTATATTCAGTTTTGTTGATGTTAGTTTGTGTGGGTTGTTATCTTTAAGTTTATACTACTTTATTATTCAAACTATAGCTCTCAGTCATATCGTATTTTGAAATGATCAGCTGCGATAGGCACCAATCGCTTCAAGCCATGATGACTTAATGCACATGATGGTGTCGGGTCAAGTCATCGTAAGTAGGTGTATCGGTTTTTGAGATGTTGCTTGGTGATCTTGGCTGCATATTTGGTTTTACGGATTTTTTATTTTATTTTATTTTATTTTTTTGTTTGGTTAGCGAATTTACTCTTTCCTACAACTATAGCTAGGGATGTTAACGGGCCGGGAAATTTCAGTGATCGAATTCCCCATCCCGGTCGGGGAATTGTTTTAAAGTTCCCATCCCCGCGGGCACTCGCAGATTTTCCACCCTTATGAAATAAACTTAAAGCTACACAAACTCATCGAAAATAAAGTGTCTCAAAAAACGTACACTCTACATGGTTAGAATAATTAGAATGTCAATTCAGCTTTATAGCATTGTAAATATTGAAACATCTCATATAATATAAAAACAATGTGTATCATGTATTTGGACAAAACGTTGGTTGAATAATATGTAGTTGATGCTTATACTTTTAATGGTATTTGATCCTTTAAATATCACATGCTACTTGTCAATACTCATAAATATATAGATATATAAGTAAACTAGTATGAATGCACATATAATTTTTATCTATTTATACATTAAAGAGTTGGGGGTCGGGGATTTATGTTATTTGCATCCCTGGTTTCATAATTCGGGGATTCCCCGTCCCCGTCTCCATCCCCGGTCAACTCAGGGATTCCCCGGTCAATCAGCTTTGGGGATCTGATCCCTGTCGGATACGGTTTTTTTTTTGCCATCCCTAACTATAGCATAAACGTATTTATATGCTGCAATAGGTAGAATAAGACATAGTGAGTAAGTGAAATGTTTGTTGTGTCCAAACACCCCCTAGTTAGCCTAAAACAGCATTACCTCCCCTGTTTATAAAAGTATCAGTGCTCTTTAAGCTACTGATTATCTTAGTATTCACGTTAATAACTAGTATACTTTTAAACGCACTGAATTCATATAAATGCTTATTGGACAACTCATTTACTCCTTTCTCGTACTCTTCTGCCATGACACAGGTCTGTTTAATGCTTAATTCTTGATCACAATGAGCTTCTTTACCCAGCCTGTTGGAAAAAGAACACGATCTCAAAGGCTACTATATTATCAAGGTACTATCTAAACTACTTGTTCTTGCTTTTTAATCATAAATGTTTTTTGATTTATGGATATTTTTACTATCGAGTATGCTTTTTAATCATAAATGTTTTTATTGATGATACAATGTTTATTTAATCACGATAAAGTAGCATTTTTAAATGTGATCACAAGAAGCGTTTGGTGTCTAATGAAACTGTTTATTGGAGTAATGGTTCTTCAAGGAATGAAATGGAAGCAAGCACCGAAAAACATAAATTAGATAAGCATCACATCACCTAAATGTACTTGCGGATACGGAAAAAACACTAATACAGCCCCAATTAAATTCACCCATAAATCAACTTCAACATTGATTATGAAAGTAAGGTGATATTGAGAAAGTACTAGAACATACTTTTAAACCGTGCTGACAATATGTTGGTAACATAATACACAAAACAAACTCCATTTTGCACATATTCATTGAAAAAGGCATTTGCTTCTATAAACATTGCCTGAAGAAATAGCAGGACAATAGCAGTTCAGAATACAATCTAAAAGTACTACTTTCAAGTGATTACACGTAACAAATCTTATACTATTGATGATCTAAAATCAGTCATGTTTAAACTATAAACACTTTGAGTGGACACTGATATGGCGAGATTAGAATTTTGGTTTACTTTTAGATTTGGTAATAGTAAGGAACGGGTATCTTTTAACGGGCGCTCTATCTTTTAGTAGTACAGTAGTAGTTCAAAATAGATTTCCTTTTTCTTGAGGGAATCCTATACCCACCCTGCGAGCAACGGGTGTACTTTTTCACCCACCAAATAGCCGTAGGTGAACATTCTTCGGTTTATCCACCCGTCACAGGCCGGTATCTGCGGTCGCGGGTTTTTTTTTATAGCCTATTACTCCTAAAATTAAGATTTTTCTGGAAGTGGTTATTAGCAAGAGTTCATGAAGTTACTGATGTCGTCATGTCGATACCAGCCTCTCCCACTTGTTTGTTGACTTCAGAGAAGACAAAAGAGGCATTCGTCAGCATATTTGATTACTCAGATGTTAATGGTTACAATGATATATTATAAGTTTTTGATCAAATTATTGTAGAGTGCAGAATTAATTTTAAATAGATTGTATTCTTTTTTTCATTTAGAGTGTGTGAAAAATGCAAGCAAAGCCCATGATGCAAGTGAAACCCATGGTTCAGCAACGACACACATGGACCTTGTTACCTCATCAGATGAATCACAAGGTGAGGTTTCTTCATTATTAATTCTTGATCTTAGAAGCTGCGCCCATATTAAGTAATGTGTCAACTCGGATTATCTCTTCTATCTAATCATTTATAAGTAAAAATAAAAATAAACAATAAACAATAAACAGGTCTAATGGGTTGGAAGGCTGACAAAGTTTCACTTGAATTTTATCATGTTGACTTTTTTATAAAGACGACAAGGAGTTCTTCAATATAAAATAAAAGGCATTTTGAAATTGGTCAACTTTTTAAATCCAATTAGTCTTGCAATTTGTCTAGGATTAAGTTCTTTGTTACTTTTTTATTAAATTTATCTTGAATCTCAATGCAGACTCTCATATTTCATCAAAGGAGAGTGACGGGGTAAAACACATTAATATCAAGTCTGAGGAAAATGCAGACGAAGCTCCTGGTTCAGCAATGGGGACACATACCTATTTTATTTCCTCATCGGATGATTCAGACAAAGATGAGGATTCTTCAATCATGCAATTTCTTAGAGGTAATACTCATCTTTCAAGATTATCCGATCTGTTTTAACTTAGTAAAAAAATATATACATATTTTAACATGTTCTCAAACTGCCCATTTTCCACCTCTATTAGATGCCTATATTTGTTATTAACAGTTGAATCGAAACAGATACTGTTGATTTCTCCGACCATGGCAAAAACAGTAACCAATTTCCTGCGAGTGACAAAAAGACAAAAGCTTGCTCTGGAGCTGAAGCGAAGGGTAGGCGTCAATGTCAAGGTGGTGGAAATCAAAGTCAAACTATTGCAAGTCATAATCAAGTTGGTGCAGGTCAAATGCAAGCAGGTGTTGGTGTGACTCAAACAAGTTCAGTTAGATGGACTAGGACAAGGATAGCCCAAGCTAGAGGCATAACAACTGTTTGTGTTTTACCAACGAAGGTTTATAAGCGTTTCACTCATGGCACGTTCGCGCACCTGCAGATTACAAGCGATAAGTGATTTCAGTAGCTCCAGGTTCTTTTGTTAGTATAGTAATTAAGTCCTTTTAACTCGTAAGTAGTTATGTGAATAGCAGTTATGTTTTAAGTAGTTATTTACTGCAAAGCAGTTGTAAACTTGAAGCTGGGTATTAAGTAATATCCAATTGATTGCTGAAGCTTCAAATAGCAATGATTAGTTAAACTTGAAACGCGCATTAAATGCTTATCAAACCTATCCATTATAAACCAGGAAGATGTCCTGCTTAGAAATTGAGCCTAAGTGGCCTTTATTGAGCATGTGAAGATGTCATCTTTCAAACTGAATGATTTTGTTATTGATAATATTTATGTGTTGATTTTTTGGCTCGAGTCTTTGAAATGTGTTTTGTTAATAAATGGAATATCGCCTTGTAGATACTGATATGGAATGCATCTGCAACATAATAGCATTTCTGCACACCATGCAAAACTTGTGATATATTGTATGTTGATTAGTAATTACTTCAGTTTCTGCTGTTGCACATTAATTGCATAAGTCTTGTGGTGTATATGTAACAAGCGAAGCCAAGGGCTGAACTTGTTAGTTTGATAGTTAATAACCGAATAAGCGGTTATGGGTAGTTACTAAGCGGTTACAAAGTTAGTTAATTAACCGCCAAAGTTAGTTATTTTAGGAAGGGACATGTCGGTTCATTTACACCGATTAGAAACCTATATATACGTTACATTTGTAACGTTTTAATGTGTGTCAAAGTACAATGTAAATAGTTTATGTTATTAGTAAATATAGAATCAATTCTTGTTATATCTTGTCAATCTTGTGTTGAATAAACCTGTAATAAACATGTGCAACAACGATTCTACATTGGTATCTAGAGCCAAAGGTTCAAAACCTGGGAAATGGCATAAAAAAAGAAGATTGCAAGATTTTAAGTTTGATTCAACTTTCGATCAAGAAGATCAAAAGAATTAGAAAGGAAGAAGACACCAAGATTGTTGGCGCAACAATTACGAAGAATGAAATACGGTTCTTAGGAAGAAACAAACTTACAAGGCGACAACGGAAGACAAGGATGCGGTTAAAGAATGCTATAAGGGTACATAGCATTGGTGAAGATATACTACGAGGAGGCAAAGAGGTGCAAGGAAAACCAGATGATGTGGCAGGGAATGGCAGAGGTACTGCAGACATTCATGGACCACAGGTTGATGCACAGGTCGATGCTGACGTAGAGGATGCACAGGAAGAATCTCCAAGGAAGAGATGCGAGACTGCACAGAATGTTGTTAGATTGAAGGGCAACATGGAAGAGACAAAGTTTGGAATCAGGTTTAAGGGTTTGTTGTTTCTGAAAAGAATACCAAGGCGTGGTAACAAAGATCGTGTGTAGGAAACTTAGTGATTTCAAAGAAACCGAGATCAAGGACAACACACAAGAAAAAGGCAACATGGAGAAGTTAGTAATACCGAAAAGAAAAAAGGAGAACTCGTTTGGTTTGTTGGACATAAACAAATTCGACACAAAAGGAAACCGAAGGTTTTGGTTTAAAAAAAAAAACGAGGCAACAACAACAATAGTTGGGGATTTGGTGATACTAACGCAAAGACAAGAAAGGAAGAAAGAACGCAGGAACATCCAGAAGACATTGATCTTTACGAAGACAATGGAAAGGGAGAATGCGATGAAGATTTGAAGAACAAGACTTAAACAATTAGGGAGAAAATGTTGCACATTAATTGCATAAGTCTTGTGGTGTATATGTAACAAACAAAAGCCAAGGGGCTGAACTTGTTAGTTTGATAGTTAATAACCGAATAAGCGGTTATGGGTAGTTACTAAGCGGTTACAAAGTTAGTTAATTAACCGCCAAAGTTAGTTATTTTAGGAAGGGACATGTCGGTTCATTTACACCGATTAGAAACCTATATATACGTTACATTTGTAACGTTTTAATGTGTGTCAAAGTACAATGTAAATAGTTTATGTTGTTAGTAAATATAGAATCAATTCTTGTTATATCTTGTCAATCTTGTGTTGAATAAACCTGTAATAAACATGTGCAACAACGATTCTACATCTGCTAGCTGCTAGACAGGCACTTCGTCTAGAATAAGAAGGGAAATTCATAAAGCTGGCCAATTTTGACTTTAAGTACCATTTATGTTCCTGCTACTGAGCATGGAATGGATTGTGATAACTGATAAGGTGCTTACTGGTTAGGTATCGTGTCTAATTTGCATCTACTATTGAAATTGTAGTCGTTGGTGATATCTTGCATATGTGGTAAGTAATCTATGATTTTATAGCTGCTATATGTGGGAAACCTTATCTTACGGGAGATGGCTACAGGTCATATTGGGTTCAGCGCGTTACTTACAACGCAGTACATGTGCTAGAAACTTATGAAGATCAAAATTATAAGGTTGACATAGTGCATCAGAGTATTAAACCTTACTAGAAGGGTACCCGCGCAATGCGGCGGTGGAGACCGATAACTACCACAATGGCGAAAGAATGTTTTTATTTTAAACTTCCTTATTATAAAGTAGTAGATAAATGTTTTTCAAAGTAGATAATCTAAATTATTAATAGTGTAAATGGTAAACATTTTATTTTTCAAATTTTAGCATTACATTGGTGGTTTAACTATAGTGAGCTTTTCTTATAAACAATTCCATTAAAATGTATCGTTATTGGAGGCGGTTACGTATGGTTTTAATGAAACTTAAATTTTCGATTTTACATTCATTTTCTACTTTTCATTTTATAGTAATGTTTTTGGTCTTAAAATTTTAAGACTTCCTTTAATAGAAAGTCCCAAATGCTTTATAATGTAGTATAGTTATAACCCGTAAGTCAGCCATTAAACTCAATTTTGACCCGCCACCTGTAAGTAACCCGCTGAACCCAATGTGACCTGTAACTATCCGCAGTAAGAGAAGGCTAGTAGCAGACTTAAAATAACCTCCTGTGGCCTGCCCCTTTCCACCACTGACCAAATACCAGCAGCCTTCAATATTTACCAAAGAACCTAAGTCGATTTGTTTAGAGAATGATAAAAAGGAGTATAATGGATTAGGTTCTTAACTACCACTGTGCTCTCTTTAGTCCCTCAAATTCATTGTTTTAAGGATAATAAATACAAATGTTCTTATTAGTGCTTTTATCACCATGTATCATACAGCCTTTTATCCACCATGGATGTTTGGAAGAAGTAATACGGAAGAAGTTAAGTTTGGTCAACTGTCATCCACATGAACACTTCAAGCTTTTCCAATTTTGACTTATTATGGTCAAATTAGTGACCTTTGAATTGCAGTATGGTCAACATACAATTTGCTGAGAGCAATGCACTTTTTGCGTGATGTACAAGTCGTTGTTGCAAATATTTACGATCTCACCATGCATCCAATTCAGCTTTATCGATTATGCATACTTGATGATCAACACAGTAAGAGTAAGGTCATGTCTAAGAGCTACTATGGCCAAATCGAGAGAAGGTACATTTTTCATGGCATATGGATTGCTCATGTTTCACATTTTCACTACAGAAAGCTTCACTACAGAAAGCTTTTTAGTTTAGGGTTTAATTACACGGGAATGCATCTAACTTACGTTAGTCATTTTTTCCCCCTAAAAACGCACAACTTTTGAAATCCTAGCTTTGTGTGTATCCTAAAACCATTTTACCTTTATATTTGATAACGACTCTATTGACAACGAGGGGTAAAATGGTTATTCTACATGAGCAAAACACACACAAAAGGCGAATTTCAAAATTTGGGTTAAAAAAAAAAACCTTACAGCTAGAAAAGATGACAAGTTGGCAATTGATACTTGGTACGCGCGTCAGGTAACCCAATAGGTCAAAAATACCCGTGGCTGTTCGCTTTGCCTGATTCGATTTCCTAGACTCAGATACAAATATGCTAATATTTACACTCGACTTTTTCTTGTGTCTAGAAAAATTCTCTTCTAATTAATATGGAAAATGGTGAAGTTGAGAAATTCGGTTCTCTTTTGACAAATTGGTTCGGTTCGATTTCGGTTTTTCATTTATTCGGGTATCACCCAAAGTCCCAAACAATGAACACCCCTACTATGCCTAACTGTTCTTAAGGCTAGTCCAGTCGTGACACAGGGACGACAGGTCATCCGTGTGCGTCTTTATCTCTCTCCGTGACGCGACGTGCCGGATGCTCGATCGACGATCCAAGTTTTTTTTTTTTTTTTTTTTTTTTTTTAAACATTTTAACAACAAATTTAAAATTCATTCAAATTTTAAAAAACATTACATTACGAAATTCAAATAAACATTAAAAACATTACGTAACTTATTCAAATAACGTTAAAAACATTACATTTAAGTAAAATAAGCAACATTAACGAAAAAATTTATCTCTAAAACATATTTAAACTCAACATTTATTCCACATATCAATAGTGGATATCACTCCTGAATGAGGTTTATGTAAGATAGTGCTTAAAGTGAGATAATATAAGAAGCCAATGATTGGATGCCAAGTGGATATTTAATTTATACAATTATTAAAGGGGCAATTTCATATCTTCCCTCCTTTTAGTTGGAAATTTCATATATACCCAAACATGCATTAAAAACATTGTACATTATGCAGTCAATGCTAGCACTTTGGGCATATATGAAATTAATCAGTAGGGTGATATATGAAATTAATCAATTATTAAAATTTAATTATAAATTAGAAGGGCAATGTTGGAATTTTACGTTTCTTTTGACATCCTAACAAAAACAACACACGTTTCCAAAACTTATTAAAAACTACTTCCACTATAAACGCATCACCTTTCGTCTTTCTATCAGTGATCCGTCTGTTTCGTTATCTCAAGCAATAATATGATTTTTCCGGTGATCATTTTATTATCCCCGATCGGTTCTTTCTACTTATTATCGTCTTCTAATGCCGTGTCCTCGTGACTGTGTATGGATAGCAGTCTCACAAGACTCGGAACCATAGTATCGTATCTAGTTATTATCACCACGAGTATGGGTTCTAATTGTTGCCCTAACCTTTTGACGTTTGTAGCGCCCCTTTTGTATTAGTTATTTTTCATCGAACGTATCATATCTTTTTTAAGTAAGTTTTTAGTTCATCTAATTGTATCAATGCACTGGTTAGTTGTTCGTCCTGTATCGATTGATTTTAGTCGTCGTGTATCATTTTGTTTGTTTTAAATGTGTAGTTCTAGTTGTAGCATTGAACCGATTCGTTATGCATCGTTATCAATTAGTATATAATGGTGTATCATTCTTTTCTGTATCAATTATTAATTTTGTTATAAGTTTAAAGTTCGTGGTTGTTTTATTTGTGTATCAAAATGCGTTGGTAACAATTCATAACGGTGCACCAGTAATACATAGAGATCGAAAATGAAGTCTTGAACCTGGTATTAAATATCTATGTTGTGGAGGCTTCACCCACTATTTAAAATTAAATGTAATAAATTTGAAAATCTGAAGAATCAATTATGATGTTATAATAAAATCAAACCGAGTTTGGGATGAGACACAAATATTTTGCATAACTATTTATTAATTTTAAAAGCTAAAAACATGGGCATGACATGCGTTTCTGTTACCATGCATATTGAAAATATTCCCGTAAGTGCGTTTTAAATTGATACATCATGCCATCCATATTCACATAATTTACAGCAATGCCATTCAATACATCTAGATTAGATGAAGTCAACCATGATACATCCGACGGTCAGACACTTCCTATTTTATATATATATATATATATATATATATATATATATATATATATATATATATATATATATATAGGGAAGAGATCTAGTAAAAGAAAAGCTAAAATGAGAAGAATAAGAAGAATTTACAATGCATTTGAATAAGGGAGATTTTTAAGGAGATCGTCATTTTAATAGATGCATCCGAAAATGCAATGGTTGTGATTTCTTGCTTATCATTCTCATTTTAATTTTTCTTCTTATTCGATCTACTTATCTATATATATATATATATATATATATATATATATATATATATATATATATATATATATATGTAGAATGAGGTTCATGTGAAATAGTGATTAAAGTAAGATAGTGTAAAAGGTTTAATAAAAATGACAAGTGGAAATTAAGCCTTTAACCTAGGTTGCACGGACACGACACGGACACGGACACGGCGATACGACAAAATAAAAAATATAGGACACGGACACGGTGAGGACAGGGAATATATATATATATATATATATATATATATATATATATATATATATATATAGGAAGAGAGAGTAAGAAGAATAATTAAAATAAGAATGGTAAGAAGTAATTTAACACACATTTCAAATTGGGAGGGAAAATTTGAAGGAAGATGCATCCATCTAAATGCGCTAAATAATAATGTGTGGTTGTTATCCTTCCCATTTTAATTATTCTTCTTATTCGATCCTAACTATATATATATATATATATATATATATATATATATATATATATATGCATTCATGAACTTAAAATAAAAAAATAATAATAACCAATCAAATTTTGCCAAATGTCCTTTTTACTCAAAAGAACAAAAAAAATGTGTTTAAAGGTATTATAGTAATCTTAGTATTTTCCATACCCTAAATAATCTCTCTCCCACCTAAAAATATATACTAGTACATAACACTACCGTCTTACTCATCTCTCTCCTAAACAAACAGATGTGGCTCTCTCTCTATCCAAAAGTCACCCATAAGTCATCCTCTTTAATTTTGTAAAATCTGTTTCAGCAAAAGATCAAATCATAAACCACAACTCGATCATAAAAACCATACTAAACCAAAACCCACAAACAAAAATCGCCCCTTGTGAATCCGATCGAAAAAAGCTGCACAAATCACGGTTTGATTTCAGATCCGGCGACCCGTGTCCAAAATCGTGTCCAACCCGTGTCCAACCTGTGTCCAGATCGAATCGCACGTGGGACACGACATGTGCGTGTCGGACACGTGTCCGAGCCGTGTCCGAGGCGTGTCCGTGTCCGACACTTGTCCGACACTGTCACTCCGAGATTTCTGCCGTGTCCGTGCTTCCTAGCCTTTAACTCAAAAAGAATTTTTTTAATTAACTAAAAGGGTGTTTTAGGTATTTTATTATCTCTTAAATAACCCTACACACTAGTTCTCTCACTTCTTTGTCATCTATTCTTTTATAGGAAAAATAGCATTTCTATCCTCTACGTTTTCCCACAACAGCAACCTTCTTCCTCACTCATTTCCGACGGTTGACCATTTTCCGGTGACGTGTTGTTGCTTCTGTCTTTCAGTTTCACATCTCGGCACACCCAAATCGATACCCATTGACCGTTGTTGGTATTCCGAATACTTGAATCGCCACCATCGGTGCCACTCTTCATCTCCACTGAAACCATAGATATGATAGTTTTTTGTGACGTACTAACACATATGAGACACTGAAACAAAATTATAACAAAGACCACATGGATTTTCCATCTAATTCTTTTTTGTTGGTTTTTAGCAGTGTATCATATTATTGTTTAGTTTCATAGTTTGTTAGTGTACCTTTTTTTGTATATCACAAATTATGCAAGACTTGTGTAGGTATTCGTGTATCAAGATTAGTCAGTTCTGTATCAAAATTATTGTATGAACTATGTAAGTAGGTATTTATGTATCAATATTTTATTTGAACAAGTCACAAATTTACCAAAACGTTAAGTAAAACTATGATAGTTAACGTATCAAGGTAGTAGCTATATGTATCAATATATCGTGTCTCAATGCTTTTATGATACTTTAATGTGTCAAGTTAATGGCTATGTGCATATGTGTATCATAACTAAATACTAGTAAAGAATAGCGAATTGATTTCATATTCTAGAAGATAAAACACGAGTATGATTTTGGTGCTGTGTAAAATTAAGAATATTAAATATATAAAAATAGATTTTCAAAAGACTAAAAACGAAAAGTATGGAATACAGGAAATGCCGAAAAGGGCGTTACCCAAACGAATGAAGCCTCAACAGTCAACATTACTCATTTATTTCACTTTATTTACAAAATGCCATCCAATTTATCTAAATCTAATGAGATCATCCTTGATATATCTAATGGTCCACATTACTTTCTGCTCTTCCTATTTTAAATACTATCTTACAATAACCTCCCTCTATCACTCCTTAACATAAATCCAAATTTACCATTACAAACCACAATTTACCAAAAACAAAAGAATACTCATAAAAACCAAATATCTTATTTATAAAGTAACAAACGTCCTCCTGAGATCAAATCTTTACCGTTGATCATGTTGACTATCACAAGATCATGCCCCTAAATCAATGGTCCACAATCCACCCCACTACATTGGAAAAAAGGTTGGGAAATATTGGCATAAAAGTCGGTTGAGATTTAGACCGATGTCTCCTAAACCATTCCTTCGCTCGATATGACAACCGAACTCCACATCCGTTATGACCGATGTAAACATCGGTCATCCTTGCATATTTTCGTTACTCAACCGATGTTTCGGGTGCGATTGCGACCAGCCTAACATCGTGTATAAGTTCTTGCAATGGGCTGTGAAAAGGCCTTTTATATATGTATATTGGGTTTATGAAGAAAATGGTGCCCTTCCAAATATTAGTCTCATACTGTCCCGGCCCAAATCCGGGCCGTGTAAAATTATGGAGTGTTGGTGCTTTGGATTAAAGGTTGAAAAGTTAAACCAATAATGGGTTCTTTCTTTCATTCATGTTTTATACATAGATTTAAAGGTTATTATCATGTTTTAGTACTCCATCATTAATTAATCAGACCTATCTTCCTTTGCATCTCCATACGTATATATCACACAAAGATGGAATAAAATGTGAGTGAGAACACGATAACTTACTTTTGCATGCTAATTATATCATAGTCACATCTCACATGATAATGGATACAGAATGTCTAAACACTTAAACAGCCACTCTTTATGGCGTTGAAGCCCGTCATGATTGAGGGTCTAAACAGCACCAGTAAGCCCAGTTAGTTCCAGGTTTAACTCTTGCAATGTGGTTCTCTTTAATCCCCATGCAAAGTGTTCAAGGGGATGTTTAGATGTGTTTATTCAAAGTTTCATTTAGAAGCTAGCATCAATCATTGTGAACATGCCAAACATATACTTCACATAAATGCCCTGACCTTAAAGCATTCAAGTTAATTGGTGCAAGCTGAACAAGTCAAACCAGCCAATTCGCACATAGTAAGTCTCAGAAAATGCACTATCAGCAAGCTTCTGACCACTATTTTTTGTTTCGAACCACCTACAAGGTCAAAAGCACCAAATTTTAACCTCTGGGCAAACTCATCATTTGCACTTCTTCGGATCACACTATCCAAAACGGCAAAACCTCACCGCCGGTTGACATCTAGATCTTTTCAAGATGCATAAGACACCTTCCACCTTCACATTTTAAAAGTATCTGAACCATCCTCTTCCGGAAGCAGAGTTATCCAAATTCTGGTCAGGAGCACATGAAGCAATTATCTATATACCCGAGAGAAAGTGTCACTATTCAGTGATCAAGGGAGAAAACGATAAATTCAAATATCCGAAAGAAGACAACTCTGAGTATTTAGATGGTGCAATGTGATAACCTCTTTGATCTAACAGCTAAGTCTGATAAAAGATTGATCCAATTGATGTGAAAGATAATGATTTATTACGGCTCTGATTAAATTTCAATTCTTTTTAAGGGTCAAGATCATTTTGGTTAAAATCTTGGTGGTCAGGTCAACACCCACCGCGATCCATAATAAAGGTAATTCCTTTGTCCTCTGATTTTATACTAACTGTTGATTTATGTTAAGGTGTTAATGTAAATGGTTAAAACTGAAACACTAATAAAATCACTCTATTTTGAATCTTGAAGATGACCAACCTCCATCCATGCTTTTTGACAAAGACGGTACTTGGACCCAAGTTTTCGCAAGGGATATGAGATAAAAACTGATTTACTAGTCTTCTGCTTCGCCTGCGTACTACTATATGCATCAGTTATGGTTGACGCTTTACGCCAAAGAGAGTAATATGGACTGGGGATAATTTCAGATTTAAATAATGCATCAGACACCTGCCCGCAACTCATATAATGACATCCACAAAACTCATGATTGCAATCTCTAAGCTACATTACGTACTATTTCCTACTCAATGGGAAACAAAGGAAGGTGAAAAAACTCATTGCACCCCTTGGCACAAGTCATCTGTGCAGCCTTTTCATGGCAACCACATAACATGAATGTTTTCGATATTTGAACGTGTCATCAAAAGGGAGGTGAGTAGCTAATTCAACCCATTTGCTTATAAATGGGTCAATTTGGATATATGTAAAAATAAAAGAAAATGGGTCAAATGGGTCGAAAGTCACCAAAATGTGTTACTAATCCATACCAAAAAAGTACATGTTATGATCCGTTACCTAACCTGCTACCTATAATCAGTAGCGATAATGATGTAGAGCAAATAGAAATCAAGGCCTGCAATTTAGGTTTTTTGACCGGCAAGCCCTGCAATATAGTATAGTTAGTCTGACCAAAAAGTAAAATAAACTTAAGTTCTTCATAGCATTGAAAAGCCACACTTTGTTTGTCCTATATAGTTTGTCTGTATATTGACTACTGTATTAATATCATTCCCTGAATACTAATCCACAATGATCTGGAGATGACTAATGAATCATTATATTAATCTACCAGGGGCAGGACAAAACAACCTACGTACAATAAACTTGAAGTATATAGCAAACACAAACGTTTGTTCATTTTGTCATATCCTGCAAACTTTAGCTGGAAAGTGAAGTAGTCTGGTAAATATATGAGAATTTTACCAAACTAGACACGGTATCCCTAAAATTACACCCAGAAAACAATTGCATCAGAATCCTAGAAACCTGCCAACAACTCAAAGTGACCACCCGGAAAACCCACTATCACAGTCGCTAAGCTGCATTGTGCAGTATTTGCATGCCAATGGAAAAAAAGTAAAGGAAAAAAGAAACAGATGACCAAAGCAGAAAACCAAAGCAGAAAACAAGGAATGAAAAAGTAGAAGTATATGCTGGTGTATAGGGCGATTTAATTTTATTACAGATTTCAGTCATATAATCTTTATTACATAGTCCCATAGCGATAGTTTTTATGAGAAGTAACATTAAAGAAATTACTTGCTCCCTTGACTCTGGTAAAAAGAGGATGGAACACGTATGCAGATAGTCCACATCGCTTTGTACACTTGGTTAAATTTCACGCTGGACAGATACTTTGGAATTGTAAGAACCACTATACATCATCTGCATATGAATAACAAGAAAACACCAAACATTATTGCCAATGAACAGTGCTTAACCAAATAATATGCATGTCTTAGTTATTCTAATATTTAAGTAACAGCAAGTCGACGTCGCAATTTCAAGCCATTTAGTGAATTTTTCTATTCGAGTTAAGTTTAATCTCTAATAGGTCAAATTAAAACTAGATTTATAAAATTACGGGTCAAATGGGTTAAAACTTAAAAGTCATCGAAGTGTATTTCTAATGCATATTGGAATTCAACTCGAATTGAAGCGTTTATAACAGCTTAAGATATATTTTTCACCATATTCTAAACTCTAATCAGTAATGTAAACAAAATAATCACGAATGAATTTCTCTACCTCGTCCACATCTAGTATATAACACCCATAATAATGTCTTTATTTCCAAACAAAAATGCACGATAGCAATCATGCAATTCGGCATATGAGAAAGCAATATATGAGACCACTTGGCATGAACAAATATTAAGCATTCTTGTAATATATATGCAGAAATATACGTTTAAATATACTCACAAAAGATCCCCTATATGCAACATTCAAGACATCACAACATCAGCATCAGCATCACCATCACTAACTCCATCAACAACAACACCAGCATCAACATATGAATTTAGCCAACTAGACAAATTCTCAACTCTATTCATCCTCCCTGAATCAGTCACACTATGTCTCCTACCAATATTTCTCAATACATACCATGACAACTCATCATCATCCCTACTACTAGCCTTTTCATCATTCTTCTCTATTCTTGGCATCTCAGACCGACAAACTGGACATGAGTTACTTACTGAAAGCCAGGGAACGATACAGTCAGGGTGATACATATGCTTACAAGGCAACTCTTTCATTTCATCATTAATAACAAACTCTTCCTTACAAACAGCACATATAACAATAGGATCACTTTCAAAAAATGTATCAGTAATGGTGAACGTAGGTATAGTGTCAATCACGGATGTTGTAGTGGTAGATTTAGAGTAAGTGGAGCCGAGGTGGTTGATTACACTCTGAAGGTATGAGTTATCAAGGAGAAAACTGTCGTTGGAATTGTTGTTACTGATTGGGGAATCTAATTCTTCGAGGAAGTGGGACGTGCAGTGAGGGCAGAGGTGGGTGGTGGTGGTGGTTGGAATGATGGAGATGCTCATATCGCACTCATGACACCAGTAGGTACGGCGGTCCATGACAGTGGTGGTGGTTGAAGACATCTTGAATGGGAGGTGTTGTTGATTTGGTGGTGGTTAAACTTTTGTATGCAGGAGAGTGTGAGGTGCAGTGGGGCATGGTTAGTTGATTTGGTCGGTGTCGTTAAGTTCTTTCTTTAAGCATAATATAAACTACATGATGTGACCCGTGACCCAACCCGCTACCTCTAACAAGGAGGGATCATGCAGAAAAGAGACTCGTAATTCAAAATAAATAAACAAAGTTCTCCATAGCATTAAAAAACCGCATCCTGTTTGTCCTGTTTAGTTTGTCCTCGTGTTAAATATTCTTTTAATATCATTCTCAGACTTGCTAAATGCTAATCCACAATGACAAGAGAGTCATTCAAAATCATTATATAAATCCACCATGGCAGGACAAAACTGAGTACAATAAATTTTCAGATATTGTGGTGAGCGAAAACATCTGTTTGTTTTGGAATATGCTTTAAACATTATCTGGAATCTAATGTTGTGTGACAATTATATGATAATGTAACATCATGGAAACATAAAACCCCACTGTTGGTATATTAATCAAAGAATCAGATCTTATCAGATGTTGGTATATTAATCAAAATTGCTAATAACTAGTACGCACACATACTTTTGACGTGTCCATCAAACTCTAAAGTCTAGCTTTTCCAGTTCATCCACAATTAGAAAAGAGCAATATTTCTCTAGTTCATCAGCATCCAGGAAAAAGCAATGGTCAGCAATCAGCAATTCAGCATATGAGTAAGCAAGAAATGAATACATTACACTGCAATCATTTTATATTCAGTAACAAGTCCACTCGCGATAAGCCGTCATACTCAGTTCTACATGGCATTAGAAAGGAGCAGAACTCATCAAATCCGGTTATGTGCATTTTAAATTATATCTTATTATAAACAATGCTCTTTTTGTAGTACATAAACTATACTACAAAAATGATAATCTCGCATCCATATACCAAATAAAAGCACGGATCTTATCAGGTATTATATTATTATATTAAAGAAATGTCTAATAATTGAAAAGCATAAGTATTCATGAGGATTCGTATTATGATGTATCCTTACTAAAAAAACACCAAATAAAACAAGTGCAAAAGGCTGTCTTTGGTATCCAATGAGCTTATGAGCTAAATAGCTTAACTGTGTAAATGAGTCTTTTTGTTACACCTATAGAAATGCTTTTGAGCTAATTGGACTATATGAGCTATTCTACACCAGTCACATTTTCATAAAATGCAAAAACTACTAATCCATGGGGTTTGATCCCGCCGTCACATAGGGTTTTGAGCAAACGGACTAAATAAGCATTCATTTCTTGTTATTCGTTCTAAAATAAATTGAACGCCTGGTTATATTGTCACATTCATTGTGATTCTAACAACAAGGCAAGTTACCATTATCTAGTCTCAAATATTCTCGTAAACAAACGCAATAAATCTTGCATGGTGGAATCGAACAATATACATGTAAATTTACTCACAAAGGAACCTTTATAAGCAACATTCCTGACAATGGCGGAGCTAGAAAATTTTTCGTGGGAGGGCCGAAACAAATTTTTTCTGGGAAATACATTAAATGGGAGGGCCGAAATAAAAAATTTTCCGGAAATACACATGAAATCGCAAAAAAATACACGAACGGGCTTAGACCTAGGGGGCGGAACCCTTCCCGGTCCCTTAATAGCTCCGCCCTTGATTCCTGATATCATCACATCAGCTTCATCACGAACTCCATTAACATACGAACACTCTTTACACTGTTTGCATTTGAAACCAACAAACCGGTCACGAATTACTAATCAAAATTCAAAAGCCAAGGAACAATACAATGAGGATGATACATATGTTTATAAGGCTTGGACCGAGGTCAAATGAAATTTTCTCTCAGATGTGAGAGACATACCGTATTAAATCACATAATTCAAATATTTTAAATAACAAATTTAAAATTCATTAAAAATAAAAACATTACAATACTAATTAAAACTTAGGGTTGTGTTTAAGCGAGTGATTGTTATTACAATATTATTAATCAATTATCATGATTGGATGAAGATCATTAAAATTGTGGAAATAATTAGAAAAAAGTGGATGCATAACTACACTTAATTTTGATTGGTTAAAATAGTCTATTACATCAAATTGTAAGGAAAAACATCCTCTTAACCACAACCCTAAGGGTTGCTATTAGCAAAACCCGAAAACTTAAACTAATAAACTCAAACATTACAACACTAATTAAAAACTTAAACTAATAATCTAAGTTGTAGCGTGCCTTGATAGATCCATCAGTTCTTGTAGTTGTCGTGGGGGCAAATTTTGGAGTGTTTTTTTTTTTATATATGATGAATATGGATGAGAAGTTGTTTGAATTGTGTAAGAAATTATGTGTTTAAGGTTATTTATAAGTTTGTAAAGCGGTAAAATTTTTTTTTAAAAAAATGTATTATATTTTACTTTTTGTTTATTAGGCAAACGGTAACATTTTTTGGATTTTTGTGGAGTGTGAAATTGGTTGAATTTGTAACCCATATTGCCAAATCAAGATCGACGACCGATATTTGCTTGGATCACCACATTGGGCTCGACCGATTTTTACCGTTTCACTTCTGTTAGCCTAAGGCAACTCTTCATTTCATCATTAATAACAGTAGGTGTACCTTCTATAACAAATTCTGTGAGGTCGTAAGTGATTAATTACACGTTAAAATATTGTTCGACTGTTCATCGAAATTGTAGTTATCTTTATTTGTTAAATGTAAAGCTGATCGGGGAATCAAGTTCCTCTAGGAACTAGGAAGCAGTGACGGAACAAGGGGTCTCAGGACACCCAAGGATTTTCGCAATGTAATGTCAATTCTTTTAAAAAATCATATTTTTCTTTTTCTGAAATGGGCCCGGTAAAAAAGGACAAGTTATTTGAACCCTCTCATAGGGGGTTTCGTAAGGCCCTGTGCATTACGGGCTTATAAAATGTGCATCGCGGTTTGTACATTTTAATCAAAACCTTTTTATTGTCACATCAGGGGGTTTTAATAACATAACCCCGGTAAAAATGTGTATATAGGTATGTTTAACTTTTTGTAAATGCAAGTGGTGGTTGAAGTTGGTTGAGGTGGTTGGTATCGTTTTAGTCTGTTCTTTTTTTAATAAAAGAAGTTGCTTTGGCCGAGTGGTTAAGGCGTAGCCAAAGTTTTTATCTACTACCATCAAAACTAAAAAAGAAATCACCTGAAATGTAGTTAACTCGCCAATTTTTACTATCGTATGTAGCATTTTTTTTTCTTCTCGTTCGTCGATAAACTTCTATCGTTAGTCCTTTTGTATGCAGACTGTTACTAAAAAAACCGCATCGTTAGTCCTTTATGCTAATGACCGTTAATAAATAACTTAAAATTTGGTTATCTTACGCTAAACTTGCATCGTTGGTCCTTTATACTAACGATCGTTAAAAATAACTTAAAATTTGGTTTCTTACGTTCGTCCGCTTTTTTCACGTTTTCGTCAATTTTTACACGCCGCTCGCTTTAACATGTTTTGTCTAGTTTTCACGTTTCATACGTTTTACACGCTTTCATCCGCGTCTTCAAGTTTTCATCCGTTTTACACATTTTCGTCCGTTTTTAGCATTTTCATTCGTTTTACACGTATTCGTCCGTTTTACGTTTTCTTAGTTTTTCACATTTTCATGCGTTTTACGTTTTCATCCGTTTAACACATTTTCGTCCGTTTATGCACGCCATCCCTTCTTACACGTTGTCGTCCGTTCTAACACGCCGTCGCTTTTCACATTTTACATGTTTTCATCCGTTTTACGTTTTCGTCCGTTTTCACACGCCGTCCGTCTTTACGTTTTGAGTGCATTTTAACACGCTTTCATCGCTTACACGCGTTTTCATCCGTTTTACGTTTTCATCCGTTTTACGTTTTCATCCGTTTTGCACGTTTACATCCGTTTTGCACGTTTTCCCATCGCCACGTTTTCGTCTGTTTTACACATTTTGTCCGATTAACACGCCGTCAGTTTTTCACGCCATCCGTTTTACATGTTTCATCCGTTTTACACGCCGTCCGCCTTTACACGCAGGTCCGTTTAACACGCTTTCGTCGGTTTTCACGCTTTCATCCGTTTTACCCGTTTATCCGTTTTGCGCCGATCATTGTTTTGCACGATTTCAAATGTTTTTACGGCTTCTATTTTAACACGACGCCGTCTTTTTTCTCGTTTTCCTCCGTTTTCCGTTTCATCCGCTTTACATCGCCGCCCGTCGTTATCGACGAAACGGATGAAACCATGTAGAAACGGATGAAACGTGAAAATGGATGAAAACGTGAATAACCGACAAAACGTGTTAAATGGACGAAACATGTTAAAACATATGAAAATGTGTAAAACATGCGAAAACCTCGCAATGACGAAACACGAAAAACGGATGAAAACGTAAAAGTAGATGAAAACGTGAAAACATAATAAACCGTGTTAAAACGGATGAAAACGTAAAACAGATGGAAACGTGAAAAAAAAACGATTTAAATAAAGTTAAACGGACGAAACCGTGTTAAAACGGATGAGAACATGTAAAAAGAACGAAAACTTGCAAAATGGGCGAAAATGTAAAATGGATGAAAACGTAAAAACGGATGAAAACATGTAAAAACGGATGAAAACGTGAAAACTGACGAAACGTGTTAGAAACGGACGACAACGTAAGAAGGGATGAAAGCGCATAAACGGACGAAATGTGTTAAAAGGATGAAAACGTAAAAACGCATGAAAATGTGAAAACGAACGAAACGTAAAACGGACGAACGCGTAAAACGAATGAAAATGCGCAAAACGGATGAAATGCGCAAAACGGACTAAAACGTGTAAACGGATGAAAACGTGAAAACGAACGAAAACTTGAAACGCGGATGAAAGCGTAAAACGATGAAAACGTGAAAAACGGACAAAACGTGTTAAACGAACCAAAACGTAAAACGCATTTAAAACGTGAAAAAACGGACGAAACGTAAGAAACCAAAATTTAAGTTATTTTTAACGATTGTTAGTATAAAGACCAACGACGCAAGTTTAGCGAAGATAACCAAATTTTAAGTTATTTATTAACGATCGCTAGCATAAAGGACTAACGATGCGTGTTTTTTGGTAACGGACACACAAAGGACTAACGATGAAGTTTATTGACGTAATGAAAAAAAAAGAATGCTACATCTGATGGGAAAAGCCAAGTTAACTGCATTTCTAAGTGATTCTTAACTAAAAAATAGTACTTTTCCTCTTAGTGTGAAGTCGGGAGTTTTGGGAGTTTCCTTTCGCGGGTCTTTCCTAGTGGTTCGAGTCCTGGAGCCTGCCCGTTTGAATGGTTTAAATTAAACGTCGGATTTCAAATGTGGTGTCGTTCTAAGAAATAATATAAAATAACGTAAAAAAACATACATATTCATACATATTCAAATATAAACTCCTTAAATAAGTTGCATGGAGATACTCTTTTAAGCAGAGTAGTGATTGGGAGGCGTAAAGATATCTTAAACTCTGCAAGATCATCCCGATGGTTGCAATCGTGACCTCTTTTTTTCACAAACCATATGATCACGCATATGTTTAGACCACATAATTGTGCCTCCAAATCATTTTCCTTTAAACGACCCCTTAACATCAAGAAATTTGTGTAATGATTGACATAATGCCAACTTTTTGAACAAATTAAATAAAGAAATGATCATATATCTAAACTTAGACGCAAAATCATTCGACATCCTCTTTATCTATATCTATTACTTTATAATCGATTTGTTTCTAAAATTGTACGCTTAAAATTCAGACTTTTACTTTATTATGGAAAGAGTTTTTCTAACCAAAATTAAGATAAGAGCCCAATCGTGGTATGACACGTGTCACTTCTTAACAAACCCAAGTTCTAATTTCTAACAAACCCAAACCTAACTCCTAACCACTAAAATTAAGATAAATAAATTAATTATAAACGATGGCGCTATTTCTCAACTAAAATTCATGTTTATTTTAAATTAAAATATCTTTTATCTACTTATTTTTTTATAATCTAATTTCACCATATTTTCTAAAATTTTACGCTTTTAATTCAACATCCATTTTGATATATTTTATGAGTTTTAGTTTTATATTTTTAATAGGTTTATTTTATTTTAATTCAAATTTTACAACTTTAACCCTTATTTCATTTATTTAAATCAATATAATCTTGATTCACAAAATCATATACTTTTGCAGGGGTTTGACGCTGTAAGAGATCATGAGTCAGATTTCTATACGCTTAATAATGACGTCATGAAAGCTACGGGAAAGCTACAGAAAGTTACTTGAACCCAAACAAACACTTACAACTAACACATATACATTCGAAATGTTGTAAACGATTTCACTAAAGCAGTTAAACACATATAACT
This sequence comes from Chrysanthemum lavandulifolium, assembly GCA_022545495.1. Taxonomy (NCBI): domain Eukaryota; kingdom Viridiplantae; phylum Streptophyta; class Magnoliopsida; order Asterales; family Asteraceae; genus Chrysanthemum; species Chrysanthemum lavandulifolium. The sequence continues at coordinate 108,340,735 of CM040240.1, forward strand.
ATACTTATATCGCCGTCCATTGTGCATCTTGCCAGCTGGATTGTAAAGTAAATGAGTCACCGCCATCATATCGCTAACATTCGATTTTGGGTCAAGTTTATGCCAACGTACTATTTCTAAATAAAATAATATCATTTCGTTCAACCTTCTTTGGCTATTATGGAGTAATTTTTTTTTCGTAAAGGTTTATTATGTCACATCATATAATAATGCCAATTCGTTCTACCCTTTTTTCGCTATAAACGAGGGACAAATAAACCCACATCATGTTTAGCATCTATGATCTGGAATTTCTTTTCTTGAAGAAAAAACTAAACCAACTAAATGCTTCTTTTTTAACAAGACTTTATGATGATGTGAGTTTCTCACTTTTCTATTTTCATTTCATTGTATTGTTTAAAAGCACCTATACATTTGCCACATTGAAATTAAGTTAACTAATTATACTTTTTACATGTTTCAACTAGTTGCAGTCTTGCAGATCAAGTTCCAAGTGGTATCTAATATGGAACAACTTTTAATTTGTCAAAATAAATGGTAGAGGGTTGGGAACCCAGAGTATAAAAATAGACAAGCTATAAATAAATGTAGAAGCCTAAAGGTAGCACAAGCTAATAATATGTAACTTGCAACACAGAACCAGTCTACTTCAAATTCATCTAGGCAACAAATAGCACTAACATCACTATCGAATAAGCGTATTAGCGACTCTAAAAAAGTTGCCATAAACATAAAACACAACATATAGACAAAATACATTTTACAACAAAAATATAGAAACATCTGAATGCATAAATCTGAGTAGTAACAAATAAATGCCAGAATCTCAGTTACATATAAATATTGGCAACGTACAGCACTAAATATACTACTACTAAAAAGCATATTAGCGACTCTAAATTGTTGCCTTAACTATTTTAATAAGAAGGGTATTTGAGAAAATAAAAGAATAGGCTCAGGAAAATGTGAAAACTCATCAAATTAGCTTTAAGCTTTCAGAGTTTGATGGTATGTTTGTTTTGGTCATCATAGCCTATACAATTAAAGAAATTTTAAAGAGACAAAATGATGGATGCAAATTACATAAGCACATACCAAATAAACGGAACAAGGGAATGAGATGAAGATGAATGTTAAAGATTGTGTTTATATAGCGACTGATGATTGATGAAACCCTAGTTCATTAATATTTACAAAGGCCCATGATGTATAAACTATTGGGCCGGCCCAGATTAGTTATGGGTTTGTTTATAGTCATTTGATGATTGTATAATGTTACCTATAGCTTTGATAAAAATCTAGAACTAAAGTTATTACCATACCTGTCTCAAATCAACGAGCAGGGCAAGCGAGTCATCGGTCCGGGGAAAGAAAAGGACTGCCGATTCTTCAATGAAAGCCTTCATGAAAGGTGCATGCTTATATAAGTTTATGAGGAGACTTATTATACATACTAAATTTTTCCTCACATAGTAAGTGATTTATCTTCACCATTTATTTTTAAAAAAATCAATTGCTGATATTAAAAGCATTTTATTATTTTACTTATTTTTTATAATTTAAATATCTCTTAAACCGTTAATCGTTGTCGAAAATATTTACATCGTCACGAAGAAAGATTTAGTTATCTTTCATATACTTAACTTTGATATACTTTCAAAAAGAAAATTGCTTTTTCATATTTTTTCGTTTTTTCGTTTTTTACGTTATCGAATTTGCATAAAAATCTATTTGATTAAACACTAAATTTAATATCACACGTGATATCGGTGTTAAATCATATATGATATGTAATATCATATGTGATATGATATGTATATCATATGTGATATGATATGTATATCATACGCGATTTTACACTAATATCATATGACATATCATATATGATTTAACATAATATCACACGTGATATTCAAATTAGTGTTTTATCATATACGATTTTTAACGCAAATTCAAGAACGAAAAAAAAAAAAAAAAAAAAAAAAAAAAAAAAACGTGAAAATACAAAAAAAAATTGTCAAAAGATATCAAAGACCTATCTATGTAAAGATAATTAAATGTTCGTCGTGAATGATATATTTTTTCGCTTAACGATTAACGATTGAAAGATATTAATATTGAAAAAAACGATGAAAGTGAGCTTTTTAAATTGTTAATTAATCTCATCCATTGATCAAACGAAACGAAATGCGAGATTGATCCCTTAATACGTAAATAATATTTTATTCTCAAATAATCTTAAATCTAAGTTTAAGAATATAGAATTTAGAAGATGTGGCTACTTTTTTGTGTTCCGAATGTTTTATGTAAATTGGTTTGCCTCTTATGACCGTATGTTATATTGAGTAATGTTTTAGCTATTGAACCATTCATTTGATTTGAGTTATTCTTTCAATTGTCTAGTGATAATTAGTGTTAGTGTTCCAAATTTTTATCACTCTTTTGATTCCATTTTCTTTCTATAAAATCTAGCAAGGTATGTGGTAAATCCATCCACACTTGCCTCTTTTTCAATAACACGGGTTCATACATGCATTTACTATTCACTATATACCAATTTCTCATTTTCTCCCGGTGGTTGAGTAAAGATAACATATATGTCTACACAGAACGTTATCATGAAAACACTTGGTCCAAGAGATGTAAAAAAAAGCTTGTATGTTACCATATATTTGCGAAAAGTAGATGTTGATAGTAAGATAATACCCTTCTTGCATGCTTCTCTAGTTCATAGACTATGTTTGCAAAACGAGCTTTTGGATGTGGTTCTCACAAATATGTCCAATAACTATGCGTACAATATCAAATTTGTTGTAACACCCTTAAAATATCACAGCGAAAGACAATGTCAATTGGGGTGCAACTTCATATTACAAAATTTAAATTATAAAGAATAACCTCTATATGAGACGTTTTGAAAGTTTATCATTCGATAAATGATATTAGAGTTATAATATGAGATCCTAAAGTATTAAGTTACATAAATATTTTTAAAACGTTATCGAATGGTAATACAATGCTCCAAAGTCTTCAAAATGTCATGCGACTCAAATGCTAAAAATGCAAGCCATCGCCTTAAGGGCCTGAGAAATACATGTTAGATGTGTCAACATAAAGTTGTGGGGTTGCCTCTTTTCCCAACGTTAGCACTTCACAGCTTAAGAGCAAAAACAGGAAGAATAAAAAGTTGCAACGTAAGAGAAGAACAATAAAGACCTCTGAAGTAGAAGAACACCTTAGGACTTTGAATAAAACTCATGTTGCACCCACTTTAGACATTGCGTTAGACAAATGTAATAGAAAAAGTGATGTAATGAATGATGAATCCTTAAGTACTTTGAATGTTATGTTTGAAGCATCTTGTGTTGGTTGTCGTAAAAGTATGTTTTCTGGTTGTCATGATAAATGTGTTGCTAAGTCTATCCTATCTCGTAAGCGGAACAATAGAAAACGAAATACCTCTAGGCCCACTAATGCTTCTAAGTATGTGCTAGGTAAACCGCCCTCTAGTGTTTCTGCTACGATCATTGATGTACCCATATAACCCACTTCACCTCCTAGGAAGAAAATATCACCTAGTGCATTCACTAAGACCAAAGCAAAAACTAGTTGGACTTGGCAGAGATGGTTACAAAACATACCCGGATTTAAATGGATTCCTAAAATCATTAACACGTGTGTTTCAATCAGAATCGAAACGGAACCTCTAACTCTTGGGTTCCACCTCTACTTATTACACCGTGTCGTGCATGTGTAATGCACGGTGATCTGAGATCATCCTCCGGATTGTTGATAGCGGATGTTCCCGCACATGACATGCAATCTAAAATCGTTATCAAACTTTGTCTCAAAGTTCATTGGCCTTTATTAGGTTCGGGAATGATCACCGCAACTATCATGGGCTACTGAGATTACATCAATGGGAACATCGAAATTAGCAGAGTTTATTATGTGGAAGGTCTCGGTCACAATCTCTTTTCAATCGGTCAATTTTGTGATGGTGATTTGGAAGTTGCTTTTAGGGAGAAAACTTGTTTCATTCGTGATCTACAAGGAAACGATCTCATGTCTGGAACCCGCACATCAAGCCTTTACACAATCTCAATGCAAGACATTATTGCTCATCTCCCATTTGTCTACTTTCTAAGGCAACATCTACAAAATCTTAGTTGTGGCACCGCCGTCTTTCACACTTGAACTTTCAAACCATAACCAATCTTGCACGATACAAACTCGTTGAAGGTCTTCCAAGATTTCGGTATTCTAAAGATCAGCATAAAACACAAAGTCATGGTTTCTTGTTTTGACATCACGTATAAGTGTGTGCATTCCACGTGTATCTGATGTAGCCGAGAGTGTAATCAGATAAATCAAATAATATGTATCAAGTGAAGGCCTCATTATGCATTGGTAACAAAACAAACTCTTACCTCAAACATCATTAAATGTGTTTCGCATCCGAGTCGTGGATCGAACCTTTGATACCATCTCTAACAGAAAAATATTTACATGAGATACAAACATGAAAGAGACGCAAAGAAGATGACTAACCGCAAAGAAACCAACATATTCATGCACAATAACAAAATTTCATCATTAGGGTTTTCAGGGCGTGCCTTTTTTTTTGTATGGGATCAATCAAATAAAACGTATATTGAGGACTATATTTAGGAAATACTTAAAGATAACAATGAATCCATACCAAACTTATCATAATCTTATTTTAAGTAAAATCAACACACAAACACAATCCTAAAACAATACAGATTCCTAAATATTTTATTAAATTCGAAATTTATAAAGCTAATTATATATTATAGAATGCAACATAATTATCAAAATAACTTGTAGCCTAATTGGTAAACACACAAGTTATTAATCTTACTCTTAAAACAACCCAAGTTCAAATCTCACTAATGACATTTTTATAAAAACAAATTTTGAAAAATAATATTAAAAATTAATATAAATTATACATAAAAATAGTTGGATTAATAGTTATTAAATTGCTTAGGTGGACATATAATGCTTAGGTGGCATTGAGGTGGCATTGAGTTGGCATTGAGGTGGCATTAATGCCAAATGCCTCTGTATATATATATATATATATATATATATATATATATATATATATATATATATATATTATCTTTATGGGTTTTTAAATTTTGTATTTTGCTTTTTGAATAAATATATATAAGAAGATAGATGAAGAAAGACCTTTACTCCTCTTCTTCCTCTTGAAGACGCTTGAGTGTTTCCGGTTGTAAACTCTTTAGACCAAGACGTGGAAGGATAAACTCAAAATGTTCTCGAGGAAGAGCTTTGGTGAAGATGTAATTGGTATTCAGTCCTCACAAAGTAGAGTTCCACCATACCTTTTTCCACTTGTTCCCTGATGAAATGATGTCGAATGTCGATATGCTTAGCTCTTGAGTGCTGAACATTGTTGCATGAGAGAGCAATAGCACTTTTATTATCACAAGACAGAGGATTTTGTTGAATTCAAAGCCATAGTCGATTAATCGAGATCTCATCCAAAGGATTTTAGCACAACATGATGACATGGCTATGTATTCACCTCAGTAGAGGAAATAGAAGTACTCATTTGCTTCTTTGACGACCACTCACAAGCTTATCACCCAAAACCGAGCACCTCGGATGTACTTGACGAGTATCTTGACACCTGCATGATGCAGATCCATATATGTGTTAGTGACATACCGGTGTCCTTGGTACCAAAGTCCCATGTTGATGGTACCTTGGAGGTACCGAAGACCCGCTTAACCGCTTCAAGGTGCTTTTGGTAGGCTTAGCTCGGTATCTAGCACACATGCATACATCGAAAAAATATCGTGTCTCTGGCCGTGAGGTACATCACGGATCCGATCATGCTACGATATTTCGTTTGGTCTACCATGATCCCCGAGTGGTCCTCATCTAGTTTAGTACGCTCAATCATGGAGTGTCAGCAGGTCACTAGAATCAAATCCAAATTTCTTTAAAATCTCATTTGCATATTTAGATTGATTTATAAAATGCCTCCAAGACTTTGTGAAATTTGTAATCCTAAGAAAATGACATTTGTCCCATCATTGACATTTGAAATTTAGAACCCATTTCATTTGAAAATCGGTCACACTCATTGGGGTCGGTCGAGGCAAAGATGATATCATCAACATAAATTTGAACGTGAATTAAATGTTTGTCGACTTCGGTGAACAATGTTGGATCAATCGCTCCTTTCATTGAATCCAAGAGATAGAAGAAACTTTGATAGCGTATCATACCATGCCTTTGGAGCTTGCTTTAAACCGTAAAGAGCCTTTTTCAAACGATAAACGTGAGTAGGATGCTCGATTCACAAAGCCTTCAGTTGTTCGGCGTGACGACTTCTTTAAGATCTCCGCTCGTAAATGTCGCCTTTACATCCATCCGATGACTACCATGTTCTTACTTGAAGCATTAGCCAAGAAGATTACGATTGCCTCGATGCGAGCAACAGAGCGAATGATTCTTCAAAGTCAATACCCTCCTCCCGACGGTATCCTTTTGCAACCAATCTAGCCTTATTCTTTAATACATCACCATGCTCATCAAGCTTTACTTTGAAGATCCACTTTAGAGCAATGATCATAGCACAATCTGAGCAGTACTAATTCCCATACATCAAGTCGATCAAACTCATGAATTTCTTCTTGCATGGCATTGAACCAATTGTCTTCATTCATAGCAGTTTTAACATCTTTTGGTTCGACCTTAGAGAGTACGGAGTTGAAGAAGCACCATAAGGCATCGGTTGCAAGTTGTTTTCGTGTTGATACTGGACGAGAGGGGTTTCCAATGATATTGTCCAATGGATGATCATGAGTCCATTTCCTAAGGTGTTCATGTGGTTGTTGTTGAGGAACTGAAGTAGCTGAGTCAATTTCTCCTAATGTAGATGGTTCTGATGATGATTCAGGAGCAAATATATTTTCAAACGGAGCATCTTCAGGAGTAGCAAAGGGATTAACTTCATCATTGATACCAGAAACATTTCCATGATGTACACTCGATGATTGATGATTTGTTGATGAGACAGAGTGATCAGCAGCAGGCGCTTCTTGACTTAATGATATTGAGACCAAGGATTGACTTCATTTACAAGAATAGGAGCACCTCATTGATGGATTTGACATTTCATCCGTGATTTGGTTCATAGTGTTCATCGAACATTGGATCAAACAATTTCCTTAAATCATCTTCCGATGGAGGTACATATGGAGCTCTTGGAGAGGATTTGGTACAAGGGATGAACCAATGGGACTATTTTGTAGTGCGGGTCCGTAATGTGTTTGTCCAGAGCCATTTGACCGTCAACTCATCAAACGTAACGTGAATTGTTTCCATGATATTTCGGGTTCTTTTGTTGTAGATTCGATATCCCTTTTGTTTGGTGCATACCTACATATACTCCAATGTCCGCTTTAGCTTTAAGTTTGCCTAAGTCTTTGCCTCATTAGTTGGATAACACAATGCACCAAACACATGAAGGAATGAGAGATTAGGTTTTCTTGTGGACAAGTTCATATGGAGTTTTCCATGAACAAGGTGAATCGTGGATCGATTTTGTGTGTAGCATGCGATGGCAATGGCTTGACCCGTAGAAACATTGGAACCTTTGAGTAAATCAACATTGTTCTTGCGGCTTCCACAAGAGTTCGATTTCGTCTTTCAACTACACCGCTCGCTGAGGAGTTCGTGGAACACTTCTTTGATGGTCGATTCTAATACTTTCATAAAACTCACTAAGTTTTCGTTAACAAACCCGCCCATTGTCTGCTCGGATAATTCGACTATTTTGTTAAGTCGAACTCGCAATGTTTGATGAGTTTGATGATGATATCTGAGTTTCATCCTTTGTCCTTAAGAACTTGACCTGTGTGAATCTAGAGTAATCATCAACCACAACTAGCACATATTTCTTCCCAAAGATATTCTCGACTCTCATTGGTCCACATAAATCCATGTGAATTGTATGAAGAACTTACGTAATTGAGTTTGTAGGTTTGGGTTTATGGGCATACTTATTGCTTTTTCCCAATTAGCATCTTCGAACAAAGATGATCCTTTTCATACTTCGCCTAGGTAAACCTACCACTAAGTCCTTTCTCGAGAGATCATTGATGGTGCCAAGTTCAAGTGATTGAGACGACGATGCCATAACCATGACTTTGTTTTCGAAGCCTTTGACAACAAGCAAATTGGAGAAGACTTCATCATGTCTTCGATAGAGATGGTGTATAGATTTGAACCACGTGTTCCTCTTAAAAGTTCCTTACCATCAAGTTCTCTAACGAAACAAGTATGTTTTTTGAAGGCTACTTCTAGATCAGAGTCACAGAATTGACCAACAGAGAACAGGTTATGACCAAGACCTTCCACATAATATACCCTGGAGATAACACTATCACCAACAACATAATCTCCATAACCCATAATTGCACCAAAATAATCATTCCCGAATCTAACTGTCCCGATGAATTTGCTCACGAAGTTCATGAGCCGCGACCGTCTCCAAATATATGTTTGGAACAACTGAGTCCGGTACCACGTAAGCGATTTGAACGATCTGCAGCTGAACACGTATAAGAATGGATAATCGGATAATTGGGATCCCCATGCAAGAATGGGTTCCATTTGGTTAGTAATGATGATTGGAACACCCACATCGTAAATAGAAACATTCATATCGTAAGTAGAAGCAATGGAATCATTAGGAATAGATGCGTTGCTAGTGTCCGTATTTGACCTATTCAAAGTATGTTCACTTCTTAAAGGAATAGTTCTACCAGTAGGCATCCATTTTCTAGTGGGCATTGTCCTAGCAAATTGAGGACAGAACCGATTAGCCTTATGACCAACATGTATCCATTGATAACCTATCTTACTAAATGTTCTTCCCGTGGGTTTCCACTGTTTTCTAACTTTGTTTCGCTTTTGCCTTTTAGCCTTCTTAGCTTGATTCTTAACATTAATAGTTTTAAGCGGGCATTCGATAGCATTAGACAAATCATTCATACCACACTCGTGATTAGTAACGAAACTACACAATCATCATTACAAGTTTTTCCAAAAGTAGCATCGAATTGAATTAATTACAAGACGCTTATAGCTAATACTAGAATCAACACGATTCGCTTTATTTAACTTAAACTTAGTGTTCCTAGGGTGATCTTCACTCTACCAATGCACATTTTTAGCTTGTGAGGTCCTATCATTCCTTGTATTGTCTTGAGACTTTGACCGCTTGCTTTAATGTCACCGATTACTCTGTAGAGGAATGGGAACATTAGTTGGTTTTGCTACTTTATGCATTTCTGCTTAGATGTCTTTGGGATCCGAACTGTTTGAAGGCACATTAAAGTTCACTTTCTTAATACTAGAAGTGCGGGTTTTGAGCTCCTAGAGGGCACTCGAGTTCACATTCTTAGCACTAATGATCCGAGTCCGAACTACTTGAAGGCACACTAAGGTTCAAATTCATAATATTGGGCATTGAATGACTTGCATGCTTGGCAATAGGCATAGAATAAGGTATCAAGGATTGACTTGCTCACCTAAGGTTTTAGGGCATATTGTAATTAAGCATTCTAGAAGTTCTTGAGATCGTTTGGCATATAAGCATGCATGGCCAATTGCATTTTCATCCGGTTTCTCTAGCTTATCCTCTTCTACAATCTCACGGAGACATTCTAGGTCATCCTTAAGGTATGAGAAATATGTTTGAATCGCAAGTTTGTTATTCCTAAGATGAGGAGGAACATATTTCATAGACAAAGCATATTTATTTCAGACATGCACCTTTGAAGCACCATTCTCCCCATTGGTCATTGGCATTTTCCCTTTTACCTGACTCTTAAGATTCTTAATTTCCTTTTGCAACGAGGTTATTTTTTCGTTATTTTTGTTATGAGTGACTTTAATTGACTCAAATAACTCATTGAAATGACATTTAACCTTTTCATTTTCTTTAGAAAACTCTCATTTTCCTTTTGTAAGCCATTAACCAAGTTTTGAAGATGAAAATTTTGAGAATTCCGAGAATCTAAAGGAGGAGGCATTTGGGAGCTAGTCACATTGTTCTTTTTACCCTTTAATTGAGAGATTTGGGCTTTCAACTTTCTGATCGTGTTACAGTGAGCTTGAATCTGTTCGTCACGTTTGTTTAGTTCAAAAACTGCATCAAACTTTGGAACATCCGAGGATATCTTGATGTTTGAGGTTTTAACATTTTCTTTAAGATGTTGATATTTTAGTTGCAAATCAAAATGTTCAACTTCTAGCTTAGAAAAATGTTTTACCAAATTATCGTGATCATCCTGTTCAATTTTATCACTTAGTTTAGAGTTTTTGATTTCAAGCTCAATGACACGATCATGGGAGACTTTCAACGCAATGAGACAATTATTGAAATTGAAGCGATAATAGAGCAATTAGTAGCGATATAAAACACATCTTGAGAGATACATTCGTAAATCGATTCTCATTTAAGGTATGCAAGTTCTTCCTCTCAATTTCATTATATTTTAATGCCCGCTCATAGTCACTAACTTCAATTATCATTGCATCAAATTCTTTTCCATCCCTTTAATATCTCAGATCCATCCCTTTTAAGACTCTCAAATTGATCTTTTAATTGTTTAAAGAAAGGCATGACTTCAATTAAATAACATTCTTTTGTTTGTTCAAAACCCTTTCCCTTCGCTTATCCCAATGGGTGTGATCCTTTTCTTACAAGTTTTCTCAAAATCGACAAATAGTTGAAAAATCACATATTGGTGATTAAGGTCTTGCTCTTAGTGGCAATAGTTCTAGGAACTAAATGAATTGGTGTATTGGGAGGATACACATCGCTGCAGCATTCTTCTAAGGGAGGGTTTGTTTCAACAATATTTTCGACTTTTGCTTATCTAAGTCCTTTTCCAAAACACTTGTTCGTGTGTTAACAAAGTTTGAGGCTTAAACTTGTTTAAGGAAATCCAATTTTCCTTTTTGTAATCATGGGGTTTAACTATTATGTTTTGCTTTTGCTCTCGTGATCGTTGTCGCTTATCCATTTTCTCCCTAGATGCATCATCTAATTTTCTATCTTCCTCGGTGCATACAATGCAACTAGGTGTTTGTCTAGGTTTAAGAATCTCATTGCCATCATATATTACATTTTGAAGAGCCTTTGCAATCTTACCGTACTCAGGGTTGGGTTTATTAATAATGGGAACACTATGCTTATCACTTAAAACTCTATGCTTAGTGATCAAGTGAGCAGTCTGAATGGTATTTCCTTGTACGTACAACTTGTTTTCAAGTTTGTTTTTCAAAGTTTTTAGATTAGAAAACTCATTCAAAAGTTTTGATTCCTTAGCATGAAATTCCTGTTTAAGCACTTTAACATTATCTTGAAGTTCTTTCTTTTGCTTAATAGTTTTAGAGAGCTTTTCTTGTAAGGAGTTTAACTCTTGTTTTAATACTTCTTCTCTAAAGTTACTTTTTCTAATAATTGTACGCATTTGGACATCCATTTCCTGCTCATGTGTGGTCAACTCAAATTTAGCACGTTGTTCATAAATAGCAACACGTTCTTTATAGGCATTAAGTTCGAGACAACGTAATTATCGAGGCACATGCAAGATGTTCATTAAAAACATTGTCATCATTGATCGGAAAATGCATTACTTGGTACAACCTCACTTTCATTTTGCTTCACATATTGATCACATAGGACAATATTGCTATTACCCTCATAATCAATATCTCGATTCATAAGTCTCAAGAGTTTGTACTTCATTATACATCTTTCGCTCATCAACATCATCATATAGTTTTAATACCTCCGAGATGATTGATTCTTTGGATGGACCAGACTTCTTTGTGATGATGAGACCTTAGAGAGACCATTGGAGATATGCTAGCCATGAAAATTGTTTGTGCAAGAGGTTCATCATCGACGCCGAGTCGTATGCATCACGGTCGGCGACTTGGAAGGCATTCGATGATTACCCTCAAGAAATATGACTCCTCTTCATCCAACACAGCTCCATTATCCCGAGCTTGCACAAGTAACATCTTGTCTTTGAATTACTCGCATTTGAGGCGTTTTGGAGAAGTGGGTTCCTTGCTATGTGTCCATCACCACCACGGTTGTAGCACTTAATTGGCTTTGCTTGTCCTTGATTTCCATTCCTTCCCTATCTCGATTTTCCACATACCCTCCTCCTACTCCACCTCTTCTTTGTTCATATTGTCTTCCTTGAGCTGGTTGTACTGTAACCTTTCCATCTCTGACCAAAGCATGATTGTGTAGATTGGATGCAGTCCTGATTTCATTGTTAGTGTGAAGTCTGTTAGTATGTGGAGTGAAGGTTAAGTTTTGTTTAACCATAAGAGCCAGTTTATTGATAAAGTGTTCCATGACTGCATTGGCATCAGGTTGTTTGAAACTTGGATCAAGAATGACTTGAGATGCTTTGGTTGTAGTTCCATCATTGGTGTAGAAGGCTGTTGAATCATTTGACGAACTTGTTTCTCCCTGATTGGTTTTGAACTGATCCAGAATCCTTTTCTCAAACATAGCATGCCTCTCATTTTGAAGAAGAAATGCATACAATTGCTCATAGTTTGTATTCTTCAAACCTTTAGTTAGCTTTACAGAAGTGACAAACTTGTGCCATTCGGGATTCATATTGTTCACAAAATTTGAGTTTAGCTGAATGTTTGGCATGGTCATTTTGATGTTCCTCATGTCATTCACAAGCTTATGGAATCTCACATAGTATTCATAGACACTCTCATCTGGTTTCATCTTGAAGTGCTCAAACTCATCATATAGTTGTGATTCTCTGTCTTCAACAGTTAATTCAGACCACGAGAGAAGCATCTTGACATTATCCCATCTGACCTTTGCTTCGGTGTTGTGATTGATAAGCTTGTAGATGTCTTTTGGAAGACCTTGCAGATAATGTTAGAAGCCACGATATCCGCATCGAATCTCTTTTCTCCTTATCGGTGAGCTCATCATACGTCTTTGGTGCATCTATTCCATAGATCATTGTTCCATCTGCAATTGTATCAATCAAGTCTCTAGTAGTCTCAATCGATAATGTCCTTCATCGGTTGACTTGAGAATGTTGACTCCGCTTTCTTTTCCCAAACAAGTACAATCGGATTCGTTGTGCCCATGAGCCATAATCGCCTGGCATAGCATAGGTGGACTTGTATCCGATCCGCCGCTTGAACGCCCTCGACTACGGAAGAAACAATAGTAGGAACGATGTTTGCCATGATTACAAGTTCTACGGGATTTTACTATTCTTTGATTAAACCGGGAAATTGATTCTTTCACGGGATTTTACTAAACCAAAAGAACAACCGTAAGAATGTATCACGAAGAAGTAACAAGTCTAAATAGACAAGTAGCTAAACACTCAACTCGCTTAGTAATCAACTCGCTAAACAACCAACTCGCTCAAAGGAACAAGTCGCTTAAGGAATCAACTCGCTAAATAGCCAAGTCGCATTAGTATCAACTCGCAACACAATCAACTCGCTTGATGAAACAAGTCGCTAAATAGCCAACTCGCTTTAGTATCAACTCGCAACACAATCAACTCGCTTAAAGAAGCAAGTCGCTTTAGGAATCAACTCGCTTAATAGCAAGTCGCAAACAGACACAACTCGCTTAACCACCAAGTCGCTTAAAAGCTTAACTCGCCAAGTCGCATACAACAACTCACATCCAGTAACAAAGCAACTCGCTTCGAAGAAATGTGTATCCGAGACTCAACTCGCTTTGTACAAAGTTCAAATATAACCACTTTATCAATCAAAAACAACCAAACCACAATGATTTGAGCCTTCCAATTCAAAACATAAACACATATGATGATCCTAAACACAACAGTACAAGCAAAATTCAAACTTTAACACAAGAACTTGTCCAAATGAATCAAACTCTTCTAAACACTTAATACCCCAAAAACCTTATGAAATCCACCAAAACAAGGAGCATGAAAGATGAGTGATCAAACCATGGCTCTTGATACCAATTGTAATATATAGGATTTCACAAACACACTAAACCATAATCAAAGTGGGGCTTTCAAGTAGTTTAGAGAGAGAAAGTTCTAGAGAGAAAGGAAGAGAGTTGGGAACTATGTGAAACAAAGAAAATGGTATTGAGCTCCAACCCTCTACCTTGGGAGGTAGAGGGTATTTATAGTTTCTTACAAACTAACGCCACCTACGGGTGTGGATCGAGAATACAGTGGGTAAAGACCCGTCGTCCTCCACGGTGTTACATAACAAACTACTTATTAATATAACTAGACTACGACTACGAGATTTCTAATGAATACATATACTTGAGGTGACCGACTCTTTAATGACTGAATTTTCTAATTCCTAACAAGGACCTTATCAGATTGAGACTACAAGAGACTTAATTGATACAAATTGCAGATGGAACTATGATCTATGGAATAGATAGACCAAAGACGTATGATGAGCTCGATGATAAGGAGAAAAGAGATTTGATGTTGATATCGTGGCTTTAACATCATACTTCAAGGTCTTCCAAAAGATATCTACAAGTCGATCAATCACAACACGAAGCCAAGGCGGTGTGGGATAATGTCAAGATGCTTCTCTCAGTTCGAACTAACTATGGAAGACAGAGAATCACAACTCTATGATGAATTTGAGCACTTCAAGATGAAACCGGATGAGAGTGTCTATGAGTATTACGTGAGATTCCACAAGCTTGTTAATGATATGAGGAACATCAAAATGACTATGCCAAACATTCAAATGAACTCAAAGTTTGTGAACAACATGAATCCCGAATGGCACAAGTTTGTCACCTCTGTGAAGCTAACTAAAGGATTGAAGAATACAAACTATGAGCAACTCTATGCCTTCCTTCTTGAGAATGAGAGACATGCTATGCTTGAAAAAGGATTCTTAATCGGTTCAAAACCAACGGGGAGAGATAAGCTCATCAAATGATTCAACCGCCTTCTACTCAAACATTGGAATTACCACCAAAGCATCTCAAGTTATACCCATGGGTAATGGTAATCACAAACTCATTCCCGATCCAATGTTCAAACAACTCGATCTTCGATGCACACGTGGAAACTTCATTAATCAAGCGGCTCTCATGATCGGTCAAAACATGAACTCTCTCCCACACACCAACAACAACCTCGAGCAAAGATCTAATCCACACAATCAAAGCCACTATCGGAGATGGGAAGGTTATGGTACAACCAGTTCAAGAAAGGCGGATAACAAGGAAGAGGTAGAGTTGATAGAGGGTATGTGGCAAATCGAATAGAATAAAGGAATGGAAATCAAGGACAAGTAAAGCCGATCAAGCGTTACAAACCGTGGTGGTGAGGACATATTGCAAGGAAGCGCACATCGCCAAAACGCCTCGAATGCAGAGTACTTAGGATAAGATGTTGCTTGTGCAAGCTCGGGATAATGGTGCGACTTTGGATGAAGAGGAGTTGTTGTTTCTTCTCGAGGGAAATGCTAAGACATATGATGCAGATGTGGATGAGCAACCAATTCAGAGATAGGCCACTGATGAGTGTCTAAATACTCATCATTTTGTACCAAAATAAACTGCAAAATCATCCGAAAACACTCGAAACACATCAAAATGATCAAAATATCACAAATCGGTGTTTTATGTGTTTTAAATTCAAAAATATCAAAATCGATGAAAACATATCAAATTTGCAAAATTGCGTTTCATCCCAAGTATCAAAAGTTGTCAAAAGCAGTCCTCGAGCACATAATTTCAAAATAAAGTCACCAAAGGTCCTTTTAAAATCAAAACTTGTCAAATTTAGTCCTTTGGTGAAAAATGTTAAAAGTTTGAGAAAATTACAAGAATGGTCCTTCAAGTTTCAAATTTGGCGAAATGGCCTGAAATTTGCAAAATGATGATTTGGTCCTGTGCTTTTGAAGCTTGTCAAGATTAGTCCTTGGAGCATCTTTGATGAGTTGGCGAATGGTCCTTGCAATTTTCGATTACACAAATGGTCCTTGTCTTATTAAAACTCTTTAATCCTTTTGACCCTTTCATCAATTTGGACCCCTGTCGCTATGCAAATTGAACCCCCCCTATTATTAAACACTGCCTGGTCAATCCTTGGTTTGACTAAACCCTTTTGGCGCCAACCTTCATCTTCCCCACTTGTAGCCTGCTATTCCCCTGCTACACTCTACCTTCCATCACCTTATCTCTTCACCTGTCTCCCCCCACCTCCACACAACTCCAAACACATTAAATGCACCTCCAAAACCCTTTACTCAATCTCCACTGTCAAAATCCCTTATTCCCGCCAAAATAACAATTTGGCCAAAAGTCACAAAAAGTCATCCTATGGCCCAGAAATGAAGTGGGATTATCTCAGGGACACGTGGCAAGAAGTTTGGAGTATAAAAGAGAGGAAGAGAAGAAGAAAAGGGGGGTAGTTAGTTTTTGAGTTTTCTTAGTATGTCGTTTTTTTTAAATTATCTTAGTTAATGTGCAAAAATGTAATTTCAAGCTTTAAATGTGTTAAGTTCAAGTCATGTATCATTATAATTCACTTTCAAGTATCAATCTCAAGTTTCTATTTAAATTCCAAGTTCTATGTTAAGCTGTGAAAGTTTTCGTTTCAAAGTTTATGTTCAAGCTTTTAGTAATCTCATGTTAAAATCAAATAAGCTCATTTAAGCTTATCATAGTCTTTAGTAAGCTTCTAATCGCTTTAAGTAGTTTTGGTTCTTGGTCAACAAAAGTCAAAACGGGTCAACAATTGAAAGTCAAATGGTTTTAGACCGATTTCAATCGTAGTTGTGAGAATGATAGTTTGGTGTTTGTTTGATTAATTATATTTAGTTTCATTCAAGTTTCATCATAGTTTTTATTAAGTATATTTTGAATGTTTAAAAGGGTGTTTGGATTATCATTGTTTTTGTAGTTTGGATTTGGTTTTCAAGTTAAAGTTGATGTTATTGAGATTTAAAATTTGTTTTAATGTTATCCCAACAGTTAGCTTCAAGTTTCCACTGCATTTTTGAGTTTTCTACAATTGATAAAAAGCCCACTGCTTCCCTTTTGCAGCCCCTATAAAAGATTATCACAAGCTCCAAATTAGCTGTGGCTTGGCTTTACAAGTACTTAGGTATGCTGTCTAGGATATATGATAGTTTGTAGGGATTAGCTTTTAGGATAGATTGATTATTTTAAGCCACAAAGAAGCCGTAGGATCTGTTGTAGGTCGTTGTTCTGACTTCTTTTTTTTGCTTTGGTTTTAGCTTATTTGCTTTTCTTATTGCTTATCCTTGATGCCTTAGGTAGCTCTTAGATTTAGTTTTAGCTTTTAGTTAGCTTGTACCCTTAATTAGCTTGTTGATAGTTTTTTTTTATAGCTTATAGCTTTTAGTTGCCGCAAAACCAAACAGCCCTTTAGTTTTTTTTTTAGAGCTGCTGCTATAAGCTCATTAACTGGATCTTTGTTAAGCTTTAAAAGTTTGTTTTATAAAAGTTAGTATTTCCAAGTATTTATCAAGTTCAAAAAAAAGAAAATCAAAAAAAAAATAAGTGACAAAAGGGAGGTGGTGGATTCGAACCGGTGACCTCTCGGCCCACCCACGCACACAAAGAACACCCTCAAACCAAGCGCTTCATCGAGTTCTTTGTTTAATCTTTTACTTAGTGTGTTGTTAAAGAGTATGTAGTGTTAAGTTTAAAAATAAAGCATCAAAAGGAAGAGGGTGTTTCAACCCGTGTCCTCTTCCTTCATCCCACGCCCATACCACAACTCCACTACCAACATGCCCTTGGGTCTTTCTTGGTTTAAGTTTACATCACTTAATACATAAGGTAGATTGGAGTAGTTTGGCTTATCTAGCTTATTTGATTTTTAGCAGTTTATCTAAAGAAGTCATTGTGCCCATTTTATTTTTAATAGAACCATTAGATCATCTAGTATTTTTACAAAAGTTTGAATTTTCTAAAATGTTTTAGTATTTTAATAATTTAATTAGTGTTATTTTGTTTTAATTCGTAATAAATAATTTAAAGGTCGAAAAAATACCCGGCTTTTTCCTAAAATTTTCTTTTGTCATATAGTATGTAGGAAAATTGTTTTTACACTCGTAGGACTTTTAGTTCACAAATTTTACGTTTTTGCTTGCGCACTCGCGTAATTTTTAGACTTAACGTACGTTTTTATTTTAAATCACGTTTTTAGGTAATTTAAGTTTACGTTTTAGTTGAAATAGTTTATTTAAGATATTTTGTTTTATAAAATCAACAAAAACATCATTTTAATTATAGTGATAGCGTTTATTTAATATTTTTAATCTTTTTAATTTCCTTTAATTTTCATTTTAGCCCTTGTAGTTTATGTCCTTTTCCGTAGTTATAATAATTCTCAATCTCCTTTTCCGCTCAAATCTCGCGATCACTACACGTTTGACTATTCTCGCACGCTCGTTGGGACTTAACGACACGGGAAACACTATACTCTCCGATCTTCATTGCATTCGTGTTTGAGCGGTTTAAGTCGATTACGATCCGCCATTCACAAGTGGCGAGGCTTGAGTAATTTAGCTTGACTGTTTTTGCGGATCGACCACAATCATCGAATGCCTTTCAAGTCGGTGATTGTGATGCATACGACTCGACGTTGATGATGAACCCTCGCACAAACAATTTTCATCGCTAGCATTTCTCCAATGGTCCCTCTATAGTCTCTTCATCACCACAAGATGGTCCATCCAAAAACAAAATCATCTACGAGGTATTAAAACTATACGATAATGCCGATGTGCAAAAGATGCATGACAAAGTACAATCAATCGAAACTATTGAGTCGATATTGAAAATATGGGTAATATCAATGTTGTCCCATATGATCAATATGTGAAACAAAGTGAAAGTGAGATTGTACCAAGTGATGCATCTTTCGTAGTCAATGATGACTATGTTTTTATGAATACACCGCATGTGCCCTCGATGATTCTCGTTATCTCGAACTTAATGCCTATAAAGAACGAGTGGCCATCTATGAACAGCGTGCTAAATTTGAGCTGACCACACGTGAGAAGGAAATGGATTGCCAAATGCATACATTAATCGAAAAAGTAACTTAAGGAAGAAACATTAAAACAAGAGTTAAATTCCTTACAAGAGAAACTTAATAAAACTACTAAGCAAAACAAGAACTTCAAGAAATGTAAAAGTGCTTAGCAGGAGTTCAAAAGAAGGAATCAAAACTTTTAAATGATTTTTCCAACCTTAAAACTTTAAAGAACAAAATTGAAAACAAGTTGTATGTACAAGGCAACACCATTGATCGCTCACATGATCACTAAGCATAGAGTATTAGCGATAATCATAGTCGGCCTTGTAGAAGAACCCAATCTCGAGTATGGTAAGAAAGCAAAAGTCGCTCAAAAGTGATCTATGATGGTAATGAAATCCTTAAGCCTAGAGAAATGCCTACTTGTTTAGAATGCACCAAGAAGATAGAGAGTTAGAAGATGCCTCTAGAGAGAAAATGGAAAAGAAACTAAAAGATCCTTGGTGTATAGATCATAATATAACGCTCAAAAGTCCAAATTACACTAAGGATAATTGATTGCCTTAAACAAGTTTAGACCTCAAACTCGCTTAACCCTCGAACAAGTGTTCGAAATTAGATATGGAAAAGAAAAAGCGATGAACTTGTTGAAAATAATCCGCCTTAAGAAATTCCTCCACCCACCGTGTATCCTCCAATACACCAATGCATTTAGTGCCTAGATCTATTGCCACTAATAGCAAAACCTTAATCACCTTTATGTAGTTCACCAACTATTTGTTGATTTTGAGAAAACGTAAAAAGAGAATCACACCCATCGATAATCAAGGGAAAGGGTTTTGAGCAAACTAAAGAATGCTATTTAATCAAGTCATGCCTTTCTTTAAGCAATTAAAAAGTCAATTTGAGAGTCTTAAAAGGGATAAACTCGGATATTAAAGAAATGGAAAAGGAATTTGATGCAATGATAGTTGAGGTCAATGATTATGAACGGAACTCAAATATAATGAAATTGAAAGGAAGAATTTGCATATCTTAAATGAGAACTTGATTTTGAGTTGTGTTGCTCAAGATGTGTTTTACATCGTTACTAAGCTTTATTATCGCTTCTCAATTTCATGAAATGTCCATTGCATTGAAAGTATCCCGTGATCGTGTCATTGAGTTTGAGACAAAAATTCAAAATTGAATGATAAACCGATAATGACGATCATGATAACTTGGTCAAACATTATTCTAAATTAGAAGTTGAATATCTTGGTTTACAATTAAAATATCAACATCCGAAAGAAAATGTTAAAACTTCAAATATCAAGACATCTTGAATGCTCCCGAGTTTGATATAGTTTTGAAATCAAAAACGTGATGAATGATTCGAGCTCATTGCCACACGATCAAAAGATTGAAATTCCATATGTCTCAATTGAAAGATGAAAGGAATGATGTGGTCGGCTCCGAATACCTCCACCTTTAGATTCTCGAATTTCCAACTTCAAAACATTATTGATAAATTGCAAAAGGAAAATGAATGTTTTAAAGCTGAAATTTCAAAAGTTAATGATCAAAACAAAGAGTTATGTGATTCATTCAAAGTTAATCATGATAAACACATTAAAAAGGTAACTTCTTTGCTTAACGATATTGAGAATCTGGAGCGTGAGGTGAAAGGAAAATTGCCAATCCCTAATTGCAAATATTTTGTTCCAAAGGTTCCTGCTTGTGATAAGTTTCCTATTGATATGTTATATATATTCCTCCCCCTATTAGGAATAATGAACTGGCACATAAAACATATCTAACACAACTTAAGGATAGTTTAAAGGGCCTCCATGAGATAGTAGAGGATGATAGATTAGATAAGCCTTTTGATAGTGCAATCACTTATGCTCGCATGGATGCCAAACGATCTCGTGAACTCTTAGAGTATGTAATTGTCACAAGTCCGAAAGCGAGTAATAGGCGAGATAGAATAGTTGCACCAGTTCTATGCCTAAGGATAAGAATGTGACTCTTAATGTGCCTCCGAAAGCCTCGGAACCCAACACTTCTAGACCGAGAAAATCAAATGGCGAAGAAACAAACTAAGGCTCCCGTCATCACTTCTATTGATGTTAATATTGACACTAAAGTTAGCGGGTCAAAACCTTGTAGCAATACAAAGAAGGACAAAATTTCACGACTAAAAGTGATCATGAGAAGAAAGTGAAAGAACACCATAGGAAAATAAGTTTGACTTGAACAAAAGAAGCGTGTTGGTTCTAGTATTAGCTTCAAGCCATCAAATTAATTCAAGTCTTATGTTGTCTGCAGAAAACCAGAAAGAATGTCTATCTTCGGTAATCATGATAAATGTGTTGTGTTATTTCTAAGATCTAAGAATCATACCCTAGTTAAGAAAGTTTGGAAAGCGAAGCAGTTAAGCAATCACGAAACCTACAGGAAGGTTTTACCAATGTAGGATTTCAAAGGAAGCCAACAGTCGAATATTCACGAATGGCAAACCTTGCCCTTAACTAGATCCACTATGCCTAGAGTAGTGCTGTTAAGGTTTGGAAGCCAACCGGTAGAATAATCCTATTAAACACAAAATGTCCCTCGACTAAGTCTCGATGCTTCTACTAGTTCAACTCCTAGTGACAATGGCATTGCACCTAGGGTTTCTCGCTGATTCAAAGATTGTTTGTGCTAACCAAAAGGACCCCATGAGCACGTGGGGATCCAATGTTTCAATTCTTTGTCTTCGCTCATTGTCCAAAGTAGGTCGATAAATCGTCCCTTGGTATTTGGATTCGGTGGCTCTAAACATATAATCGGACTCTAAACAATGACGCCTGCTCACATCGATTCGTGCCTCGTACTTCATCATTATGGCATCTGCAGATAACACTTGCACCCTTTCCTTAAATAAAAGAAAGGTGTACGCTTCAAGGCGCTTTATCTTCAAAGAAGAGAAATATTCATGTGTATGACCATTCTCATCGACATTCTTCATCAACAAGCTTCATGTTTTCCACGCTCTTTCAACTCTCAAGTGGATCTACGCTCATTGGTGTATATTCTTATTCACTTGTTCAAATCAAAATGGCAACCGGATGCAATTTTGAGGGGAGAAGAGTGCATATACTACATGTTGATGGATGCTTGAATTATGGTCGTGACTCTCCTTCAACGCCTAATGCTTCACCTACTAAGGATAACTGGATTCATTGTTTCAAGATATGTTTGATGAGTACTTCCAACCTTCAACGAATGTTGATCATCTAGTTTCAAGCTTATGCTCGTACCACCGACTCAACTGGTTCACCATCTAAGAAGTACTTCTCGGAATTCTCAAGAAACCTTATCTCTAGTTACTTCAAAAGGCATTGATAATGACTGTCATTATAGTTGCACTCATGAATAATGATCCGCTCTTTGGTACTCCTTTGCCAAATCTTCACGGATTATTGTGCATGCTATAATTCAACCACATGAACATTATGGAAAATGACTACCTCATCCGCTCGAAGACATTATTGGTGAATCTTTCAGATCAGTCTCTACATGTATACCTTTAGGAAGAAAGCATTGATGTTGAGGAATCATTTGTTGCGGTTCATTCAGTGGGTCAATGTACATCCGATTGTATGTTGTTTTCACGTGTTGGGCATTTGACACAAGTTGATGACTTGAGTTAATCATTTATCACTTATTTTAGATTGAAGTTGACTTTCAACAAAGGCGTGTTCTTATTTGATAACTTGCTCGGGCTTAAGATTTTGAGTTGAAGACTTGGTTTATCTAGTTACCGATGAGTCGGGTGGTTGGTTGAAGACACGTTAACTATCACTATTAGGAGTTACGTCGTTTTACTCATTGACACATGCGAGATGACGATGTGGATAATCTCAAGAGGTGTTAATGTCTCATACTTTGTTTGAGTAGTGAGTACTTAGAGATTTGCTTGAAGCATAGATTCTCAACACCGTTCTTCCATCATTAAGTGCAAGCTTAAGATACAAATGCGGGAATTTGACTTGATTTCAAGTTTGGTATATCGGGTTTTCTTCAACAATGGTCACTTCAAATTGTCTACATATGGGTTGATAAAGATAGTCGAGAGAGTTTCATGTGATTGATTCTCACATGATTCATTTGGGCTATTTGAGTTCTTCTCACAAGATTTCAAGTTTATGAGTATATTATGTTTTGTCGATTCGAGGTATCAAAACCGGCAAGGGGAAGGAGACATATATCTAAAAGCACAACGAGTAAACTTGATGAACTTAACACTTCTACCGATTGAAGTTATCCGGAAAGACAATGGTCATAGTAGAGAAACTCGATGTTTAACTCGTAGCCTTTGGTGTATTATTCCAACTATTCGGGGAAGGATATATTATTCCAACTATTTGGGGAAGGATGTATTATTCCAACTATTTAGGGAAATGGTCTCGAGACTTTTGGTATGTGTTACATCGCTCAGTTGGAAGAAATGTGAGAAGAATATTTGGGCGTGAGATGATATTGCTTATCGACATCTTTGATATGGTTATGATAAAGTGCTTCGGTTATTGGTTCATGTACACTATGTAATGATGATTTCGATGAGATCGCAACCATCGGGGAGAGATTTGTGTACATCGTGACGCACAACATGTTCACATGATCGAGCTTATTGACTATTCAAGTTGATATCCACAGAGATGATCGGTGATTCAACATGTTACTTGGATGTCATAGTCTTCACTCCGTTGGGTACATGGGTACACTATGGGTGATTGGTTATATGTAAGATAACTAGAATGCATTTGGTGAATTGAAGATGTTGATATAATTGTTCTCCATACGTAAGACGCACAATCCAGAGTAATGATGATTACATCGGGATGCACAACAGTTCATGTGATCGGGCTTAATCATGTATCCCGAGTTTGATAACCGCAAAAGGATCACCGTTCAACTTGTTACCGGTGTTTTCATGTTTCTTTGGGTTTTGAGCTTCATTCAATGAGACCGTTATCCTTCACATTCTACTTCTTGGGGTAAATTGTCTTAATTCAAGATTGTCGGTTTTGGGGAAGCTACCAAAGATTCTCATTTAGAAGGCTCATGTTCGAGACGATTTTCTTAGAAGCCTCGAATGCTTTGGTGGTTAAAGTTTAAGAGATGTTGATTTGTTTCTTCTACAACGTGTTGAACGATATCATTATCTCGGTACTCATTTCATCATCCTCTTAAACTAATTTATCTCTTGTAAATAGTTATTCAAAAGCAAAATACAAAATTACAAAACCAACAAAAAGCAAATAGAAAATATAAAACTTTCAAAAATCCATAAAATTTGAAAATCTTGAAAAATTTCAAAAATATATTATCATTATTGTCATGTTTTCTCGATTCGATAAATATCTACGATCTTTGTGCTGTCATTCAAAGAATGACATGGGATTTTAGATGTTGTTCGAATGTTCTTAAAAAATAAAAAAATCAAAAATCAAAAATATTTTGGGAGAAAGTGAAACAAAATGGGTTATTGTCATTTCAGCAAGAACCGCTTTTCAACGAAAGAACGAGCCATACTTTATCTTGCTTTTTCAAATCTCATGCTCGATTCTATAAACAATCGCTTTCAATCTAATGAAAACTAATTGCTTTGAAAAATAACTCGTACTCTAGTTTTGTAAATCATCTGGACTTAACTTTTGTTAAAATATCTATCTCTCAATCAACAACTTATGTCATTGATTGAGGGAGAATGATTTCAATTAACTCAAAAGGTTATTTGTCATACAATTGTTTTCAAAAGAAAATCATGCATGTTTAATCTATGGAGTTTAAAGTCTCAAAATCGGATCCTTATCGCTTAAAACTTTTACATAATCAGTCACAATTCTCCTTAAAAGCTTTCAAAATCAATTTAAATCTCGAGATCACAAATCTCAAATGATTTGATAATTGTGATTGGGGAGAATTTGTGAATTAAATTGGATTTAAACTTATAATTCGATAAATGGGTTCATAAGTGTTTAGCAAGTTTTCCTCCCGCATGTGACAAACGATTTCAAATTTTCCATGCACATGTTGAGGGGAGCATCTACTTTAAACCTTAAATTATTGAAACATGATTGTATTGTCTCTAGTGCGAGTTCCTCTAATATGTGCAAAACTCTTTCAAACTTTGAGGCACATATTGAGGGGAGCAAACATTTGAAAACCTCATCCTTCCTCAAAATGCTTAATCTACTCAAATTGATTGAGAAGTGATGATGATCATTTTAGAATATGTTAATCAAAGATTGGACCTTTCATTCTTAATCTAACGATTTCAAAGATCTCTTGCCTCCATGTGCTAAACAATTTCGAATTTTATGCATATGTTGAGGGGAGCATTTCTAAAATATCAAAACAATTAAGATACAAAATACTTTGATTTTATATCACAAGTATCTTGATTAATTTTTCAAATGGTTTTCAATTGGTTTCAAGGCGGAAGAACTATATCAAAGACCGACCAACTTTACTTTATGCATGGTGATATAAGGAAGATAAGGTTAGGTTGAGGTCCAACGATCCGCCGAATCAGGAGGGATCTTCGAGGACAATCCACTAGATAGTGTAGAGTCCTTAGGAATGTTGAAAAATGAGAAAATGAGAATATGGGAAGAGTGCGGATGGCGAGCTAGTCTTGGAATAAACCCAACAAGGTTCTAGTTATGAAGTTTCGTAAGCTTTGAAGGGTTGAAGAATGAAAAGAATTGAATGTGAAAAAGGGTGAAAAGAAATAGCCTCCATTTATTCAACCTTAGGGCGTAAACCGGTTCAATTCATATACTACTTGGTGGTTACCAAGGTAACATCGGTATTGAAGACAAGGCGTCATGGACCCAATGGACGCACCGCACTACAACTTCCCAAACCACTCAAGTTCCTCTTAAAAGGACTTGTTTCATTCTCATGGGGAACCGACATTATCTATCGAATTTCTCTTAGAGTTTGTTGATATTGAATAAGGAGACCCTCTCCCTAGTCTCTGAATTAGGAACCAAATATGCACAATTGAGTCTAGAGCCATGAGATCATCAATAAATCTCATTAGGACACTTTCAATGAAGACTCTCTATTTCACGCAATGTGGAAAGAGAGATTATATCTTGAGTCCTACGCATTATCCTTGTGGTATTGCCAGAACATCCGAGTGATATGTAAACATATTCACAATGAAGGTGGAAAGCCTTCGGAGCCAACATCAAACAAGCTCTGGTAGGTGGCATGTGAGATCTATTCAATAGATCAACCATGTGATAACCGAATGAAACAATGGGCAATTCAATCTTTTGAATCAATCTCGTTCGAGGATATGGATTGACGGATACCTTTGAAAACCGGTCATTGTGCTTAAAACTCCTTTCTAGCACATCGATCGTGTACAAATATTTCAAATCAAAGGTGTTTATGATTGATAATTGATTTTCATTAAAACCTTCGTTGTATTGCAAAAACTCTTTCTTCAAGCAATACATGATTGTTTTTCAAATCATTTTCATCAATCGATGAATCTCAATTCACATTGGTTCAATCACTCCGTGTTGTCTTCTTTGAGACGTTCGGTTTGAGAACAGCTAGAACATTTGCGAAACCCCGTCAAGGAGATTCTTAGGAATCCTACCGATCACAGCGATACTTGTAATCGATCAATGGAGAACCGTGGGCGTGTACCTCAATTCATCGAAAGTGATCAAAGACACTTTCGTGCGCTTTTATTGCTAACTGCCTTATGAAGGTACACCCTACGTTTGCGGTGATCGAATGAAGCGATCAATCCATAGCCACATGCTCACACAACACATTCATCTACAAAGAAATCATGATTAGTGCATCAATGACTCGATATTATCACTCCATGCTTCGCTGCTGCGCCAATATTATGAATCATCTAAAGCTTCCGCTACTTTGATAAGAATATATCATGATCCGAATGTGAGCATGTCGGTCCAAATGTCACTACATCACATAATACCAACACCACAATGGATGAGTCGAGATTTCTGTGGTCGATGATCTTAAAGGCGGCTCAAAACTCGAGATCACGTGGATCGCTTAAAGACCTCCACTCAGATTATTCAAACATGCAAAAAATAAAGAATCAAAGACTACGAGCTACCGAACAAAGAACATGAACAAGAATCCAAGAACAACTTCAATGCAATATCTGTTTGTATTCTATGTAATTGTAATGTGTGTTTGGGGTGACCTCCCTTAGGGGGAGATTGTTAGGATTTGGAAAATCCAGGTATTAAAGTGTCGGTCACCTCAAGTATATATAATCATTAGAAAGCTCGTAGTCATAGTTATTTTATGTTAAGTAGTATTTAGTTAGGTAACACCGTGGAGGACGGACGGTCTTTACCCACCGTATGCACGATCCTGACCGTCGGTGGCATTTTATTGTAAGACTATAAATACTCTCTACCTCCCAAGGTAGAGAGTTGGAGCTCAAAATAAGATTTTCTTTCTCTCACTAAAGTTCCCTAAACCTCTAACTTTCTCTCTCTAGAAATCATCTTGTACGCCTCTTGTGTTAGTGATATGATGTGTTTGTGAAATCCAGTATGTTACAGTATTGAACCTAATCGTTGTAGTGTAGTATGGGGTAAGCCTCGGGGATTGATATCGTTCTCTAGGGGAATAGGAATGCTAGTAAGAAATATATAACGAGAAAGTGGGGTTTAGGATGATTGTTTCTTTTTTTTTTCTTTTTTTTTTAATCTTTTTTATGGTTTTTTAGAAAGCTAAGGTAAATATGTCGGGGCAATTGGTTGGGGGGTGGTACTTCTACCGATTACTCTACTTTAACTAATTATCTAATTGTCTAATTACTACGGATAGCTATGCTTAATTGAGGTGTGCTCGTATGATGATTAAAGGTGTGTTCACTTAGATGCTATTACTCCCTAGTTATCTTTTATTGGTTGGTTGAGTTGACACGTCCTTTATCTTAACGCGTTGTATTCCTAAGAGTCGTAGGGCGTGTGTAGTCCCTTGTTCTTTGAGGTTATTTCTCGTATATGATTCACGAAATCGGCAAGCCTAAGCTATTTCATCCATGAACCATATCATCATTAAGCAAACTCAAGCATTAAGCACAACGATAGCCTAGCTGCACTTCTAAGCCAATTTCAATTAAGACAAGAAATAACCTAACAACAATCAATAACTAGGTTTCATAGATCTAAGCTGTGGAAAACTAGAAGGGGGGGGGGTTGAATAGTTTTACCAATTAAAACTTCCTTTTAAACTATTTAGATTGACTTATGTCAATCTATTTGGTTGTGTGTGTTGGATGTTGATAAACAAGCATATAAAGATATGTAATGAAAAGATAAGAGTAAGAAGCACAAAACCACAACGCGAGTATTTATAGTGGTTCGGCACAAGGACACCTTCCTTTCCTACTCCACTCCCGAGTAACCTACTCGAGAGTTCGTAAACACTACACCAATCTCCTTATGGCGGAGAAGCCTTCACAACGTCGCCTACCCTATTTCGGTGCTAGGCTAACCACCGGGTTCTTTCACCCAAGGTGAACCAAACCTACACAACGTCGCCTACCCTTTATAAGGTACTAGGCTAAGTACCTAGTTCTTTCACTCCAAGGTGAACTACACCTTCACAACGTCACCTACCCTTTATTAGGTATTAGGCTAAGCACCTAGTTCCATTGCAATGGAGGAACTACTACCACACTACACCAACGACTAATCCCAAAGGATATCTACTCCTTTACAACATCATCAAGGATATCAATATCCTTGGATCTAATACTAGTCTATCTTGTACATCGAAACACACCATATCGAATGTACATCTAAGGCACCTTTCACTAATGCCTTTGACTAGATCTACAAGACACCTTTCACTAATGTCTTGTGTCTTCACTTCTAAGTACCTTTCACTAATGCTTCAAGTCTTGACTTCTAAGCACCTTTCACTAATGCTTCTTGTCTTGACTTCTAAGCACCTACCACAAGTGCTTATGCTATAGACGATAGATACCCTTCACTAATATCTTCGTCTTGACACTTGAGACATCTTTCACTAATGTCTTCAACACTACTCTTCTTTGAAGAAAGAAAGGAATCATCAACAAGAAGACTTGAGAGCCTTGATGATGAGGAAGCATGGCAACTCATGGACTTGAGCTTGCTCGACTTCAAAGGTGGTGATCTTGCCTTTAAGAGGAACCTAAAGATCACACAAAAACAAAACTACAAACATAGATCTCTTGGATCCGAGGTTAGTGAGTTTTAACTCGGGAGAAAGTGTGTTAGAAAGGGTGAGAAGTAATGAAGAAATGGCTCACTATTTATAGAGGAAAAATCCTACTGTTCCCCGGATCCCACGGATCCCTTCCACAAGGGATCCGTTGTAACACCCCCAAATTTGGTTTAGCGGAAGCATACATGTTAATGGGGAATGTTACTAAATCGGAGATCACAACACAAGTAATAAAGAACGGAATACATACTCCGTTTGATTTCATTTAATAGTTTTAAAACATTATCTTACAACATTGTTTAGATAAATGGGCACATCCCATAAGTTCAGTGGTCCCAATTTAAAAACATCATATGTGTAAAAACACTTCTTTAGATATTACTACGACCATTTACCCGCCTCTTGCCTTGCCTCCATGATCATAACTTAAGCACCTGAGAAAATATGCTAAAAAGGTCAGCTAAAAGCTGGTGAGTTCATAGGTTTAAGTTAAAGTAGTAAGTTTGGACCAAAATCAAAGTCATATAATCATTACAATGAATATAATGATATATGAATGAATGTCTATTACGTTAGCTCTAAGTTCATGCAACTGATACTACGACAGTTTTTGTATGCTAACAGATATCATACAATATAGGGGCCCAAAGCGAGTGTTTTGTCCCTCAACACTCGATTCCGACATGGTATACGTTTCGCCTTGGCCTAAGCATGGCCAACCGAACGGAAGAGTCACCCTCAATAGATCTATTTATAACATTCGCGCTTCCCAATAAGGAACTGACGGTTCATGAAAAAAGGGCATTCTCTAGGGACATAAGGGCTTAGGCTAAACCACGTAATAGTAATCATGCAATAGTTTAGGTCCATAAAAAAGGTTTTGCATATTTTCTCACCCCAAAATGTATAAAACAGTTTATCAAGTAAAAGAGGGGCTATGAAAACTCACATTTGCAAATGTGAAATCCAAAAGTGGGATTTAGTGATTGTTGTGAAGCAGCACCGATACGCGACCTAGATAAGGAGGGCAATGTTTAGTTCACTGTTTTAAGTATCACTTACTTAAAGTAGTTCAATTGTTTTTATAATTGGAATAAAACTAAACTTTTGTTTGTAAAAATGATTAAATGGTTTTACTTAGTAAGTATACGAAAGTATATATACTTTTCATGTTGATACTATTACATTATTATAGTCCAAGAGTTGGTTTGAAAACATTTACGTTATTCATTTTTGTAAGTATATAATGTATATACTCTTTTAAGTTGACACATGATGGTAGTATCAAATTCAACATTAGTTGATTGGTTTTCTATTTGCATTTAGAAAAATATCTATAGTACTTAAAGCTTACCCCCCTTAATTTAATGTGCAAGGGGGGTTGTGCACAACCAAAAGTACGGTACATACATGTCTATGCATACCGAAATAACTACATCTCATTTCGTTTTAGGAGGCCCTCATATTCAATGCAGATTCAATTTGGTTTATGAAGAGGCTCGAATTGAATGAAAATACATTCCATGCTTCAATTCATTCAATTTAGCATTCAATTTCGAGGCTTTAATCTATTGGGTGTTACAGAAGACAAAGAGGTTGCATAATTTTAACCTCAAAGTATACAAACCAATGTGTCCATGAATGCAGAAATTCAACAAACCAATTGGTTCAATTGCTTACAACTTTTCAGTTAGATTTTGAGGATTATAAATAACCCGCTATCATCATTTTCACCACCATCATTTGGTTCGACCATTTTTTCAAATCGAAAACATCAACAAATCCAAGACTATCCTAAACCCATCGCACTACTCGAACACAATCAATAACAACATCAACTACATCAAAAAATCGCATCTCCAAACACATCCATGACTCAAAACGAAGACATAATAATAAAAGATCTCAGTTATTTCTTCTCTTTCATGTATAACAACATCTTAGACCTTTTAAGATCGAAACACGAAGAGAAGTATATCATCATCGATCCATCTTTTGAAGCTTAGCTTCTTTTTATATCCGAAAAAGAAATATAAGATTTATAACAACTATGTTATAATCTCTCTTTGGTTCGATAAAAACAAAATCAAAAACGAAAAACAAAATAAAACCTACCCGAGACCTTATATCAAGATCTTGAAGTCAGAATTCTTCATAGCTTCTTGATTCGTTCTTGAAAAAAAAAAGATTGCTAATTTATGTGTGTAGTGATCGATTATTTAAAGAGAAGGGCTAATTTCTGTTTGTGTGTGATTTGGGTGAAGCAGAGAGAAAGAACAAAATAAGAAGTTGGGGAGCAGGTTTATGTATGTATTAGGGATGAAATGAGTTGAGAAAAATTAGGGTTTGAATGGGATTACGATTATAATTTTTCTAACTGCCTCTGGAAAGTTATCAGGCCTTAAGAGTTTGTAACATAAAAGCACAGTGTTTGAAGGCATTAATAAAATAATATTTCTTCCTAACATTTAACTTAATTTTTTCTAACTCTAAGATTGTGAGTTTGTGACACATGTTTTGCTTAATGGTGTTGATCAAAAATGGACATACGTTAATTCTACATTATGAAGTAACCTTGATATAAATGGTTACGTGGTCCTAGCAAAATTGAGACTGAATGCATAAAAAATGGGAAAACATCTATTTATTTTTCAGTCATTTATGTCCATATTCATCTAACATTATTAGCCATCTAAATAATAAATACAATGCAACTTCTCTAATAGGTATCTAAATACCATCATATACAACATTACGGATAAAAACATCACCCCTCAACCACTAGACCGTGCATCGCACGGGTTGAGGGTAGCCTCGTGTAAGTTAAATTTGAAGACTATAACTTTAATTAAATGTTAAAATGACTTGATGGTCTCTATTTATTTATCGTAATTTGTTTTTAATTTATAGTTCTTAACGTGAGATTCACTTGACCTATATTTGTTTACATATTGCCGTTAATCATTGTCGTAGACATTATTAAGTGTATCATGTTTTAAAGTATTTGTTGTCTCATATATAAAATATAAACATTGTTCTTGTTTACATGCCAACTCGTGTATGCTTATATATAACTATGTAGCATATTTTGTGTTCGCGTAATTAAGTTCATTTATCGTTGGACAATTGTTTTACGTTACAATCCTCATCTTGAGAGTTAGTTTAGACTACCCAAACGAACACCCCGAAACCGTCATGGGCTGTGGCCCGATGTTAAAAGTGGTAGAGAAGTCGGATTGGGCCTAGGCCCGAAGTGGGGCTTGTACAAGGAAAAAGGCTTTAGCCTCTTGTTAACCAATACACTACCATGGACCATATATGGGCTGTGGCCCATCGTGGCATAAGAAGAATTTTGTACAGGTTTGTCAAATTTTATACGTAGGTTATTAACAAGTTTTTAGAGGACATGCAATACCCAACGAAAAGCTAGAGTAATTGCCTTTGACACTGAAGTTCGACGTAAATGGTTTTGACCTCAAGGTATAACCCGACTCTAGTATGATTTAGACTCGTGAAGCCGAGACTTCTTGACAAAAGTTTAGACTCTCAAGTCTCATGTTAGCTTATCCAAAACCGTTTTCGATACTTAAAATTTGTACCACTGTGGTGATAGCCACAGTGGGGTTTTTGTTGCTTCGACTCTACCAAAACACATCGTCACACTAGAGAACACCTACAGGTTAAATGATGGTTGCTATGGGTCTCGAAGTGGATTCATATTCAAACTATATGCATAGCACCAACGAAGTTGATGAGGCCAGGCAATGGTCGAGTACTACTCGACTCGGCCTTACCACACTATGCAAGTTTCGAGCACCTAAAACAACATCATAGCCAAAGTACACTCTCAGATTCATTATCATTTAGCACTAGTAGACTTACAAAACTTAACCCTTCTTAAGCTTCCCTTTTCGACAGAAAACCAAACCGACCCATTTTGCAAATTGACAACTTAAGTCCATGGTCACCTAAATTGTTTATCCAACACCAAGGTTATACATCAAGAACACCTAGTTCTTAGTCATATTATCTAACTTTTATAAAACTCGACTTTCGTTTCCTTTGGTTCATAAACTCGACAAGACCAAAACAAAAGAACCCAACAACAAACCAAGTTTACATTAGAAATTATCATTTACTTGAAATCATAAGGTTAATCAACAACAACAATTTCTACTTATGTATTCGAACCTCGACAAAACACCACTAAATAACATGTCATTATCACACTTTATATTATAACAAAATTACAAGGAAGAGAAGGGCAAGAAACCTTATCAAGAGTGAGATGAGAAAATGTTGAGGATGAAAGCTAACCCGAGAAACCCCACACAAATCGAACCTCTAATCGATCCTGAGCAAAACCCAAACAGTTTCTCGACACCTTTAAGAACACTACTCTTTGTGGTGGGTTTGATTTTTGATTTGTGTGTGACCTTAATCTCTCGAGTAGCATAAGAAGGAATTAAGAAGGAAAGTCTTTGCCATGACTTTTGGGTGTGGGAAGAAGAAGTATCCATTCCTGGGACATCCTTTTCTATCTCAGTTTCATAACCAATCTTGTGGCTCCATCTTTGAGCTCTCTTCCTAGGCTATGGAGGCGGCGGTGGTGCTGGGGAAGACAAAAACAAACACCAAAGTGCCAATGTTGAAGTAACATGATGAAAGAGCTTCTCCCAGGCTCCATTTTTAGCTAATATTCTTGTGGGTATGCGTTGACCTAGGTGAAGATAGGGTAGCAGGTAAAAGTAGAGTTCTATGTGAGAAGGTGGGTTTTGTTGGTATCCTCCTTGTGAAAGAAAAAGATAACGTGCGAGGGGGTGTGTGAGACAAAACAGAACACGATAAAATAAGAGGGAGGGGGCGGATTATCCGAGGAAAAAGAAAAAAAAAATGTTATCTTTACTTGTATTTATTTTAAATTTAATTCTTGTAAAGTTTTATTTGCAATGTGAGTAAAATGGTTAGGTAGTATAAGCATTTTAGTTTGTAAGTTCTATTGGTGATACACTTTTATTGATAAGTGTTAAAATTTTAAAGTGAAAGTTGTGTCAAATATTCTCGTGTCTCGCGAATTAGAACCGTGACTGAAGTATTAATGTTTGATAACTTTTATGATGTAATATCTTACGGATACATTTCTGAGATATTATTGTCTTTGTAATATTCTTCCATTACGGAAGTTTGTCATTTGTTTTGTTTGCCCTTATCATAGTGTCAGATGCAGCGCAAAGGTAATCATCCACTGGGAAAACGAGATAACCTCTCGTCTTACAATTAAATCATAAGACAAAAAGTGAAATATTCATGAAATGAAATGAATGCAAAAGTGATGCAATTATCTACTGTATGCGAGTCTTCTACTCAAATGGTCAGGCAAAGCTTATGCATGCTTAATGACTTATGCTTAGTAGTACTAAATTACCATTTATTAGTTAATTTTTTGTGAAAATTTACCGTGTGTCACATCCGTCTAGCGTTAAGCTAGGGATCCGCGGGACGCTCCCTTTTACCCATGGGTATTTTGGTTATGGGTCATGGGTCATGGGTTGAACCATGGATCTTTGGCTAGATACAATGTATCTTTGAGTGCAATGCACTTGGTCACTTGGGTATGGGTTGATCCATGGGTTATGGATATTATCCATGTATGATATAAGCATGATGTCATGCAATGGGTTATGGGTCAAGATCCATGGGTTATGGGCTTTTGGGTTGTACCCAACTACATTCAATGTATTTACCCAATGGGTTGTGATACTTAAGTTTCTACCCAATATATATTACCCAATATACTACATACTAGTTATGTGAATATTTTATCCAAATATGTAAACACTAGTTGTTGTACATATGTATTACTAAATCATAAAATCACTTATACTTGTTTTAGTGCTTTATGTGAAAATGTGAATATGTTAGTAACTATTAGTTCAAACCATTTACGTATTTTATTTGTTTCGTTAAAATGATTTTACATTTGTTATCGACAAAACATTAGAAGATCGTAAAATATAAATAAACGTTTTACTGACTTATTTGTATTAACAATCTCCCTTTTGTTGATGACAAAACATAAATTATTTTAAGGAAAAGCTAAAATTGTAAAAGTTTGAATTGTAGTTTTACTTTCTTCTCCCTTTTGTCGAAACAAAAGTGTTTGAAGAAAGCAACACATCGTTTTAAGAAAAACATGTGAAAGAAATAAAAATAAAAGAAATAGAGAGCAAGTAACGGAAAGGATCTGTCTTTACCCCTTGACGAGTCCATCCCTATGTAAGGCGTCAAGAAAGTGATACTAATCTAGTTTGTTTGCAAGTAAGTTTGCAAAGATTTCGTCTAAGTGACGAATGTGCTCCCCTTTATGATTGCAATTATGCAAGGGATGTCACGAAATGTAAACCTAGTATTGCAAGTAATTTGTGTATTGCTTTGACATAAAGCTCCCCAGCTTTAGGATGTCAAAGTCTTCATGTAAATTGAATAACTACAAAACAAAGGTCGAAAGCAAGTATAATTCAAAATTTCCTGCAAATGTGGTCCAAGTTAGTAGAAAAATAGTTTTCTATCACACGGATCCCACAGTTCCCTCCTAGTAGGGATCCGTCTAGGCAATTCTGAGGGATCCGTATTAGCTGATTAATTTTAGCAAAGGTGATATAACAAGTAATGTTATCACAAAAATGAGATATGAATACAAAAGTAATCATATGCTCAGAAAAATAACAAGTAGCATGTAATTCCATTTAATAAAACTAGAGTTATGATATACATGACTCTAAAAAACTAAGAAAATAAGAAAATACACGACTAGGAATTTCTAAACCAACTATCGGTTGATGCTAGGACACCACTAAAATCTTCTAGCTCAAGTTTTGTTTAGGTTTAATCTCGTCAAAACGTTCGAGGAGATGATAGAACATGAAACGTTGGTCTTCTCGTACTTCATGTATCAAATGAAGCGGTGGTGGAAGAAATGAAATGGCTTGATGCGAAGGATCAAGTGAAGCGGCTTGTGGAGCTTCAAACGATGGAGGGATTGGTGGAGGCGCATTTGAGACTGGCTCGACCAAGAATGATGGTGGTGGTAGAGAAGTGTCAACTTCCATATGGTCGGGTGGTTGAATTTGATGATTTCTCATAATCCAAATGGGATTATATGATGGAAATGGCGAAGAGGTAGCCGGAGCAAGTGTTGACTCAACACCTTGATTTTGTACCATTATTCCTCCTAATGAGGAGAATGTTGTCGGCGGAAGCGGATGAGATGGCCTAGGAGGCAAGTCCTCTAAATTGTAGAGGTGTGGTGATGATAGTGGGGATGTAAAAGAAATAGCTCTAGGAACTAATGGTGATGGTTTAGTGGAGATGATATTGTTTGGCCTAGGAGGTATGGTGGTGTTTGGCATTGGTAGTTTTGTGGGTACTATCCTTTTAGGAATTGGTTTGATTGGATGAGGAAGGAACCTATCATTTGTTGGCTTGACCGGAGATGATTCGGTTAAAGAGATTTAAGTGTATAAACGCGCCTTTTTCATGGGTGGTTCTTTGGTGGATAAGTTACTACTTGGGGTTTTCCTCATGATGAGATGATTTCAAGAGGTTTGCAAGGGTTTCTAAAGTGCTGAAAGTTAGGATAAGAGTGATGACTATGGAGGTCCTAACAAAGTGGTTTATAAACCAAGAGATTTAACAAGTGCATTTAAGCCTTAAGCCACTAGGATTTATTGGAATGTGATGATTAACATGCACGAGTCAACTTGAGTTTGCCTGATCTAGGAACTCATTTAAAATGAGATGGAGTGTTTGAGTTAGTAAGATGAGTTAAAATGATTGTTTTAGCAAGATTTGACTTAATCTGTCATCCGGATCCCACGGTTCCCTCCTCAGAGGGATCCGTCTAGGCTAATCCTAGGGATCCGGCAATTCAGCAGCTATGAAAGAGTGGAAATGATGTTTCTAAGATCTAAGACCTATAACATCTTGAGTGTTTCAGTCTTCTTAAATGTCTTAAATGAAGAGGTGCTTAAGTACTTGAAGGTAATGAGTGATGTAGCTAATGATTGTCTTTTATGGAAGGATTTGGAACTTTCAAAGAGTACCAATGGATGAGCAAGGATGACACTAAAGATGAGAGTGTCAATTGAAGCTAAATGATCCTAGAGATCAGGTTATGACTTAGGATAGTGTTTTAAAAAATATCCTAGAAGCATTGAGATGAGAAAACTATAATTTGATCAACTTTGATCAATTTTGAGGTGAGGATGATTTATGATCAATTTTTCCATAATCGAAAGATTTCAAAGACTAAGTAGAAAATGAAGTGTGAGTTTGAGAGCGGAAGTGTAATGGATTAAAATGAAACGGTAGATCTACAAGCGTTTTAGAGTGTGATCTAGGTGTGTGAGTAGGAAGGATCAACCTATCTTGATAAGGACTTAATTTGCCTTAAGACACTATGTTTAGCTTAGTGTGAGGTGTTCTAAGGATATGTTTGAAATATAATGCTTGCAATTGCATTTTCATTTCTTTGGATCCCACGGTTCCCTAAGTGAAGGATCCGTCTAGCATAAACTTTGGGATCCGTCCATCTCGTGAGAACCTTTACTAAAGGTATGCAATGATCTTGACAATGCATCATATTCCAAGGTTGGTTTGGAGGGTTCTAACACTAAGATATCAAATGTAATATGTTTTATTTCATGAAGGAAATAGGATTACATTGATAAAGCACGAGTACAAGAGAATTGATCCTATTTTGAAATACTACTAAGTTTCTTGAGTGTTTTCGCTGGGAGGATCATTACGTGATTGATGAGTGTTGGTGGAATCAAGAATGAAGAAAGTCTTCATGAGAGATATGTTTAGCGGTTCCATCATCTTGTTCATAAGCACGCATAACGGACTTTGAAATTGAGGATGGAAGTGTATAACATTATGATAGAGGCGTGTCAAGAACATTCCATAAGGATGAGCTTATTCTTGGAGCCTTGAAGATTTGCAATTCGCCTTGCAAGAAGTAGGCAAGATTGTATGGTTGTTGTGTTGTAAACAAGACAACATGTGAGCACAACAAGCGGGAAGAATTTCTCGATTTCCCTAAGACTCCAAACATTTTCACGTAGGATGAGTGCAAGAGGCTTGTACTCTTCTCGGATGTCCCGTGTGAAGATAATGTTTGGATCGAGTAATATGGTCGAGGTATGCATATTATGCGATTTAAATCTTCCGGGGAGGGTATGTGTGAACAATATGGACTATTTTCTTCATGAAAGTTGAAGAGAGAATCAAGAGACCAATCTTGGTGAAGGCACATTGTCCATGATTTGGAATCCGGAGGATGTGAGCAAAATTCCCAAGGGTTAAAGTAAACTTTTGGTTTTGATATAAAACCAAAGAGATGAGAGCGATCCTCGTTACGAGCGAGTTCGACTTGACGGAAGAATTCCATTATGAACCTTGGACATATCTTCTCGTTGATTTCAAGAAGACATTCTAGTCCTATGGCTCGGAAGGAGGTATTGATACCTTCTTGAATTGTAGAGGTTTCTATAATCGTCCTTCATGGAAGTGACGGTTTCGAGATTATTGAACCCACGGACATGATTGCGGTGTGTTGGGTTCAGGGAGATGTTCGGATGTAGACGCTAGTGAGTGAAAAATCAAACTCATATTCATGCGTCATAGTTGAACCTATAGAAATGATGAGTTAATAAAAGTGATGTTTGTGATCAACCTATGATTATCTAACGCTTTTATTTAGGTTTTATTAACAATGGTTTTAACAGAAAGACACTTAACTCACTTATGGTTTTGACATTCAAGTGGAGAATTACTTTTAGAAGAAAAGTGGTTTTTAATTTGCATGAAAAATCGTTCTCTAGTAGAGACGGATCCACGGTTCCTTTTCAAAAGGGATCCGCTAGTATAACTTCCGGATCCGTGGATCTGTAATAATGTAAAATGTATTTGATAAAACATAGGTTTTACATTTTTATACCACGAAATGTGTTTTATCCTACATTTTCTTTTAGCATGCATACATGACTTCTAATGTATCACGAAAGAATATGAAACAAATAAAACAAAAGAAATGACAAATATATTATGATAATAATAACCTAGATAACTAGATTATTAGTAATATTGCATTTCAATACTAAGGATGATACAAAGGATTGGGTATATGATCCCAATGTAGATTAACAACACAAAGTAAATGTCTCCATATGTGAACTTCATCATAGGGAACACAAGTGCGATGAGTGTTAAGGCGATGAGCACGAGTGCGATGAAAACCATGTTGATGACGGATCTTCTTGGTTTCGGTTGAGATGGAATGAGGAGAAAGATGAAGTTTTTGAATGAGAGGAAATTTTTGAAATTGGAAGATTTGAAAAAGTGAGAGTGGTCGACGGTGGGAGTATTTATGGGGAAGGAGGAATTTTTGAAATTCGTGTTTTGTTTTATTATTGGATTAAAAGAAAACAAAACATAAGTTTTATATACCACGACTTTAGACGAGAAATAAGACACGTATGTAAGAAAAAGGCTTCCTAATGAAGCTTCATGTAAAACATGTAATTTGCACAAAAGATAATCATATAAATACCTAAATAGGTATACTTAATTATCAAGCAAAGTAAAAAGAAAATCATACCTCTAGCGCACTTAGGAATGTCTTTACAAATGACACAGCAAATGTCACTTAGACTATTCCCGCTCCTTTGCGTTTAAGATAACTTCTTAAGGAAGGTATTATTGTTACCAAGCGACTCCTAAAGCTTTGTGAGTATGAGCTTTGACTAATCAACATGACAAAGAAGATTAGTGCAATTAAATGAAAAAATAAATAAAAAAAATGTTATTATCAAATCAACATCCAAACGTATAGTTTTAAAAGACATGGTGTTTGTTTTTATGAAAAACCTTCTTTGTAGTTTTCAATTAACCATGGATCGTATCAAGTTTTTAAAGTACAATATACTTCAATAAACTTGGTAACGAAGCTCTGATGCCAATTGTGGAAAACTAGAAGGGGGGTTGAATAGTTTTACCAATTAAAACTTCCTTTTAAACTATTTAGATCGACTTATGTCAATCTATTTGGTTGTGTGTGTTGGATGTTGATAAACAAGCATATAAAGATATGTAATGAAAAGATAAGAGTAAGAAGCACAAAATCACAACGCGAGTATTTATAGTGGTTCGGCTACAAGGACACCTTCCTTGCCCTACTCCATTCCCCGAGTCACCTACTCGAGAGTTCGTAAAAACTACACCAATCTCCTTATGGCGGAGAAGCCTTCACAACGTCGCCTACCCTTTTTCCGGTGTTAGGCTAACCATCGGGTTCTTTCACTCCAAGGTGAACCAAACCTACACAACGTCGCCTACCCTTTATAAAGTACTAGGCTAAGTACCTAGTTCTTTCACTCCAAGGTGAACTACACCTTCACAACGTCGCCTACCCTTTATTAGGTACTAGGCTAAGCACCTAGTTCCATTGCAATGGAGGAACTACTACCACACTACACCAACGACTAATCCCAAAGGAGATCTACTCCTTTACAACATCATCAAGGATATCAATATCCTTGGATCTAATACTAGTCTATCTTGTACATCGAAACACACCATATTGAATGTACATCTAAGGCACCTTTCACTAATGCCTTTGACTAGATCTACAAGACACCTTTCACTAATGTCTTGTGTCTTCACTTCTAAGCACATTTCACTAATGCTTCAAGTCTTGAATTCTAAGCACCTTTCACTAATGCTTCTTGTCTTGACTTCTAAGCACCTACCACAAGTGCTTATGCTATAGACGATAGATACCCTTCACTAATATCTTCGTCTTGACACTTGAGACATCTTTCACTAATGTCTTCAACACTACTCTTCTTTGAAGAAAGAAAGGAATCATCAACAAGAAGACTTGATGAGCCTTGATGATGAGGAAGCATGGAAACTTATGGACTTGAGCTTGCTTTCGACTTCAAAGGTGGTGATCTTGCCTTTAAGAGGAACCTAAAAGATCACACAAAACAAAACTACAAACATAGATCTCTTGGATCGAGGTTAGTGAGTTTTAACTCGTGGAGAAAGTGTGTTAGAAAGGGGTGAGAAATAATGAAGAAATGGCTCACTATTTATAGAGGAAAATCCTCATGCTCCCGGATCCCACGGATCCTTCCACAAGGATCCTTCACAAGGGATCCGTGGGACGCCCCTTTACCCATGGGTATTTTGGTTATGGGTCATGGGTCATGGGTTGAACCATGGATCTTTGGCTAGATAGAATGTATCTTTGAGTGCAATGCACTTGGTCACTTGGGTATGGGTTGATCCATGGGTGATGGATATTATCCATGTATGATATAAGCATGATGTCATGCAATGGGTTATGGGTCAAGATCCATGGATTATGGGCTTTTGGGTTGTACCCAACTACATTCAATGTATTTGCCAAATGGGTTGTGATACTTAAGTTTCTACCCATTTATATTACCCAATATACTACATACTAGTTATGTGTATATTTTATCCAAATATGTAAACACTAATTGTTGTACATATGTATTACTAAATCATAAAATCACTTATACTTGTTTTAGTGCTTTATGTGAAAATGTGAATATGTTAGAAACTATTAGTTCAAACCATTTACGTATTTTATTTGTTTCGTTAAAATGATTTTACGTTTGTTATCGACAAAACATTAGAAGATCGCAAAATATAAATAAACGTTTTTACGGCTTATTAGTATTAACATAAGCAAACACACAAGTAATTTAGCTAGACATGATAGACAAGCAAGCATACATACAATCAATCAAATATGGGGTAGACATAATGATAAATTGGATTAACAAACTTATCTTGATGTGTAAAATAGGG
Organism: Chrysanthemum lavandulifolium; assembly: GCA_022545495.1. Lineage (NCBI taxonomy): Eukaryota > Viridiplantae > Streptophyta > Magnoliopsida > Asterales > Asteraceae > Chrysanthemum > Chrysanthemum lavandulifolium. The sequence continues at coordinate 108,383,022 of CM040240.1, forward strand.
TATGGGACCCTAGAATATTGTCCAAGTCGGACTACAACTGAGTTAGGGTTTGCTCTCCAAAAATCTACCTCTCAAAATACAAAAATCGAATTCTATATATAGATTTACAATCGCGACGGCGTCACCTTTTGCATGGGACGCCAGTCAGCCGCCAATAGGGTTTCATCTGGGCCAAGTCATCGATGGACGATGTCACTTTAGAGTTGTGACGCCGTCGGTCTTTAGTTGAGACGTCGTCTTGATTCTAGATCTGGGCCGTCTGGAGTGAAAACTGTGAGTGACGCCTTCATATTTAAAGCATGTCGTCGTCGGGTTATATGACCAGAAATTTCACCGAGCCGTCGATGCATGTTTTGATTAAGTCTTCATAGAGGACGGTCACGCCTTTGGATGGACGCCGTCGTTCTCACGATCGCCTTGAGTGGCTTCGATCTTGACTTTGCCATTTTCTTCATGTTTTTGCTCTTTTCGTCCAAATGTACTTAATTCCGCATTTTGCTTCCAAAGACCTAAAAAGTGATAAGGAACGAAATTAAGCAAGAATGAGATATAAAATGTGTCGAAATAGGCTTAAATGACCCCTAAAAGCGTCGTTTAAATCCTTATCAAATATCCCTACACTTGGTATTTGCTTGTCCTCAAGCAAATGTGCTTTTGACCAATCAATTTATAAGTTAGGGGGCATGAAGAATTGGTTTAAAATAGTTTACAACAAATAAAAGCGCCACAATAGTCATAACAAGTACGAAATTTATATACTAGCACCTCACAAGTGGTGTTTGGAGTCTCTCATCTTTCGGGTTTATGTGAAATATAATATGAATGGAAATGGAAGATAAACACTCATTACCTGGCATAGTACAAAGATTACCATAAGCTTGAGAATAGATCAAACCTCCGCCGCTTTGGCGTAAGCACCTAGGAACAACTATCTAAGAGGTCTTTGAAAGGGTTGTAACGTTAGACTTAGGGTAGGGAACAAAGGGTTTTGTTGGATAGGGGATATTTAGTGGTGGCAAGTCAAAAATCTTATGTTACAAGCATGTAAAGTGTGGCGTTGCTAAGCCAAGACTTGACTCACTAACACTAGATAACTTGAAACAAAACAAACATAAATTTAATAACATAAACATAAAGATAGATGTAGGATGGTAGCCCGTATGTTTTTCTTCATTTTTCATTTTTTTCATACCTTTTTACTCTACCATCCTCTACGATAACATCAAAATATAAGGGATTTATAAGAGTATCCCTACACTTGAGTTTTTATTTCTCTAACACTAATTGGCCCGATTTGAAAAGATCAAAACACTTGGAGTATTTAATTATGTAGACAAAGGGAATTTGAATTTATCGTTCTTTCCCGTTACTACATAAAATATTATTTTTAACCCATGAGTCCCAATCGTTCCAAAACTGTGTACAAAAGATATGACTTGACTTAGCAACCATACAAGTAACTAGATATTTGAACTAAGGGTTTAGTAATGATAACAATAATGCACTGAAGATGAGTGCATACATGGTAAGCTAAGGCGATTTGGGTGTACATTTGGGGGTGGATTGTAAACAATGCTCTTCATTGATATTCTGGAAAACCGAAACATCACGAGAACCGCGAAAAGGATAGGCTCTGAGGGTTTAACTAGAGGTATTGTGTACTAAAGATAAGTATATCGCAAGGTTGTGGGGTAATTACTCAATCGATGTGGAAGATGTAATTATAATATAGGTTTCAAACAAGGGTTATCCTAATGCCTCTTATCACTTAGTTACTCCTAACTACACAAGTGTAGTTTCACTAGCGATCTCGGAATGCATCACCAAAACAAGTTCTAGAATCTATTATACTACCGGTACACTCTCTAAGCATTAAAGGTGAATGCTTTTATTCCTAAAGATCTAGGGGCGAACCTCACATTTTTGGGGTGGAATTTAGGTGGTAAACGGTTTTTGTGCTAGTCATATAATTCCTATCCATGAGACGCTTTATTAAGACTAAAGTTTAGCTCGTAAATATCATAAAAAATTTTAAATTTGGCGCTAAAATTGCCCTAACGAATATTTCTCATAGTTTATTACACAAATTACCAAGGACAAGAAAAATGATCAAGTGAGTAAATAGTTTCTAAGTTCCCATTTTATTCTCCCTCCCTACACTTAAACTGAACATTGTCCCCAATGTTCCTTAAAGCATCAAAGTTATGATAAAGGAAGGTAAGTAAGGAAAAGAAACTAGTACTCCCCTGATTAGCTCGGTAGGATACGTGTGAAGTTACTGGTTAAATACTTTTTCAAGAAGAATGCATGAGTAATAAGCTTTATCCAATTTTGTTTCTTCTTCTTGCCCAATATAACTTGCACACTTATAAGAAAACAAACGAAACCTTCATGTAAAATCGTGATAAAACTATATATGACACACAACTACACTAGAAAGCAAGTAAGATATAATGCTTGTGGAATGGATGTTTGCGTTTTCGGAAAATTAAGACACAGGAATTTCCAAAATTTATAAGTTGCACTGAAAACGAAAAAGCGATTAATTTGTTTCTACATAGCTTCGACGTCGTCAGCTTTAATCTGATGCCATCGAGGTTGTCTCGACAGAAGTGGTCTTGCATTTTCTAGAAAAACTCGAAAAATTACATCATTAAAACCTGGAAAAATTTCTGCAAAACATCCATTATGACTCGATACAAGCATTTGACTCTAACAAACACACAAATATATCAATTTCAATAGTTGCAATTCTCATGTTCATGTTCTTAGAAACGTATGTGATCTTCCCTACACTTATCTTTTTATAAAATACCTTTATGTGTAATTAAAACGAGGTTAAAGACAAAATAAAGCATTTTCACAAAGTCTAACATGAGAATAAACAACAACGAAAGAGATATATATAAACATAGAAATAAAACAACCAAACAAGAAATAAATAATCCACATCACAAACATATACATACATAATAAATTGTTCCACGTCACCACATCACCAACTGTGTCAAGATAATACTAAGCTATTACAAACCCAAATTTAAATTGTCTTAACAAACATCCAATCATAATTGTTCATAACCAAATCATCAACAAACACAAAAATCACTGATGGGGGTTGTAACACCCCCAAAATCACAATGTAACAGCGGAAGACTATTTGGGGTATTACTTAGAGGATCACAGTCATAAGTCATAGAAAACGACTCTAAAAAGACGTTTTTAATAAAAGATTGTTACCATTTCATAAAACTCAATGTTTTGGAACACAAGAAAAAATACCACAAGTTTTGAAGTTACATAAAAGATAGTTCAAATGTTTACGAAATGATAAATTTATTTTAAATACAACACCACTTCCAGCGTCCCATGACGTCCACTCCGTGCCTCCATGATATCCTAATTAGTACCTGAGTTAAGCATGCTTAGAAAGATCAACAAAAATGTTGAGTGATATTCATAGGTTTAATAAATGGTTGAACACAAGTAAGAGATGATAATTGCTTCGAAGACAATCACCATAGAAAACATAGATTATTATTATGCACTAAGCTCATGACACCAAACTAACAGCATACACCTAATTACTGGTGTAAGTAATAAAATTTGCCCTCAGATGGAATTGCCAATTCCATAGTTAACCAAATATAGTGCGCCCGGTTATTTCCGATAACCGAGTCGGGTCGTTAATTCCATAGTACTATCCACATTATTCGCGTTCACCGCAAGTGATTAATGGTTCATGATAAAAGGGACTTATGGCGGGGCAACTTAGGCTATAATAATAATGATCAGGCAAGCATACATTTTAAGAAAAGACTTGTGTTCTAGTTTATAGCATGCATCTCCCTCGCGGGGTTTGAAAAGAAATAAGTAAAGGCGAGGCTATGAACTCACCTTAGCAAAAGTAGTATCTGAGTAGTGAAAGAGTCAAGTAATAGATGCACAAAGTACCTTCACGCGACCTATAATTAATATAACAATACTTTAATTATTATATTCGACTTGATGACGTTTAAAATATATATATCGAAAGTTGAAGTTGTAATTGGTTGTGTGACAATTATTTATATTATGGAACATTGGCACATGGAAGTGTTTAGGTACACATGTACAATAATGAGAAGCATTAGAAACGAATGAGTCTTGAGTTCGTCGTATCCGAAAGGCGGTGTACGGAAAATGTCGCATATAGATAGTGAACGTATTTACATTATAAAGATGTCGCTTAAGATATATATGTATGTGTCCTTTAAGGAAAATAATAGTTCTATTACAAAAGTTAATTAAGATATATTTCGTTTATAAGTTGTAATGGTCTTTTAGAAAATGGGTATAACTTGTTTAGATGCCTAAAATATATTTAGCGACTAAGTGAAGAAGATTATCATTGTGTCACAATAAATCTCGTTTGTACATCTTAAATATAGTTTTTAAAATAACGTATTATTACAAAGAAACTAGTAGTTTGTTTACGTAAAGACTCGTGCAATTTATTGTTTGAAGACTTCGTTTTATTTAGTGATATTAGTGAAGTTAGTTTATAAGGTTGTCGTTGAAAATGTAAACATAAGTCTTTCGTAAAAGTCGTCATTTCAATAGAATAGCGATTATATTATCGAAAATATAAGACATGCTTTATTATTTAAAAGAATGTTATATATATATATTTTTTCACAATTATAAGTTACTAGTTTAAAAATCCAGATTATCACTTTGTCGGGTTGGTTCTATTTGAAGGTTCTTCGTATCCGTGGTAAGTGGTAGCAAATGTGGGGGGGGTAATCTGCTTGGGCTCGGTGTGGGCTTGATGAGTAGCCAAGGGGATTGGGCTTCGGCCTAGTTTTTAAAGAGTCAAGCAGGGCCCGGTTTTGGGCATGGTTGAGGCCCAGCTGCCAAAACCAAACGCATCCTTTTTGCAAAAGTGGTAGGATCCAACATTTGTATTCTTAAAAGAAGACACTAGGGACATGATTTTCTTGATAGACAACAGGAGCAGTTTAGTTTGGTACACGTTTGACACTTACACAAAAACAATACACATGTCACAAAGTTCGATACGTACAGAAAACATAAGGCCCACCTTAACGACTATACAATGTTACTTGGTTAATGAGGTAAGTAGCTTTTCGAGGGGTGCGTTTGTGATGACAAAGACCAGGGGAAAACAAACTACCATTCCGATAACAAAACTCAAACATGACACACATACTCATCAAAGATCTTTAACCCATCAACTATTTTAGTTATTAATCACCATCTTTATATTCTAAATGAGCATTTGATGACAACCCTAAGCAAAGATCAAAAGATACCAAATGAGCATATTATCAGTTTATTGTTACTGGTGTTTTACCACAATCGGGTACAACCCGGCTTGGCTACTCGACTCTTTACCCTCGTGGGTTTTGACCAAGTGCACAAACAAATAACCAAACCAACATTTAGCATAGCTAGATTAAATTAGTCATAGTGTGTACAAAAACGTGCACTTCCAAACTATTGAGCCAAATCCTAGAGTTATTTTTCAGTTTCATTATTTGCTTGCCACACTAGTTAAATAATAATATCAATAACAAAAGATTAATCCATTAAAATACTTATGATCGACTAGGGTTTCATCCCTTTTTATCATTCATTAGAACAAAATAGACATGAACATCCTTTAATTATCAATAACAATAACATCCTTGGTAAAGAGAAATCAAACTAAACCTTACAACAAGTGGGAGAGCCGATCGGTAAGGAAAAGAAAACAAGGAGCCACCAATACAGAAACACCAATCGAATCTACAAGAGTCACCAAACACTTCGAACACTCTTTTTAGTTTTTCCTTTTGATGTGAGCTGTGGCATCTAATCCTTGTGAATGGTGGTGGTATTTAAAGAAGTAAAGGTGGGTTGTTTGACTAGCACCTTCGAAAGTGGGGATAGGGTAAGAGCTCTCCTTAGGTAATATTATCAGGCCTTCACGTGGCTCTCCTGGCCTCTGTCTTCAACCGCGACCATAGAGACAAGAAACATGGACGGGGACCTCTGATTCTTGTCGATTCTCTTCCGAATTATAGTGGAGCATGGTGTGGTCAAGGTGGTGAAGCATTTATCTTGCTTGACCTCCTGAGGGTGTCAGCCAAGTCTTATTCGAAATGGGTAAATGGGTTTTTGGAGATGAGGGAGTTTTGTGTACTACTTTTCTTGAAGGAGGAGGTGAGGTGAGAGAGAGAGAGAGCGAATGAAGAGGGTGAAGAGGAGTAGTAGGTTTTCAGAAGTCAGAGAAAGAAAAGAGAGTGGGCGTGGGTTTGGTGGGGTTTGGGGATAGAGTAGAATTTTATTTTTATTATTTGGTAAGTGTAGTTTTATGATTTTATGTATTATTTTGGTACTATATGTATTTCGTGTCCCGCTGTTTCATTTGTAACACTATACTGCTTAATACGAAAAATTATAATACTTATACTTCCGGACATGTTTTAATTAAACTGTCATGATGATGTAATTTTCGATTTTTATTAGTTCGTTTTTATTTTTCGTGTTTTCTTTCATTAAACTGGTACGTGTGCGGACTCGTAAGACAAGAAAGTTTTCTTGTGAGACTGATTTAGTAATCAGTAAATATTAGGCATAATTAAATAAGACTACTCGAACAGGCATAAATTTTTATGCAAGAAAATGAAATGTACATGCTAAAATGCTCAATTTAGATCAAATAAATTTTTGATAAACCATCTAGTTCGTTAACATGAAGATTAAAATAGTGAAATTTTTCAGGTGGCTACATGGGTCCATAGCGGTAGTCATAGCCTGGGGGAATGTGGCCAGTGTACCCGTAGGGCAGGTAATCCTCCTCTCGCCCGAGGAATGGATCGATCTGCAGATGAGGCTCGAGATGATCACGCATGGACAAGCATCGCATCCGCCGAGCGGTGTAATCATACGCCCGCTAGCTCACCGGGTCCCGCCGAGCCATCCACGTATCCATCCCGCCCATCCATGCTCCCCGTGGCCCGCCAATCCCCACGGACATGTGTCAGAGGCGTCGGCCGAGCTACCGCTCCATCCCCTTGTCGGTATCGCTGCCGCACCTTTCGTCATCATCATCATCATCATCATCATCATCATCATCATCCTGTGCTGCGGGCCGAGGGCGGTACCATGCATATGCACCTCCTATGTCCATGATGATCTCCACGGCCTTTAAAGATTTAGTTCTAACAACTTTGGGCTCCGCCACAACATTGAGGTACATAGGAACCTCCCCTCTCAGAATGTCATAGGACTCAGCTAACTTGGTGACAAACATACCCCCATAAACCCTATCTGCCTGCCACATACCACTAGCACTCCTTAGATAGTAGGCCAACCAGAACAGGATGTTGCAGTACACCCCATCACCATAAATGCAGTAAAGATAGAACAAATCCGGCAAGGTGACACGATGAGTCGTGTCCTTGCGCCCCGTTATGGTGAAAGCAATGTAGTGGTGCGCGAGCCTCGTCCGTGGGTCTCGGATCTGGGATGCAAGGGTGCTACCAGTCATGTACTCCCGGTTGGCCAATGTATTCTAAAACTAAATCCCCCACATATCTTCCCTAGTGGCCCATCCTGCTCTCAAGCTAGCTCTAAACACAGGGCTCTCAGCGTCCCTCTCAGAATACAACCCTACCCTCCAACCAAACTCCAAACAAACATATCCCTCCAAACTCCACCCAATCTAAACCGTATCCCATGAGCATCTATACTACCCCAACAAGCTAAAACATTCATGGAATAAGAGGTGTGGAACTCACGCACCAACTCAATGTAAACGGGCTCATGAATGTGAAACAATCTTTCCCATTGAGGGTTAGTAAATTTGTCCCTCCTAATGTTGTTCCTGAAATCCCTCGCAAGGTTATGATCCTAAAGAAAATTCCAATCCAAAACTGCCCCCGAGTCAATAGTTTGGTGGAGCAATTCATTGTATTGGTTTTGGGGTGCGTCTGAGTCAAACACTCTCCAATCCAACACGATGTCGGCAGCACTTTCTTGTGTGCCGGAAGATTGCCCTCTGGTTCTTCTCGACCTCTTGCTCATTTTCTGAAACAAGGAATCAAAAATTGGGAACAAATGAGTAGTGATCAAACTGCTAAACAACATCAGAAGGTTCTGACGACGTCACGCCAGCGGGCTGACGCCGTCTCAACCAGAAAATTTTCAAATCCGACATTTGCGAGGGAAAAATCCAGGTTTTTAACCATAACCCTAAACCCAAACACCCCTGCTGCAGCAAAAAGGGTGCAATGGCAAGGTGGTTTAGTCCCTAAGCCTTCTAAAGCTTCTCGCAAAATCAAACCCACATGACAACACTACCATTCGCCTAATCTATAGCCTAATTAACAAGATTCATAGGCGACATTTAGCATTAAACTAATTGGGAGGGTTTCGGATCAAAGGGGAAACCAAAATTGAAAGAGGAATAGAGCAATTGAGTAGACAAAGATCAATGAAAATTACTTACCTTGTAGAGATTGATGATGCAAAGTGGTGAAATTGACTTGGAGAATTCGTATTGGTGAAGTGTGGGGTGGATAAAATGTGTAGGGTAGAGAGTGAAAGAGATGGGTGATGTTTTTATTAACCGATCTGTCAACGCGACAACATCACCCTTTGCGTGGTGATGGCATCATGCCTAATTTTTTTTTTCAAAAATAGGTTGTTTTTGTGAACCGCCTGGATCAAAATCTTGTTACTATTTTTGACAAAAAATTTGGTTTTTATTTTAAAATTTATTTTGTCAATCCACTTGCAATCTCCACAATGGTGAGCAATAAACATGTTAAATTTTCTTTTAACGGGGATTCTAGAAATATTTGAGTGTTGGGTGTGAGTACCTTTTGAGCCTGGTTTAAAACCAAAGGAACGTGTCCTTATGTCATGGAAGTTGGGAAGCGAAACTTGCACCCTTCCAATGAACACGTCTCTAGGAAATATTTCTTTTATGCAAGGAGCGTTGAGACACGAGTCCTTGTCAATTTGTGAGTCCTTGAGAGGGATTGTCTCGTTCGTTGGAATTGAAGGGGGTTCAGGAATTATGCTCACGAGCTCCGGTATCATGTATACCCTTTCGATCTTTCTAGGTATATCATTCTTTGCGATCTCTTCACGGAGTCTCGTCATGAAGTTGTCGGCTAGTTCTAAGAAAGTGTCATGGGTTTTTTTCATGTGAGCTTCGAGGCGTTGTATTTCTTTCTCTTGGTTGTTGACGAATGTCAACATTATGTCCTCGAATTCATCTTGTCGCGACTTTCTTGGAAGCAAAAACTCCTTGACCGTGTCCACATGTTCACGAAATTCTTTCTTATAATCACGTGTGGTCATTTCCATCAATTCATTCACTTGTGCCTCCATACTCTTAAATAGTTGTTCTTGGGAATCCAAACTATTTTCTTCAGGGAGTACCGGATCTTCCCATCCTTCTTCTTCGTATTGTGCTAAATCTTCGATGACTTCCCAACATGTTTCAACATCGAGGTTACTTAGCCTTCCACCGGCGGCATAATCAATGGTTTGTCAAGTGGAGGGATTGACATGATCATAAAAGATTTGGACTTGAAGCCAAAGATCGATGCCGTGATGAGGGACTTTATGGAGCAAGTCCTTGAATCGAGTCCACGCCTCGTAGAGAGTTCACCTTGACATTGTTGAAACATCAAGATGTCGTTCCTTAGTTTGGTAGTTCTCCCCAGTGGGAAAAATTGGGCGAGGAAACGAGTGGTGAGATCATCCCAACTTGAGATGGATCCGGTGGGAAGTCGCTCAAGCCAATTACTAGCTTGGTCCCGTAGAGAATTGGAAGAGACGCAAGCGCATGGTATCTCGTGTGGTAGCATCAAGGTCGATAGAGTCAACAATTTAAGGAAGTCCTGAGATGTCGACAGGATCTTGAGCGAAGTCCATGGAATGCACATCCGTTTTACACCAACCGGACGGTGTCGGATCGTAAGGTCGTAGTTTGAGCTTGATCGGGGAGCTCAATGGTGTTCCTATAGCCTTGATGGCTTGGTCTAGAGTATTCACCAAGAGTACGGCCTTTTGGCGGGTCAATTGGTGGTGGGTTGAGTGAAAGTGGTTGATTTGGTGGTGGGTTATCGCCTTCCATGATGAAAAGTGATAAGGTTACGAACAAAAACACGAAGAGGGGGGATAGACTACAACAAAGCTAATGAAAATGAGAAAAAATCTTACTTGATAGGAATCAAGCAAGGGAACCTAAACAAGATAAAGATCTAACTAGCTATTCTATTCCCCGGCAGCGGCGCCAAAAACTTGATGCTCGCGGAAGGCGCGTTCGGGGTCAAGGAAACTTCCTTTTCTACGAGCAGGTTTTTCAACCTCCTAGGCAGTGAACCTAATCATCGTAGTGTACTATGAGGTAAGCCTCGAGTATGGATATCGTTCTCTAGGGGAATAGGAATGCTAGTAAGAAATATATGACGAGAAGGTTGGGTTGAGGATGATTCTTTTTTTTAATCTTTTTTATAGTTTTTTAGAAAGCTAAGGTAAATATCTCGGGGAAATTGATTGGGGGGTGGGGGTGGTACTTCTACCGATTACTCTACTTTAACTAATTATCTAATTATCTAATTACTACGGATAGCTATGCTTAATTGAGATGTGCTCGTATGATGATTATAGATGTGTTCACTTAGATGCTATTACTCCTAGTTATCTTTTATTGGTTGGTTGAGTTGTCACGTCCTTTATCTTAACGCGTTGTATTCCTAAGAGTCGTAGGGCGTGCGTAGTCCCTAGCTCTTTGAGGTTATCTCTCGTATATGATTCACAGAATCGGCAAGCCTAAGCTATTTCATCCATGAACCATATCATCATTAAGCATACTCAAGCATTAAACACAACGATAGCCTAGCTGCATGTGACAATCCGTACTTTCAGGTCATTTCTCGACACCGTTCATGTCTCATTATTTCAACATTTTAGTAAACTTGGTTTACTTGTTTCAAATTCGCGTAACCTGGGAGGTTTAGCGGCGAATTCATGATCATGACATCCACGTACATTTCATATGGACTATGATTAGTCTACATTTCATTGACATCATGTGCATCTCATTAGTACATGCACGACATTTCATTTCACCCTTTCAACGCGTAATTTTTATTTAATAATTTTTATCGCGTGAGTTTTTATTTTGATTATTTAATCCGTTATTTTCAAAAATGATCCCGAGGTATTTTTTTTAAACTCACATTTAGTTCATAAAAACTATGTTTTTAGTTTTCCTAGTGTTTCACATTTAATTGGTATTTTAATCGTTAAAGTTTTATTATTACGTCGTTTTTCTTAAAAATCTTACGATAATTATTTTATCACCCGATTTTCACAAGGAAAGTATTTTTACAATTTTTATCACCTCAATACAATCTATTTTGAGCTACCAAAAACTTACTTGTACCACAAATTACCATTTACTTTAACTTACACATTTATTCAAAGTCTTACAAATTAATACACAAATATCTACAAGTATAATTTGAAAAAGAAAAAAAAAAAATAAATGGAGACAACCCTCCCCAAAACCGCCAAGGGAGGAAGTCTTAAGTGTTGGTATGGTTTCTCTTATTACTTGTCTACTAATAATTCACAATACATCTAAAGTCTTACTTGATATTTCTTTTACCTCATTCATGCACCTATTTTTCTCATAGTTCAAGTGTGTAAAAAAAAAAAATAAACTCTCCTCTCTTTTGCTCTCAAGAAACCGGCCACATAGAGACACCAAAGGGATCAAGAAAATTTTGCAACTTCAAGTGTTTTTAACAACCTAGTTTATATCCTTTTCATGGTTTTGAAATAAAAACCAAGGATATCTAAGTAAAACCTTTGTTACCTACACCTCTTCATAATCACTAGTAAGCATACTCTTGTCATTTTTATGTTTCCTCTTCATTTTCATATGCTTCTTATCATTTTTGGAGCTTATATGCATGTTATGTAGTTTATACCATTTATTTCTTGATTTTAAGGTTTTATATACTTATTAGTCATCCTATAATTATTCCCAAGTTATTCTTTGGTCTTGATGGTGATTAGGAACCCATGACACCCTAAGAAGGTGTATGGTAGGATTAGATTAGTTTTGGAGTTGATTTGAAGGGATTAGAATAGGTTTTGTCCGTGAAAAACTATTTTCGTAAACTATATTTTGTATTCTGTCCTTAAAACGAAATTCTGGAAAAACCTACTGATGGTACGAAGTTTTGGCCTTCATATTTAGAAAATATACTTTAAAACGAATCCGTGGCCGCTTGAACGGATAAAAACGGACTTATAACGAAGCCGTGGTGAATTTTTAAAGTTTTACGACGAAAAGTATTATTTTCTGAAATTGACAGCATGCAGTTTTGTATATTTCGGTCAAAAGCAGCCTTAAGCTTCACAAATTATTTCGACTTCTCAAAAATATATTAGTTTACTTCGATACGAAGCTAAGGACATATTTTACGTAGAAAACGGAGCTAAAACGACAAATATATGGCCGTTTTCATAAAGTTGCCGTAAGTATTATTTTCTGAAAATTATATTATTTTTGACGTAACAAGTATTTCATTAGCTATATTGTCCATGTTTGCGGCAGTTTTTAACCGTGATGCAAAACTTTTCATAACAAAGTGTCTTCTAGTAAAAGCAAGTTCATCGGCCATATTTTTCAAAACAAAAAGCCGTTTGTCAAGCGGAGTTATGGTTATTTATTTACGGATGTTCAAACATTGGCCGAAACTCATTTTCGCACACCATTCACAAAACCACCATCTTTAGCCTTTGATATCTTTATGATCGAGACCTTTTGAGCGAAAACTCCTGAACTGAAACTTTTAGATATCGATACAAACTTTCCAAAACCGTCGAGTTCGTTCTCTAACGATCGGCGACACCGCTTTACGACCACTTTTCCGAGCCATTTTGTTGATTTAATGATTTTCCGACGACATTGTTTTGCGACGAAAATGGTAATTTCACCAAAATCATTATAAAACCATTGTAGGATGACATTTGACGTAAAAACATGTAAAGTCATTTTTGATTGGTCGAGGCGTCAAAAGAGTATTTTTCACGACGAGTAATATTTTCAAAAACTCGTAAATGGTATAAATAACATCTGAAGTGCATGCATAACATTACATTGCAACTCATGACATATCATATCATTGATAATAGGTCCCGGTTGACGCATCATTATAAACCTCGATTGTACTCACTATTGCCGTTATTTCCAATTTATCCAAGTGAGTTTTCATAGCCCGTTTTACATGCTTTCGATTATTTCAAACCGGGGAGAATACATTGCACTACATTTTTTTTACGATACCAAGTATGTTAAATTCATTACATTGCTTAAGTTACCACATATGCCAATTTGAAAGTCCCAGTACATGAACATGAACCGTTAATCTTTGAAGCGAGGATGAGTGGATAGATCTATCGAGGGTGGCGCCTCCATCGGGTTGGTGAATCCCAACCAAGTGAGCGGATGCATTTCATTTGATTACATTACGGAGTTGTCGGCAAACACTGCGGGGCATACATTATTGAACAGGTCTAGTTTGGGGTCATGGGCTTAGAGAAATTGTAACATTATTTTTACGTGACTTGATTGTCATGCATGGTCTATACTTGTGTAGTCGTATAAAACATTTACATAAACCTATGATTTCTCACCAACATTATTGTTGACGTTTTTAGCAATGTATTTTCGTGTAATGGCGAGGCACGTGCATCATGACATGGTTTAGGGACCTATATTTTGAGTCATGGCGTCGACTTACATTATGTACATTATGGCTCTTATTTCAAAACATCGTTTGGATTGTAACATATTTGTATTTCCTTAAACTTGTTAAACCTTTTGGGACCGATGTTGTACTACGATTATGTTTTATGAAATATCCAACGATGTGTTTTAAAGCGACACTTTAGGTCGTTCAATATAACTGTGATGTGGTGCTATGATGATCGTTGCCCCTGTGAATTCCATTCCACCGCAAAAGCAGTAAATTGGGGTGTAATGATTGGTACCGAGCTACGATTATAGAGAACTAGGTTGCATCATTGACCCTAGACTATAGCTACATTATCATAGCATCTCATCATTTCATCATAGTACATGTTCATTGTTTTCATGCGGTTTCACTTACACTTTGTTCGAGATTATTTACATTTATTTCATATCGGTTGTCACAGACATGTCTTGATTCTCACCTATTACCATATCATCGGATGATGATCCATCACATTCCACTGAGATTGTATCTTCTATCGGATCCACTGCAGCCTTTCCACTGATCATGACCGACACAGAGACCGAACCCTTCGAGGAGGGTGAAGTCGCACCTACACCTCACGTTAGCCCGACTCTTAACCCATTGCTCGCACCATCACCACCACCAAAGACCACTACCATCACCTCTACCACCATCATCACCATCATCATCATATTTTCTTAGAGATCCAGTACCGCGATCGGACTTGCCGCCCAAAAAGCGTGCGTTTGATATCCCTACACCACCGTCGGTGAGCCCGAGCCGCCTGTTAGATTTGAGATAGGCGAGAGTTCTAGAGCATTCACCGCACGACGACCTTCCATGAGGCATTAGGTGCCCGTATCGATGCGCGCGATTCTGATTGATAGTTTGACCACGACTGGGGAGTTGTCGGTTGATAGGATTGAGCCCATCATTTGAGGAGGTCGAGGGTTTGATATTAAGCGAGGTTTGTATTGACTTAGAGTTTCGGGGTCTTGACCTACGCAGTTGAGGATAGAGCACATTACGGAGTTGAGGCAGGAGTTACCTGAGTTGTTTGACAGGGCTGATATGGCACGTGATGAGTTGCAGAGTCAGTCACAGGAGTTAGCTTTAGCCCGTGAGCGTATTGTCACTTTGCAGGGTCAGATGGATGAGATGAGGAGTTTGATTGATAGTTTGGTTATTCAGGTTCGCGATCTCCAGGATAGAGCCGGCGGAGCACCATGAGGTGCCTTATGTAGACTTTTGTCATGTATAGTTTTGACCATTATTATCCTAGTCACAAGGTGTGTGACGTAGTTTAAGGAACTTGTTGTATTTTGGTTGTTGTACAAACAAATTATCAAGTAGTGACTCTACTATGTAGGAATGGTTATTATTATCTATGATATCGGTCCATGTAGGCCGAAATTTTCATGTATATTATCCACGTGTGTTGTGATTATATTGTGATATTTCATTATTGTTCCGTTGTGATTCCATTTATCTTTATGCATGTTGTGGTTGTGGATATATTTGTATGATGGTTGTTTCTACTTACGAGTTCTCATGATTGTTTCATCTTGTGATTTTGAAGAGTTATGGCACGAGAAAGCTACAGTTGAAATGAGTCAAGACAATTCGAAGTTGGTAAATGATAGCATTGCTAATGCACTAAGAGTCGAAAGGAAAAGTGGGCTGCTTCTTTCTTTGAGGCCATGGTAGCTTCTTTGAAGCCATGAGGCTTACTCTTTATGAACCGTAATCTTGGGAGGATCGGGGTTAAGAAATGTTCATACAAAGATTTCAAAAGTGGTGAACCCACTAAGTTCCGAGTACCGAGGGAGCTACGACAATGGTTAGATGGTTTGAAAAGTTGGGTCGGTATTTTGCTTTGTAAGCTGTCCGGATGATGATAAGGTTAAGTATGCTCTGAGCACTTTGCTCGATGGGCGTTATCATGGTGGAATTCATACGCTAAACCGATTGGTATGGAAAATGCTTTTAAGCTTACGTGGGAGGAATTCAAGAGCTTGGTGACTAAGTTTTGTCCTCGAACGTAAATCAAAAAGTTAGAGACGGAGTTCTATGAATTGGTTACGATTGGCTATGACATTGACACATACATTCGGAGATTCCAGGAATTAGCCGCATTATGCCCGTCGATGGTATCGGATAATGAAAAGTTGCTAGAGGCTTTTATCGGGGGACTTCCCGAAGTGATTCAAGGAGATGTGACATCGTTCGATCCCCAAACAATCGAAGAAGCTATTCGAGTTACCCAGAAGTTGATGGCACAAGTGGTAAAGCGAGGCAAGTACACCACCGCTAACCGAAACAACAACAACTCCAGCAACCGTTTCAACAACAACAACCGAGGCAACTACAACAACAATAGCAACAACAACAAGCGCAAGTGGGATAACACAAGGGGTAGGAATGCTACTCAACAACCGCCCAAAAGGCAAGAGGTTGCTAAGGTTTATGCCGCGGGTCAAAAAGAAGGAAAAGGATATTCGGGGGTTTTGCGAAATGCAATAAGTGTTTGAGTCACCACAATCCGGGTCGATGTCACGATCCATGTGAGAAGTGCAAGAAAGTTGGTCACCGTACTAGGGATTGCAATGCACCACAAGTTACATGTTTTGGTTAAGGGAAATTGGACACTACAAGAGGATTGCAAGAAGGAAAGAATCAAGCAAATCCGAATCAAGGAGGTATGGCTCAAGGAAGGGTTTATGTTATTGGAGGCGGAGAAGATAAGGAAGACCCGAATGTCATCACGGGTGCGTTCCTTCTTAATAATCGTTACGCTTGATTTTATTTGATTCGGGTGCCGATAAAGTTTTGTGTCTCGCATTTGCACCTTTGCTCAACATTAAGCCAACTACACTAGACATATCATACAACGTCGAATTAGCTAATGGTAGCGTAGTTTGCACCAACACCATTGTTCGCGGTTGCATTCAATTTTCTTAATCATCCCTTCAACATAGACCTCATGCCCGTAGAGCTTGGTAGTTTTGACGTCGTCATAGGCATGGATTGGTTATCTAAGCATCGTGCAAAGATCATTTGTGATGAGAAAGTGGTTCATCTTCCTACAATGGCGAAACTTTAATTATTCGTGGGGAGCGAAGTGGAGCGAAATTAGTATCATATCGAGTATCAAAGCGGAGAAGTACATTAAGAAAGGTTGTCTTGCTTTCTTAGCTCATGTAACGGAGAAAAAGTCGGAGGAGAAGCGACTTGAAGATGTTCCTATTGTCCGTGAATTTTCGAAGTATTTCCAGGATTTACGGACTTCCACCGCACGTCAAGTAGAATTTCAAATTGACTTAGTGCCCGGAGCTGCACCGATTGCACGAGCACCGTACCGTTTAGCGCCATCCGAAATGCAAGAGTTGTCTAATCAATTGCAAGAACTTCTAGACAAAGGATTCATTAGGCCGAGTTCCTCGCCTTGGGGAGCACCGGTCTTGTTTGTGAAAAAGAAAGATGGATCTTTCCGAATGTGCATAGATTATCGAGAATTGAACAAGTTAACGGTGAAGAATCGTTATCCACTCCCCAGAATTGATGACTTGTTCGATCAGTTGCAAGGTTCCAGTATTTATTCCAAGATTGATCTTCGTTCGGGTTATCATCGACGAGTTCGGAAGAGGATATTCAAACTGCTTTTAGAACACGTTACGGTCATTACGAGTTTCAAGTGATGCCGTTTGGATTGACTAATGCACCGCGGTATTCATGGATCTTATGAATAGAGTTTGTAAGCCGTATTTGGACAAGTTTGTTATTGTGTTCATAGGCGATATCTTGATCTACTCAAGAGCAAAGAAGAGCATGAAGAGCATTTAAGGACGATCTTAAGGCTACTCAAGAATGAGAAGTTGTATGCCAAGTTTTCAAGTGTGATTTTGGAACCACAAAGTGCAATTTCTTGGTCATATCATTGATAGTCAAGGACTACAAGTTGATCCGCAAAGATTGAAGCCGTGAAAGATTGGGCTACTCCGACGAATCCTACGGAAATTCGACAATTTCTAGGACTAGCGGGTATTACCGAAGGTTCATCGAAGGTTTTCGAAGATAGCGAGACCTTTGACCAAGTTGACGAGAGAAAAACAAAATGCAGTGGGGAAAGAAACAAGAGCTGCTTTTCGGTTGTTGAAGCAAAAACTGCGGTCGCCGATTTTAGCACTACCGAAGGCATTGAGAACTTTGTTGTATATTGCGACGCTTCGCATAAAGGACTTGGGGCTGTTTTAATGCAAAGCGAGAAGGTGATTGCGTATGCTTCTCGACAACTTAAGACTCATGAGAAGAATTACACCACACATGATCTCGAGTTAGGGCCGTAGTTTTGCGCTCAAGATTTGGAGACACTACCTTTATGGTACGAAGTGCAGTGTTTACCGACCACAAGAGTTTGCAATACATTCTTGATCGAAAGAGCTTAACATGAGGCAACGTCGTTGGTTGGAGTTACTCAAGCGACTATGATTGTGAAATCAAGTATCACCGGGAAAAGCCAATGTTGTGGGTGATGCTCTTAGTCGGAAGAGAGGCCAAACCTTTAAGAGTTCGTTCATTGGGAATGACAATTATTTCTCCTTTACCATCGAAAATCCGTGAAGCACAAGTCGAGGCACTTAAGGAGGAGAACCGACCAAGTGAAAAGCTTTATGGTATGCCGAAAGCGCAAATGGTTTTAATGAAGAGAGCGGATGGAGTACTATGTTTCAAAGATAGAATGTGGGTTCCATTGTATGGCGGAATCGAGAATTGATTATGCATGAGTCGCATAAGTCAAAGTATTCTATTCATCGAGGATCGGATAAGATGTACCAAGATCTTAAGAAGCTTTATTGGTGGCGAACATGAAAGCGGAGATTGCACGCATCGTTAGCAAATGTCTTACTGCTAAGGTAAAAGTCGAATACCGAAGCCGTCGGATTGCTCCAACAACCGAAATTCCTCAATGGAAATGGGGCGTATTACAATGGACTTTGTTACGAAACTTAGAAGACATCGGAGGTTACGACGCTATTTGGGTAATTGTTGATCGCCTTACCAAGTCGCTCATTTCATACCGATTAAAGAGACTTATTCCATGGAGCAACTCACTAGACTTTATGTCAAAGAAATAGTCTCGAGGCACGGAGCACCAATTTCCATCATTTCCGGCGAGAGATAGTCGATTCACTTCAAACTTTCGAATTCATTGCAAGATTCATTGGAACCAGTTAGAGATGAGCTGACATATCACCCACAAACCGATGGTCAAAGTGAAAGGACCATTCAAACATTAGAAGACATCCGAGAGCATGTGTGATTGATTTTGGAAATGGTTGGGCTAACCATTTGCCATTAATTGAATTCTCGTACAACAATAGTTATCACACCAAGTATCAAGATGGCACCATTCGAGGCACTCTATGGTCGTAAGTGCCGATCACTTTGTTTGTTGGGCCGAGGTAGGAGGCACAACTTATCGGCCGAGAAATGGTGCGGAAACCACGAGAGAAGATTGTTCAAATTCGTGATAGACTTAGAAGCGCAAGGAGTCGATGAAAAGTTATGCGGATGTTAGGCGCAAGGATTTGGAATTTCAAGTGGGCGACAAAGTCATGTTGAAAGTATCGCCTTGGAAGGGCGTGATACGCTTTGGAAGCGTGGGAAGTTAAACCGAGATACATTGGACCATTCAAGATTACGAGCCGAGTTGGTCCGGTAGCTTATCGACTTGATCTTCCTTGAACTTAGTCATGTGCACAACACGTTTCATGTTTCAAACTTGAAGAAGTGTCTTTCGGATGAATCGCTCGTTATTCCATTGGATGAAGTTCATATTGACGACAAACTCAACTTTGTGGAGGAACAGTAGAAATCATGGACCGCGAGGTCAAGCGGTTGAAAGCAGTCGTATTCCTATTGTGAAAGTTCGTTGGAATTCTCGGCGAGGTCCACGAGTTTACTTGGGAGCAGGAAGACCGGATCGACGCAAGTATCCACATCTTTTCGCCGACACCGTTACACCTAACAACGTTCGAATTCGTGGACTGAATTCCTTTTGGATGGGCGAATGTGACAATCCGTACTTTCGGGTCATTTCTACACCGTTCATGTCTCATTATTTCAACATTTTAGTAAACTTGGTTTACTTGTTTCAAAGTCGCGTAACACAGGAGGTTTAGCGGCGAATTCATGATCATGACATCCACGTACATTTCATATGGACTATGATTAGTCTACATTTCATTGACATCATGTGCATCTCATTAGTACATGCACGACATTTCATTTCACCCTTTCAACGTAATTTTTATTTAATAATTTTTATCGCGTGAGTTTTATTTTGATTATTTAATCCGTTATTTTCAAAATGATCCGAGGTATTTTTTTAAACTCACATTTAGTTCATAAAAACTATGTTTTTAGTTTTCCTAGTGTTTCACATTTAATTGGTATTTTAATCGTTAACGCTTAATTATTACGTCGTTTTTCTTAAAAATCTTACGATAATTATTTTATCACCCGATTTTCACAAGGAAAGTATTTTTACAATTTTTATCACCTCAATACAATCTATTTTGAGCTACCAAAAACTTACTTGTACCACAAATTACCATTTACTTTAACTTACACATTTATTCAAAGTCTTACAAATTAATACACAAATATCTACAAGTATAATTTGAAAAAGAAAAAAAAAAATAAATGGGAGACAACCCTCCCCCAAAAACCGGCCAAGGGGGAGGGAAGTCTTAATTGTTGGTATGGTTTCTCTTATTACTTGTCTACTAATAATTCACAATACATCTAAAGTCTTACTTGATATTTCTTTTACCTCATTCATGCACCTATTTTTCTCATAGTTCAAGTGTGTAAAAAAAAAAAATAAACTCTCCTCTCTTTTGCTCTCAAGAAACCGGCCACATAGAGACACCAAAGGGATCAAGAAAATTTTGCAACTTCAAGTGTTTTTAACAACCTAGTTTATATCCTTTTCATGGTTTTGAAATAAAACCAAGGATATCTAAGTAAAACCTTTGTTACCTACACCTCTTCATAATCACTAGTAAGCATACTCTTGTCATTTTATGTTTCTCTTCATTTCATATGCTTCTTATCATTTTTGGAGCTTATATGCATGTTATGTAGTTTATACCATTTATTTCTTGATTTTAAGGTTTTATATACTTATTAGTCATCCTATAATTATTCCCAAGTTATTCTTTGGTCTTGATGGTGATTAGGAACCCATGACACCCTAAGAAGGTGTATGGTAGGATTAGATTAGTTTTGGAGTTGATTTGAAGGGATTAGAATAGGTTTTGTCCGTGAAAACTATTTTCGTAAACTATATTTTGTATTCTGTCCTTAAACGAAATTCTGGAAAAACCTACTGATGGTACGAAGTTTTGGCCTTCATATTTAGAAAATATACTTTAAAAGCGAATCCGTGGCCGCTTGAACGGATAAAACGGACTTATAAAGCCGTGGTGAATTTTTAAAGTTTTACGACGAAAAGTATTATTTTCGAAATTGACAGCATGCAGTTTTGTATATTTCGGTCAAAAACGAGCCTTAAGCTTCACAAATTATTTCGACTTCTCAAAAATATATTAGTTTACTTGATACGAAGCTAAGGACATATTTTACGTGAAACGGAGCTAAAACGACAAATATATGGCCGTTTTCATAAAGTTGCCGTAAGTATTATTTTGAAAATTATATTATTTTTGACGTAACAAGTATTTCATTAGCTATATTGTCCATGTTTATGCGCTTTTAACCGTGATGCAAAACTTTTCATAACAAAGTGTCTTCTAGTAAAAGCAAGTTCATCGCCATATTTTTCAAAACAAAAAGCCGTTTGTCAAGCGGAGTTATGGTTATTTATTTACGGATGTTCAAACATTGGCGAAACTCATTTTACGCACACCATTCACAAAACCACCATCTTTAGCCTTTGATATCTTTATGATCGAGACCTTTTGAACGAAAACTCCTGAACTGAAACTTTTAGATATCGATACAAACTTTCCAAAACCGTCGAGTTCGTTCTCTAACGATCGACGACACCATTTACGACCACTTTTCCGAGCCATTTTGTTGATTTAATGATTTTCCGACGACATTGTTTTGCGGCGAAAAATGGTAATTTCACCAAAAATCATTATAAAACCATTGTAGGATGACATTTTGACGAAAACATGTAAAGTCATTTTGATTGGTCGAGGCGTCAAAAGAGTATTTTTCGACGACGAGTAATATTTTCAAAAACTCGTAAATGGTATAAATAACATCTGAAGTGCATGCATAACATTACATTGCAACTCATGACATATCATATCATTGATAATAGGTCCCGGTTGACGCATCATTATAAACCTCGGTGTACTCACTATTGCCGTTATTTCCAATTTATCCAAGTGAGTTTTCATAGCCCGTTTTACATGCTTTCGATTATTTCAAACCCACGGGGAGAATACATTGCACTACATTTTTTTATACGATACCAAGTATGTTAAATTCATTACATTGCTTAAGTTACCACATATGCCAATTTGAAAGTCCCCATTACATGAACATGAACCGTTAATCTTTGAAGCGAGGATGAGTGGATAGATCTATCGAGGTGGCGCCTCCATCCGGGTTGGTGAATCCCAACCAAGTGAGCGGATGCATTTCATTTGATTACATTACGGAGTTGTCGGCAAACACTGCGAGGGCATACATTATTGAACAGTCTAGTTTCGGGGTCATGGGCTTAGAGCAATTGTAACATTATTTTTACGTGACTTGATTGTCATGCATGGTCTATACTTGTGTAGTCGTATAAAACATTTACATAAACCTATGATTTCTCACCAACATTATTGTTGACGTTTTTAGCAATGTATTTTCAGGTAACTGAGGCACGTGCATCATGACATGGTTTAGGGACCTATATTTTGAGTCGCGGCGTCGACTTACATTATGTACATTATGGCTCTTATTTCAAAAACGTCGTTTGGATTGTAACATATTTGTATTTCCTTAAACTTGTTAAACCTTTTGGGACCGATGTTGTACTCTGATTATGTTTTATGAAATATCCAACGATGTGTTTTTAAAACGACACTTTAGGTCGTTCAATATAACTGTGATGTGGTGCTATGACAGTCGTTGCCCCCAGGAATTCCATTCAGCCGCAAAAGCAGTAAATTGGGGTGTGACACTGCACTTCTAAGCCAATTTCAATTAAGACAAGAAACAACCTAACAACAATCAATAAGTAGGTTTCATAGATCTAAGTAAACACACAAGTAATTTAGCTAGACATGATAGACAAACAAGCATACACACAATCAATCAAATATGGGGTAGACATAATGATAAATTGGATTAACAAATTTATATTGATGTGTAAAATAGGGTATAGGACCTAGGGGTGTAAACGATCCGAGTCGAGTCGAGTACAGCCAAGCTCGAACTCGACTCGATTATTAAAACTCGAGCTCGAAACTCGACTCGAGCTCGTTCGAGCTTTGGATTTCGAGCTCGAGCTCGGCTCATCATCTCAAACTCGAGCTCGAAACTCGACTCGAGCTCGATTGTTGCCACTTTTAAAGCTCGAACTCGGTGAAAATGGGCATATCAAGCTCGACTCAACTCGATTTTACGTAACTATATGTATATATAAGGGTAAAAGTGTAATATCATTGAAGCTCGATAAGGGCTCGCGAGCCTCACGATCTAAGCATATTTGAGCTCAAACTCGGCTCGAAAGTGTACTCGAGTAGCTCGAGCTCGACTCGTTTATATCGATTCGATTTCGAGTAGTTTACGAGTCGATCTCGAATAGCTCGTGAGCTGTCTCGTCTCTTTTACACCCATAATGGGAACCTATAATACTATTCAAGTCGGACTACAACTGTTTGGGTTTGCTCTCCAAAAATCTACCTCTTAAAATACAGAAAAATCGAATTCTATATATAGATTTACAATTGTGATGGCGTCACCTTTTGCATGGGGTGCCGTCAGGTCGCCGTCATTAGGGTTTCATTTGGGCCAAGTTATCGATGGGATGGCGTCACTTTAGAGTTGTGACGCCGTCGGTATTTAGTTGAGACGCCGTCTTGATTCTAGATCCGGGCCGTCTGGAGTGAAAACATGAGTGACGCCTTCATATTTAAAGCGTGGCCGTCAAGTTATATGACCGAAATTTCACCGAGTCGTCGCGTGCATGTTTTGATCAAGTCTTTATAGAGGGACGTCGCCGCCTTTGGATGGGACGCCGTGAGGTTCTTGATCGGTCTTGGTGACTTGATCTTGACTTTGCCATTTTCTTCATGTTTTTATCCTTTTCGTCCAAATGTGCTTCATTCCAGATTTTGCTTCCAAAAGACCTAAAAGTGAAAAGGAACGAAATTAAGCAGTAACGGATATAAAATGTCAAAACAGGTTGGGCAGTAATGGTCGGAGAAGGGCAATCACTCATTCTTAAAACCAGCTAGTTGGATTAATAGATCGTCCAATTAGAAATGATAATAGAAAAGCGTACGTTTTAAGTCCTTATCACCAAACATTCTGTAAATTATACCAAAAATAATGAATAAAGCATGAATTGAATTGAACATATTGTTTGATACAAATTACTTGATGTAGGACTAATAAAGATGATGATTGCAAGTGAATTCTCCCTTCCAAAGCGATTGATTGCTGCTGGAAAATACCCTGAGATGGTGCCTTAATCGTCCCCTTGAGAAGGGTGAAAAGAGATCCTGAAAAGTGCAGAATTAGGATTGTATTTATAGGCCACGACAAAGTTACGGCGTAACTGTAATTACGATTTACGCCATAAAACTCTCGTATACAAAAGTCAAAAGTTACGGTGTAACTTAATTCTGGAATCCATTTGATTGGTTAATCTAAACACCATCGACATCTACGGATTTGCCCCCCTGAAGTAGCACCAAGATTTCATTTGAAGTCCTTATCCATTATAAGTGTAATACTTATAAGATATATGCGGTTTCAACACTTCATCGTTCTTGATATTTTTATACTTGGTCCTTGTGACATAATTAAACTTTATTTGAATTGTCACTTTAGTCCCTGATCGTTCTTGTTATTTTAATAACAAGTCCTTGTGATAATTAATTCTTCATATGATTTGCCCAACTTTAATCATCCATTGTACTTGTTATTTTTACTTTCAGTCCCTAGACTTTAACTCTTGGCGCCCAAGGTAATAGTTACGGCGTAAGTCTATTGACCCACTTACGCAATAACCCTTCATTAGCATGTATTTTTACCACCGCTTTTAATCTTATTACGGCGTAACTAAATCACCAAGTTACGCCGTAACCTTCACACTTGGTCAACACGTTATTAATTACGGCGTAACCTTGAGGATAGGTTACGAACGTAAAACTCTCATTGACATTTCTTCTGTTTTTACATAGTAACCCTATTAATTTGTTACAGCGTAACTTTCGTGAGACTTAGAAAAATTCTTTGGCCTTTGTAATATGTGTTACGGTGTAAGTCAATCGTGCCACTAATGATGTAACTATCTTCTCAATATGTTTATGTCCTTTTTGGCCTTTTCTCGTATCTTTTCCGCTCCAACACCTCAATTGAATACAAGAAAGGATGTGAGAATATTGTTGTTGATGCTATATCTAGAATTAATAAGGAGAATTATCTAGTCACATTGCTACTACAATTTTCAGTGATTTGCTTGATAAGATCAAAGGAAGTTCGGAGTTAGACACTGAGTTACAGATTGTGATTCAAAAGTTGCATGCTAATGGCAATGATAAGGGCAAGTATACTTGGTTTAATGGCCAATTGAGGAGGAAGGATAAGCCGGTGGTAGGAAATGATATGGAGTTGAGGAAGCAAATCTTTGGGGTACTTTCATGCTGATCCAGTGGGTGGTCACTCATAAGTACAAGTGACCCTTAAGAATTTGAGTGCCAAGTCTATTAGAAGGAGATGAGAAGATATGTGAAACAATGGGTCAGAGAATGTGACATTTGCCAAAGACAGAAACCAGATTTAAGTGCTTCTCCAGGGTTACTACAGCCATTGCCCATATACCTCAGAGAGTTTGGAGAGATATCTTCATGGATTTCATTGTGTTTGTGGTAGTGTACATGATAAGTAAATATGCCCACTTTATAGCTTAGAAACATCCTTTTACAGCGAGTCAAGTTGCTCAAGCTTTCATGGAGAATGTGTACAAGCTTCATGGTTCGCCAGAGACCATTGTGATTGACAGAGATAAGGTGTTCTCAAGTCAGTTTTGGCAATCTCTGTTCAAAATGTTGAAGTCAAGTTATAAATGTCAACTACATACCTGTTGGTTTAATGGATAAAATATTAATAGATGTGTGTTAGGATCGAACTCGAGACCACGTGATTGCACACTTTATGTATGAGAATTAAAGTTTAATAATTAATCATAAAATGTTATATTTAGTTATTATTTACAAGAAACGTATAACGAACGTTAAGTAATTAAACGTAATGAACTAACACTCGTTAAATATTAAAGGAAAGGACTAAATATGAAATTAGATGTCAAGAAGGTTCTAGAAACCTTAAGGGGTTTCCTAAACAAATCGTTTGGGGGTTACCATAACCCAATCCTACCCTAACTTGGACTCTAAGTTTCTACAAGTATAAATACAAGGCTTAGGGTCATTGTTATTTACTCTTGTACACCTAAACCTAAAAACCTAAACGTGTTTGTGTGTTTTTTAGTCCACACGATCGGATCTCTACTCCTAGGGATCGATTACTTTTGTTTTTCCTTAACAAATGTTTTGTGTTAATTAAACTAGCATTTACTTTAATTGCTAATAATGCGTGTGTACAAGAACGTGGTACAATCGGACTATTGATTGTATCTTGGATTGAATTACAAAGCGGTGAGGGTAATTCACATAATCCTTATAAACCCTAATTAGGGTTCATCCAATTGCTAGTTTGAGGATTTGATTCTTGTTCGGCTAGAATCAAGAAAGGTACGCATATTATTGTTTATGTTAATTAATTATTCGTTAATCTTTCCTATACGCTTCCGCATGTGTACTTGATGTTTATTGTTTATATTTATGATTGTCAGGTTATATAATTCCAACAGTGGCATCACGAGTCATTGGTTTTAATGAGTAATTAATTACTGAACGCGTAAAAAACGAATAATTGTATGTTGTTTGATATGTTTAATCTAGGGTTTTGGTTTAATTTTTTTTATGGGTCGATTTATTTTTTATGGGGCGTTCCCCTTAAATTTTTTTTAGTCGACACTTTAAATTTTTTTTAGGGTTTTAAAATTGTTTGTTAACCTTATCAAAACATAGAATTAATATATATGTTACGTGATTAATTCATGAATAATATGTTATGTGACATGGAATTTTAATATGCGATCTTGTGACTATTTGTATAATTGTTATGATATATTCATGACATTACATGCATGTTTGTCATGGATAGTTGTTTTGATATTGTTTAATTGTTAAGATATATTTATCACATGTTTATTTACGATAAATCTTGAATTGGGGAAGACTCCAATTATATATTAATGAATCAATTATGTGCTAATTGGTATATTTTAATTATGGGTTTACGCAATCGATTCATCGATGTATGTGGCTCACTTTCTATCGGCTGGGTGAAAGCCCTAATTAATATATACATTAATTTAACCTAGACATTGATTATTAATAGGTTTTATCGAATAAGTTGCATGTGGCTACTTGTTTACACGTATTAATTGTTAGTTATGTGAGCATTGTTTATTAGTTGTTTATTTTTTTATTTGTTTACTTGTTTGTTTATTATGTATGACAGTTTTAAGCAAAGGGTAATTTTGAATAGAAAAATAATATGGACTAAATAATGGTGAAATTTGATTTGTTTTTGAAGAGTTAAGTTTTCAATAGTTTAATTGATTTATGATTTTGGTACAATGGTTAGAACGGCTCACCCACTAGAACAAACTTTAAAGGGGTTAATAAAGAAGTGCGCACTGTCACCATGAAAGGATGTCTAAGGTTATGCTTTTGCGCTTACACGGTCCTCTGCCCCATGTGAGTTCGATTGGAGCTACTTAGTAAGCCATAAATGTACAAACTCATCTTAAGGCGAATTAGTTTTAATTCCATGCGCTACTTGGTGGTAATTACCGAAACACTAAGTGTTTACACTTATGCAAAAGTACGGTATAATGGGACGATAATTAACGCTAAATTCCTTGATTGGTGAACCCAATACCTCAAATCAAAACTTTGATAATTTGATCTTTATGAATTGGTAATAAAAGTTTTTATTAAATTTATGCTACAAGATGAATGCATGACATCTTTGTACATATTTGATTTGACCACATAAAATCAAAACTAGTACCCTTTTTAAATTAAGTTATATGTCTTCTAATTAAAAGAAACACTTGAAGTTGCAATTTATGTCATGACAATACTTGGCTAGATTGTGATGGAGAGGTAAATCTCCATGTAAAGTCAGACCTTACATGGACATATTTGCAGTTTTTTAAGTTAGACACTTAAGTTGAGTAGGAAGTGAGAACTGGACTCATGGCATAAGATGGGATGAAACATGTTTATATTTGCAATAGCTTTGGAAAATATAAATCCCATAATGATCTAGGAGTTGGAAATTGTTTGCCAATTATTGTTCGACAGATTACCCTATTGTATGCTTTCGTTACTAGCAGATCAACTGATGTAATGGAACTATGATAATTTGGATCCTAGTTTTCGAGAAAATTCTATGGTTATATTAATATTACCTTGGGTATTTTATTTTCTTGAAAAGTTTAATTATCGAAAATACTAAAATTGAATTTTGCTAATTCTTTAAATGTATTAATGCAACATTAAACCATAAGCGAAGGTTATTCTGTATTGGTAAATTGATCTACACTGTAAGGGTTTTGGTAGAGTCAACTTTATTAAAAGAATAAACCTAGTCCTCTTTTCATAAAAAAGAGTGAGATTTAATCCTATTCCTTTTCATGAATGAAGAAAGGTATGATAAGACAATTAGAATTGTCTAAATTCTAAAATACATAACTCGTAAGCAAATTTTAATAGTTAAGAAAATTACATATTTCTGAGTTATTAAAATTAGAAGCTAGACTAATTACTGTATAATTGGTAAAAGACAAACTAGCATATTTTATCTAGTTTTTTTGTTTTGACCATTTAAAAAGTACTACTTACAATCGTTGGAATAGTAGAACTATTAAGAAAGAAATTGCATGCCCAATTTTTCAAGTTAATAGCATTGATGGGTAATTCATCATCTACATAGCAGAATACACTCTTTTAGTACATAAGTAATGTATGGACTTTATCAAAAGTGTATGGAAGTAAATAGAACACTATTTTCTTTTACTGGTTAATGAAACACTTACAATGTTGTCAAATCCGGTGGAGTATTTTTCTTATTCTTGAATAAGGAATTAATGTAATGATCTCTAATTCGATGGGAGTTACAAGCTTTGTCATCTTGGTAGTAACCCGATTATCTCTAGAATGTCTTAAGATAATTACTTTCCACTTGTAGACACTTATGTTTTCAAGGATAGTCATGTACGTTTCCTTATTAGACAATGAAGTGGTTCTACATCTACTAGTTATGCTAATATCAATGACACAATCATATTAGTCACATAAACAAACATATGTCGTGTTGTTTATCTGCTATATGATGTTGTTCCATGCACAAGTGGGAGAAATCTATATTGTGTGCAAGGTACAACATATAGGTATATGATTTAAAGGATTCTCTTGACTACAAGGTAAGAGACTAACGTTCCAATATAACTTGAACATATCTAATTCAAGAAACACTTGGTGTTGCAATTTACGTCATGTCAGAACTTGGCGAGATTGCAACAACAAAGTAAATCTCCATGTGAAGTCAGACCTTGCATGGACATATTTGCAGTTTCTAAATTAGACAAGTATTTAGAGCATGTGTCAAAATGATATATAAGACTACTTCAAATTAGATATTTATGTATTATTAGAATGACATAAATGAAGTAATCTAATATTACTTCAATTTGTTTATTTATGTATTTTGGAATGACATAAATGAAAAATAATGTAGTCCTACATTATTGTGAAGTAAATAAATTAACTTGAAATTACCATTGAAACCAACAGTTGTTTTCATAATTACGTTAGTTAAACATGTTTATGATTTATTGTAGAGACATAAACATACAGTCTTTTAAGACTTATAATAAAGTAAGACGTTAACTTGTTATGTTTTTTTAATTAAGACATATACAAGAAGTCATTGAGTTGATCAATGTAACACCCCAACCCGACGAGGGTAGAAGTGTCACATTTTGGTGTCATATCAGAACATACAATTAAAATCTTTACAAACGAAAACCTTAAAAATGAAGTATCAAATCATATAAACAATTGACTGACGAGGAAAATACAATATCTAAAATGGAATGAAATATCAAAACAAAAACTCTTCAAAGTAAGTCCAAATGATAAGGTAGCTAGGTTTGGTCCACTTAGATAATCCAACTCTCAGCCCATCAAAGGCCATCTTCAAATCTAAAACCTGCCGCAGGAAAAGAAATGCGGTGAGCTTAAAAGCCCAGTGAGAATGGATATAACAAAACGAAGCTAAATAGAATCAAATGCAAAATGAATGAAGGAAACGGATAATAAAGTCACAATGAAATGAGAACAATGAGTCAATGAGGATCCGCGAACACAATTATCTGAGATATCCAAAGAGCGAGATAACAAGGAGAATGAAGCAAAGCAAAGCATCAATGACATATATACAAGCACGTGCAAGCCGAGGCATACAAGCATCAAACATAAGCAAGCATTGCAGACATCGTATCCACCCAACATATAAAGGACATACAATCAATTCAGGAACTCGGAAGACATACAAATCAAGCAGAAATCTAAAGGCAAGCGGAAGCAATTGGTTAATAAGTGAGCATGGCAATTCACACGGATCAAAACCCTTAGTTGAAAACATAACCAAGATTATCATAAATGGAAGTACTAACAGCAGTCAACACATGGCAGTTACACGTAATAAGTAGGAATACAATATAAAGATATAATTCAATGAATTAGAGACATAGCAGGGCAACTAAACAAATTAACAAGCCAGACGTCACAAGCTGAACCATTTACCCAATCAAACCGTAGCATAAACCGAAATGCAAACGTGGCAGGTCAACAACAAGCAGATAAGGATACTATCAGGTGATCATAGTCCACAAAATTTACTGAACGAAGTATACATGATAAACAGACAAAAAATATCGATTACACACTAGCATGGTCAACCGACAATTCAGAGGTCACATAACAGCGAGATCACATATCATCAGATGAAAACAGGCAAATCAGATAACCGCATATTAGTCATATCGTAGTAGGGAAATTCAATAGTCACATAAGACATGAATAGCATAATCAAATCTAATAAACATATAATAACCCGGTACGTGAATGGAACGATAGTCTGAAGTAACGGAATGAGAGTGTAATAGATCAAAGCAATGGAACATATATATCTTGGTAGTAGAGTGAGTCATATAAGGGTATTGGGTAAAGTACAGTCAATTCAGAATATGGTGCAGTGGGGAATCCAGAAGGTACAATATAGGTATATCAAAAGTGTAAGGGTTGTCGAAATCTATCCCGAGCCAACAAAACAAACCATATCAATAGTGGCAATAGCGACCAAGTAACCAATAGTAACCATTGTATTCGGAGGGTGACCTCGGAATACCAAACCAATATGAGGGAGACCTCGGTAACGATGGAGTAGCTAGCTCCCAAAATGTGAGGGGTGTATTGCACACACGCACCGCATCACCAAAACAAATCATATCATATCAAATTCAAATCAAAACAAATCTAGGATGCATCCATACCGCAAAACAATAGTGGCCATACAATATATCCAAGCGCATAATCAATACAAAATGGGACGGTGTGGAACATCACTCATCCACACTGAGTCATGCCATTGGTGCATCAATGACACGGACATGGAACCCCATGCCTAGTTAATGGCTCGGGTATCAATCGAAGGTCAAACAAAGGTTCAAAGTGTAGCAATATATAGGTCTTCACAATCAAAGGTTCAATATCAATGGTTCACAATTCAGAGGTTCATAGCAATAACTCAATATCAAGGTCCAATATCAATGTTTCAATAACAAAGTTTCCATAGCACACATATAATATCACAGGTCACTAGCAAAAGTTCAATAGCAAAGGGTTCAATAACGAAAGGATCAATAGCAATGGTTCAATATCAAGGGGTCAGTAGTAAGCAAAGGTTCAATATCAGAGGATCAATAGCAATGAAAGCATAGCAATGAATATCATAAGCGAAACAAAGTCGAAGGATCGAGAAAATCATAAGAAACCCCTACCGAAAGGGATAGAATATACATGCCTTAGCAAGTGAAAGCGAATGGAAAAGTGAGCACGAAGAAATATCATCACGCCTTCTTCAACGAATCTACACGGATTACGGTTCGTATAATACTTATTAGTTCATTTAAATCATAACGGATTTATTGCTTATATAAATCTTATTAATATTCTTTTTAGAGTTATTAAGCGTATTCTCATTTTTAGTAATGGACCGAAATAAATACTTTAAGGTAATAATTATTAATTAGCAAAACATATGGGGTTATAAATGATAAATGGTAAAATTTAAAGGTTTAATATGACAATATAGCAAATTTAGAGGTCAAATATGATAGATTCCAAAGATTAGGGTCAAAATGGCAACTTGCCAAAGTTTAGGGTTTGCATGGGACCATGACCAAAGTCTAAGGTTTAAAATGTAAAATAAGTTTACTATTTTATATATTTCAATTTTTTTGTTTAAAATTCCAAATTTAAATGTTCACATGCTCGATCAATATTCAAGCCCGCTCATGGTTCAAACAATCAACATTCACGACTTAGTAAAATATAATATGATTAACCCCGGCTTGACTACCCGAGGCCCTTTCAAAACACTAAACGACCGACCGTTAATCCCGCGATCACCCTTAAACTTACCCCACAAGACCAAGACACCATATGAATTCAAGGCACTTGTTGTTTTACTTGCACTCACACACCACCACGGTAGCAATCATAGCCATAAACCATAAACTTTCTTTTTAAAATCGAGTTGAACCAAGAAGACACTATTTACACACAACAAGTAATACTCTCGCCTCACTTTTCTTTTGTTTACTACACTCCAACGACACACAATTTACCCCATCTATATTCATTTGTGTTTTAAAGAGATCTTGGTACATATATTAGAGCTTAGAAAAGTCATTTAAATGACCACATGCATGAGTATAATGAAACAAGAATAGACATGCATAGGATTTGGTTTTCTATCAATTCATGATTTCATCTGCGTACCTTTATGTATATATTGTTCATGATCTGATTTACGAAACTTTTATATGTATGTTAACATACTTAATATGACCATATAGCATGTTTCCATATGACACGCATCTATTTTTCTTACCGAGTAGGTTTCAAGCAAAGTCGATGGAGGATGCCTTTGATCGGGTATAGGAGCGAAACAAAGAGCACATGAACCAAAACCTTTCGAACCAAAACCAAGCCCTCCTTCGTCTAGCAAAACCCACGACCGATTTCACCAAAGCCTCGACCACCAAGCAAGACCTTCGCACCAATACTTATGATTACATCGGTCATGACGACCACGTACTAATCTCCTTGGAACCACCTTGTTGTCGACGGAAAATGGAGAAGAAAGGTAGTGTTTTGTCACTTTTGGGTGGAGGAGTATTAGGGTTTTCTTGTGATTTATTTTGAATTGGTAAAAGTCCATCATAATTGAGAGGATAAATGGAATTAAATGGGAGGTTATGGGACAACAATTGTGCGTGAGTTTAGGCCAAATTAGGGGGACAATTTTAATGATTTCCATTTAACAAGTGTATGATGAATTTAGACCTCTTTGAGTACAAGTGCATTTGTTACAAAATTTAATATGGTTTGGTACTTTAAAAAGTCATTTAGATGTGTAATATTTACTTTGTAGACATAAGTGTAAGTCGGTTATTATTATCTTTCATAAGTTAGTTACGCATTTGTTAGGTTAGAACCGAATTCAATGAGCTCAAGTATTGAGCATATTTTACGTATTCAATAAATATTAAATCGAGGGCATAATAGTCTTTTCACAAGTTTTAGATTTTAGGGTTTTACAACTCTTCCCCTCTTAAAAGAAAATTTTCGTCCTCGAAAATTGAAGTCGCAGAGGTATACAGATACGTACAGGTTTAAGGCAGACATAGCATTCCATAGCTCTACACAGATCATAACGATTTCGGTTCCAAAGCGTACAGAACTTATACGTAACAGAGGTCGATGAGGATCTCACGCAGAGGTACAAAATTTCAATCGAAATTGAGGAGTGACAAATAACGGATACAAGTCATATTCCATTAACGTACCAACCCCAGGCATTTCCCAAGATGTCGTATGATTTCAATAAATTCAAATTATATGATCTCGGTATTATCACGTTGATCAAAGCGTCATAATACTTGCATCACATAACAAGTTCTTATTGTCATCATATTACATCTCGGGTCATGACAAACCACATAACCAATATCAAATCAAAACGGATAACATACAAATAACAAGTAACATACCAAAAGCAGGCGGATCACATACATACCACATATACTACATCAAACAACTTACCATATCACCAAGGAAGAAGGTCATCAACTTGCTCAAAGCGGTTCCTCATGACTCATTGCGGCGATCGAAAAGAAAAGCGAGATATACCGAATGCTAAGCGATAAAACTTCACGATTCAAAGCGAGTTACGAGCGAATCAAAGAAAAGCAATCGAGATCAAATTCACTTAACAAAATATCAAAGCGCCTCAAAATACATGACAAATGAATCGGAGTAACACAAGTCGCGCCCAAATCATATGAAGTAGATGAACCTTCTCACCACGGTTGAATCTTGTCTCCGTCTTTTGCGTCTTTGGTTGATCCGCCTGACTTCCTCCGTGACATCCGATGTCTCCAAAGAAGACGGCGATCGGGTGTGGCTTCTGCTTCACGAACCTCTCCAGCTCAGGGACTGTTTCAGCAACGCAGGTCGACACCATCTTCTTCGACTCCACGGTAGTCTCTATCTAACAATCGACAAACGGATGTGCGAAGACAAAATAACAAAATTCGATGCAAAAAGAGGAAGGCCAAATCAGTGAAGACAAAAGATTATCGAAGTCAAACCTGAACGACAATCAAAAGGAATCGAAAGATATCAGAACAGACGGAAGCCTAATGTCTACCCAGTCCTCACAGGTCAATCCTAAGGTCAACAAGACGAAACCTTAGCTATGATACCATAATTGTAACACCCCAACCCGACGAGGGTAGAAGTGTCACATTTTGGTGTCATATCAGAACATACAATTAAAATCTTTACAAACGAAAACCTTAAAAATGAAGTATCAAATCATATAAACAATTGTTGACGAGGAAAATACAATATCTAAAATGGAATGAAATATCAAAACAAAACTCTTCAAAGTAAGTCCAAATGATAAGGTAGCTAGGTTTGGTCCACTTAGATAATCCAACTCTCACCCATCAAAGGCCATCTTCAAATCTAAAACCTACCGCAGAAAAGAAATACGGTGAGCTTAAAAGCCCGGTGAAGCAGATATAACAAAACGAAAGCTAAATAGAATCGAAATGCAAAATGAATGAAGGAAGCGGATAATAAAGTCACGTGAAATGAGAACAATGAGTCAATGAGGATCCCGCAGAACACAATTATACAGATATCCAAAGAACAGATAACAAGGAGAATGAAGCAAAGCAAAGCATCAATGACATATATACAAGCACGTGCAAGCCAGGCATACAAGTACTGAAACATAAGCAAGCATTGCAGACATCGTATCCACCCAACATATAAAGGACATACAATCAATTCAGGAACTCAGAAGACATACAAATCAAACAGAAATCTAAAGGCAAGCGGAAGCAATTAGTTAATAAGTGAGCATGGCAATTCACACAGATCAAAACCCTTAGTTGAAAACATAACAAGATATCATACAATGAAGTACTAACAAAGATAACACATGGCGATTACACGTAATAAGTAGGAATACAATATAAAGATATAATTCAATGAATTAGAGACATAGCAGGCAACTAAACAAATTAACAAGCGGGCGTCACAAGTGAACCATTTACCCAATCAAACCGTAGCATAAACCGAAATGCAAAGCGTGGCGGTCAACAACAAGCGATAAGGATACTATCGGTGATCATAGTCCACAAAATTTCTTGAGCGAAGTATACATGATAAAGCAGACAAAAATATCGATTACACACTAGCATGGTCAACCGACAATTCGGAGGTCACATAAATGAGATCACATATCATCGGATGAAAACAAAATCGATAACCGCATATTAGTCATATCGTAGTAGGAAATTCAATAGTCACATAAGACATGAATAGCATAATCAAATCTAATAAACATATAATAACCCGATGCGTGAATGGAGCGATAGTGCAAGTAACGGAATGAGAGTGTAATAGATCAAAGCAATGGAACATATATATCTTGGTAGTAGAGTGAGTCATATAAGGGTATTGGGTAAAGTACGGTCAATTCGAATATGGTGCGGTGGGGAATCCGAAGGTACAATATAGGTATATCAAAAGTGTAAGGGTTGTCGAAATCTATCCCGAGCCAACAAAACAAACCATATCAATAGTGGCAATAGCGACCAAGTAACCAATAGTAACCATTGTATTCGGAGGGTGACCTCGGAATACCAAACCAATATGAGGAGACCTCGGTAACGATGGAGTAGCTAGCTCCCAAAATGTGAGGGGTGTATTGCACACGCACCGCATCACCAAAACAAATCATATCATATCAAATTCAAATCAAAACAAATCTAGGATGCTCCATACGCCCCTGCAAAACAATAGTGGCCATACAATATATACAAGCGCGCATAATCAATACAAAATGGGGACGGTGTGGAACATCACTCATCCACACTGAGTCATGCCATTGGTGCATCAATGACACGGACATGGAACCCCATGCCTAGTTAATGGCTCGGTATCAATCGAAGGGTCAAACAAAGGTTCAAAGTGTAGCAATATATAGGTCTTCACAATCAAAGGTTCAATATCAATGGTTCACAATTCAGAGGTTCATAGCAATAATTCAATATCAAGGTCCAATATCAATGTTTCAATAACAAAGTTTCCATAGCACACATATAATATCACAGGTCACTAGCAAAAGTTCAATAGCAAAGGGTTCAATAACGAAAGGATCAATAGCAATGGTTCAATATCAAGGGGTCAGTAGTAAGCAAAGGTTCAATATCAGAGGATCAATAGCAATGAAAGCATAGCAATGAATATCATAAGCGAAACAAAGTCGAAGGATCAGAAAATCATAAGAAACCCCTACTGAAAAGGGATAGAATATCTGTACCTTAGCAAGTGAAAGCGAATGGAAAAGTGAGCACGAAGAAATATCATCACGCCTTCTTCAACGAATCTACACGGATTACGGTTCGTATAATACTTATTAGTTCATTTAAATCATAACGGATTTATTGCTTATATAAATCTTATTAATATTCTTTTAGAGTTATTAAGCGTATTCTCATTTTTAGTAATGGACCGAAATAAATACTTTAAGGTAATAATTATTAATTAGCAAAACATATGGGGTTATAAATGATAAATGGTAAAATTTAAAGGTTTAATATGACAATATAGCAAATTTAGAGGTCAAATATGATAGATTCCAAAGATTAGGGTCAAAATGGCAACTTGCCAAAGTTTAGGGTTTGCATGGGACCATGACCAAAGTCTAAGGTTTAAAATGTAAAATAAGTTTACTATTTTATATATTTCAATTTTTGTTTAAAATTCCAAATTTAAATGTTCACATGCTCGATCAATATTCAAGCTCTTTCATGTTCAAACAATCAACATTCACGACTTAGTAAAAATATAATATGATTAACCCCGCTTGACTACCCGAGGCCCTTTCAAAACACTAAACGACCGACCGTTAATCCCGCGATCACCCTTAAACTTACCCCCACAAGACCAGTACACCATATGAATTCAAGGCACTTGACTGTTTTTACTTGCACTCACACCCGACCACAGTAGCAATCATAGCCATAAACCATAAACTTTCCTTTTTAAAATCTGAGTTGAACCAGTAAGACACTATTTACACACAACAGTAATACTCTCGGCTCACTTTTTCTTTTTGTTTACTACACTCCAACGACACACAATTTACCCCATCTATATTGATTGGTGCTGAACTAGTCAAGTCTAATTACACAAGCTAGCCACTTGTGGATGGCTAACCGTAACAGACTTAAAACTGCTCAAAAACCAATACAATGAAGTCCAGGAGAGTATAGTGTTTCCCCAGGTCGTTAAGTCCCAACGAAGTGTGCGAGAATAGTCGGGCGTGTAGTGATCGAGAGATTTGAGCGGAAAAGAGATTTTGAAGATTATTATAACTAAGGAAAAGCCCATAAACTACAGGGGCTTAAATGCAAAATAAAGAAAGTTAAAAGATAAAATCTATTAAATAAACGCTATCACTATATTTAAAATGATGAGCGTTTAAAACCTAAAACTTACGTTTTAAAACAAAATTACGTAAGCGCACAAATAAAACGTGAAACTTATACAATATAAATCCTAAAATATGAAAATACATTTTACAATCCTAATGATATAAGAAAATTTATAGAAAAGGAAAATTATTTTTATAACTAATTATCTAATTATTATTAATTAAAAACTATTTTAACTATTTAATAATTACCTAAAATGCAAGAAATTAGGAAATAAAGCTAGAAAAATAAAACTAACACTTAGAAAAGTCTAAAATATCAAACTAGAATTTTCAAAACTATTTTTGTATTTTATGATTATTTTTCTATTTTCTATGAATTTTAAACTATTAAAACTACTTAAATTATTTAAAAATACAAATTTAACTAAGAAAATATGGAAAAATACTTTTTCTCTTTTTATATTTATCTTAACTTAATAAAATTGAAAATTATTTTTTGAACCTTTTTCTAATTTTTGTATTAAATGCTATTTAAAATACTTAAAAACTAATTAAAATTAAGAAAAATACCAAACAAGCTAGGAAAAATCTGAAAATTCAGAAATGCTTAAAATAATATTAGGAAGCTAGGAAAATTAGAAAAACAGGTGCTTATGTGTAGAAAAACAGAACTGATGACCAAGTGCTTATTGAAATAAGCACTTTGTTAAGCAAATGAAGAAAACAAGCTACCAACTGTTGACAGAGGCTTAGATATGCTAAAGGAACTCAAAAGCAACAAGAATAAACTATCCTAATCCTCTAAATCACAAGTTGCTAAGATTTGAGACTTGAGATTATAAGCATAAAACAGTGACAGGGGCCAACTTTAAGCTTATTGCACAAGCTTAAAAATAAGCTCAAACTTAAAACTACCAATTGGAACCTACAGCAGACATGGGTGAGATCGGTTGTACCAAAATCGAGGCCAAGTGGAGCTATGATGCAACTGTGCGAGCCATACAAAGCGGCTCGACCCGCTGCGAGGTTTGATGCCTCGAGGGGCATTTAAAACTTATTGAGAAGCATTTTGATGGTTATAAATAAATCACAAAATATGTAAAATGACCATGAGAAATTAGACCGGTGAAGTTTCAAACCACCATTTTCATTGAAA
Organism: Chrysanthemum lavandulifolium; assembly: GCA_022545495.1. NCBI lineage: Eukaryota > Viridiplantae > Streptophyta > Magnoliopsida > Asterales > Asteraceae > Chrysanthemum > Chrysanthemum lavandulifolium. The sequence goes on from CM040240.1 coordinate 108,422,676, forward strand.
TTGACCCGAGAGATGATCCCATGAAAAATCCTCCCATGTTGGCAAAACTTACTTTTATGCAATTTTGACTTTCTAGAAAAAATTAAGGTTTGGACTTTTATGAACTTTGCTTGCTGATTTAAGGACTTATATTAATGTAATAAGGTGTAATAAGACTATTGCAAGATGTAATTATGAAATGTGAACACAAAATAAGTTTTGATTATGCAAAAGTCCAACAATAACTGTTAAATTGGTTTAAAGAAAATTTTGACTTTTAGGTGTTGGCACCCAAACTAGGGCAGATATGATCATGAAATGGCTAAGCAAGCATGAACCAATATAAACCTATCCTTGCATGACCCTCACAACAAAGATAAATCTCCAATCCAAACACCCTTTTAAAACTTGTTATACAACAAAAAATGATCAAAACACTGATCCAACTGGTATCAATGATCAAACCAAGTCCAACTGACCTAAGTAAAACTATTTAAGCAGATATTAACAGTTTGTGACCACAGATACTTGTACAAGCAAAACTGCAAATAAACTTGAAAATTAAAAGTGAGACATATACTCACATGTGTCCAACTGGTGAGGCAGGCTAAAACCAGACCAATACTACTCTATGCTAGTCTATTCCAACTCCAAAGTACCACAGCATCACCCCAAATCACCACCATTCCCATTCTTGGTATCACAGTTGACTTATGTTGACTTTTGTTGACTTTTGTTGACTTTGAGCCAATTTTGCTTAAAATTGTAATGTAAGCTTATCACAAGCTATATAAAGCTTATTTAAGCTTATTGGAATTTAGAAAGAAGCTTTTTAAAGCTTAAATGTACGAGGTTGAGGCGCAACATTCAATCGAGAAACATAGAACATGGACTTTTACCAAACCTTGAAAGCGATTATCCAAACAGTTACAAAGATAACTAACGAGTTTGAATCATTAAAACTAAAGATTACATAATTTAAACTACCCTAAGACATTGATTAAAAAAAGCGACATAAAGAAATTTTATAAAATTAACTATCTTGTTTCCTCAATCTTCTTCCCTTTTATACTTCAACGAGTCCACGTGTCCTTATGAGAGAATCCACCACTTTCCGGGCAATTGGGTCACTTTAGTGGATTTTGGCCACTTTTATCATTTTGGCGGAAATGGTTAAATTTGACTTATAGGGCTTTCGACTTCTGACTAGGGGGTGGGTTTGTAATGATGAGGTGAGTGATTTTGAGGAGATAAGGTGTTGGAAGGCTGAGTTGGAGAGGTGGTGGAAGAGGTTGCGGGGCCTAGTGGGGAGAAAACCCGGTGGGAGGAAATGGATATTTTGATGGTTGGTTTGACGGGGGTCAAAATGGGAAGGGTCAAAAGGTCTTTTTGGCGGGGGTCATATGTGGGAAAGGGTCAGTCTTAGTTTAATATAACAAGGACTAAAATGTAACTATCCAATTCTTGAAGGACTAATCCTGCCATTATTCAAAAGTTGTTACAAGGACTAAAACCGACAACCTTCAAAAGTACAAGGACTTGTTTTGACAATTTCAAATTTTCCGGGGACTAAACTTGCCAAATTTTAAAGTTCGAGGACCTTTTTCGCCATTTTACAAAAGATTTATTCAAGGACCATTTTGACAAATTAGAATATTTCAGGGACCTTGAATAACATTTCTCTTTATTTAGATTTACCAGGACCTGCTTTTGACAACTTTTGAAACTGGGGACTAAAGCGCCAATTATGCAAATTTGATCGTTTTCACCGTTTTGATATTTTGCATTTAAAACACATAAAACACTTATTTGTGATATTTTTATCATTTTGATGCATTTCGAGTGTTTTCGGATGTTTTGCGGTTTAAATGGTACAAAATGATGAGTATTTAGACACTCATCAATCCCCACACTAAGATATTGCTAGTCCCTAGCAATGTTTTGAGAAAACTAATGGATTTTATCTCTTTACCAAAAGCCATTACTTTTGGAGTAGCCAAATGTTTCAGTTCAAGTAAGAACCTTGGTACACCGATAACCAAATGATTTTGAGCAAATCATAAGTCGTCAACGGATTTGATTTGTCTTTACCGGCCGTTTATACGGACTAATAACTCTTAGATAAATTATCAATATTATCTTTGGTGAGTGATTACCAATTATGGTTTTTCCATGCCTTTACCACAAGCCATAAACTTGCGGGCTAGCCAACTCTTCACTTTTTAGGATATGGTGTTTGAATACCATACAATTTTGGGCAAATTGCAAGCCATATAAACGGATTTGAGATATCTTTACCAAGAGCCGTTTGCTCTGGATTAGCCAATCCTTATGTGGGTTAGACATGGTGGACTGATTACCATTTGTTGTGTTTAGTACATAGTACTTCCACTAAAAAAATTTTAAAATTTGGCCATTTTGGGGAAAAAGGGACTAAAGGGTATATTTTATGATCAAATTCGTGAATTTCCCCACTTAGAAATGAATATTGTCCTCAATATTCAAAGTACCTACTGTAATGTCGAAACTTAGAACGAAAAGATAATAAACCTAGCTAAGTGTAGAAACACAACAATTATTCTCTTTTTTAATATATACAATTTTCAAAGTTTTTGAGATCTATATACAACATGTGGGGCATCTCCCCACACTAGGGTGGTACACACGGTGAAAACCCATGTTAAGCTCTTGTTTTTGATTACCGAGTCGCTAGCTTGACTCGACCCGAATTAATTTGTTCATGGGAAGTAAGTGGAAGAGACAATCTCCATCGGACTTTCATTCAAGATGTTTGGATAAACATTGAAATACGTGAAAGTTCCACACCGATGAGATCTGAGACAGATCCGCTCACAAATGGCACATGGAAATGCACGGGTCAAAGATAATGTCTTCATTCCGAAGGAGTGAAGAACAGGAGAAGCCACGGGATATATGAAGAAAGAAAGAAAATCATGATACAAATCATGACTAACTCTTCATCCTCAATAGGAGAATTCATAGTTTCATGAATCTCCTCAGTTAAGCTTACTTGATCAAGACATACTATGGGTGTGTCTAGATCAAAGTGAAAGTTATCATACTCCGGTGGAGATATGATATGAGTGAGTTCATCGGCGAACTCCTCGAAGGTAAATGAATCATATTCAGGATTGGTATCAGTGGGTTCCTTGGTGAACTCATCCAATGTAAATGATTCATAATCGGGAGAGAATTATGAGAATGAAAAGTGGTAGTGCCACTAATCTTCTCTCCCATAATATCAAAGCAGAAGGCTTTCATTTCGGAATAGAATCATCGGAAAGAATGTCACTATCCTTAATGGGGATAGGAGATGAAATAGGTTTTCATTGAAAGCCTCGATTTTAGAAATGAGAAGTCGACATTCGGTAATGTTGCACGAAGTGCTTCATCTTTGATTTCGATGTCGGTAACTTCATCATTCTCTTCTTCTAAGCTAACAAGCTCGAAGGTAAATCTCCCACATAAACGATGTCTCCGCAAGATAACGAATCATTATCATTAGAATCGGAGAACATCTCAATATGATCATTTTGGAAGACAAGAGGAGGAGGGACATCACACACATGATCAAGAATTTCGTGACTCTCTTGGGATTGGGACAAGGTTCTCAACACTAGACTTTATGAATTCGTCCGATTCCTTTTCAGAACAGTGTCAAGATGCTCGTCCCCATGTTCGGAGAGTGAGTGGGAGCTTGGTGTGATAACAACAGATCGAGGAGTTTAGAAGGACTAGCATACATATGTTTTATACTTTCCATTTGTTCTTCCGCTAGTAATTCCATCATAGTCTTTTCTCCCCGATTTTCATGGAAGGAGTTTCAACCGATGAACTTGATGAATCGTACAAAGTTGACTAATATCAAGGGTAACTTCATCATCATCGTCATCGAGAATGAAACAATTGAGAGCTAGATTTGAATGCTTTTGTAGTCTAATTGATTCCTAACGGTGTTTTCAATGGCAACTGGGAATCTAATTTAGCGAAGCTCTTGACTAACAATTCTTCCATGGATTTTCATTTGGATTATCTTGGGAGGACATAGCCGACTCCTCCTTAAGTTCTTTTAATAACTCAAGACTCTTCATGAGAAGGTCCGTCAGTAGTTTCATGAGGAGTTGCTTGAATCATTTGGCACTGTGGAGGTTGGTCTTGATACGAAGAGTCGAATTGTTACAAGGAAATGGGTTCCTGTTTGACAATCCGAGCTAGGGTGAGGACCTCCACAATACTCACAACAAAAAGCGATGTGGTCGTGAGTTAGTGTTGTAGTCATAATTGTTATCGTGAACTTGCTCATAGACAAGCGTGTTTCCGATTGACAATCGAGCGTAGTGTGAACCACCACGGTACTCTACAACAAGAAGCTCGCTGAGTCTCACAGTGTGGTAGGCGATGGAATGAATCGGTTGTGTTATGGTAGGAATAGGGATCCCGGTTATAGTATGACCTGCGTTTCCGATTCCACCATGCTACAACTGGGGCAATTACCACCATTATAAGGACCACCACACCATTGACATCCAAGAGGGTGAGGATAAGACATAGAAAGAATCAAAGGTTTACAGAGGGTAAGAAATGAAGAATCAAAAGGGTAAGAGGGTAAAGAGGAATATTTTTGGTATTTTTGAAAAACATGATGCAAAAACAAAGAATGAAAATCTTTTTGGGTTTTGATTTTTTTTAAAAGATGGTATAAACAAGGAGTGATGTCAAATCACTAATCTGCTAAACGTAAGACTATTAGCTTGCTCCCAAGAGGCGTAAAATTTGATTGGTCTTGAACTAGTCAAGTCTAATTACATGCTAGCCACTTGTGGATGGCTAACCGTAATGCACTTAAACCGCTCAAAACCAATACAATGAAGTCCGGAGAGTATAGTGTTTCCCAGTGTCGTTAAGTCCCAACGAAGTCGTGCGAGAATAGTCGGGACGTGTAGTGATCGAGAGATTTGAACGGGAAAAGAGATTTTGAAGATTATTATAACTAAGGAAAAAGCCCATAAACTACAGGGGCTTAAATGCAAAATAAAGAAAGTTAAAAAGATAAAATCTATTAAATAAACGCTATCACTATATTTAAAATGATGAACGTTTAAAACCTAAAACTTACGTTTTAAAACAAAATTACGTAAACGTACAAATAAAAACGTGAAACTTATACAATATAAATCCTAAAAATATGAAAAATACATTTTTACAATCCTAATGATATAAGAAAATTTATAGAAAAGGAAAATTATTTTTATAACTAATTATCTAATTATTATTAATTAAAAACTATTTTTAACTATTTAATAATTACCTAAAATGCAAGAAATTAGGAAATAAAGCTAGAAAAATAAAATTAACACTTAGAAAAGTCTAAAATATCAAACTAGAATTTTCAAAACTATTTTTGTATTTTTATGATTATTTTTCTATTTTCTATGAATTTTAAACTATTAAAAACTACTTAAATTATTTAAAAATACAAATTTAACTAAGAAAAATATGGAAAAATACTTTTTTCTCTTTTTATATTTATCTTAACTTAATAAAATTGAAAAATTATTTTTTTTGAACCTTTTTCTAATTTTTTGTATTAAATGCTATTTAAAATACTTAAAACTAATTAAAATTAAGAAAATACCAAACAAGCTAGGAAAAATCTGAAAAATTCAGGAAATGCTTAAAATAATATTAGGAAGCTAGGAAAATTAGAAAACAGGTGCTTATGTGTAGAAAAACAGGCGATGACCAAGTGCTTATTGAAATAAGCACTTTGTTAACAAATGAAGAAAACAAGCTACCAACTGTTGACGAGGCTTAGATATGCTAAAGGAACTCAAAAGCAACAAGAATAAACTATCCTAATCCTCTAAATCACAAGTTGCTAAGATTTGAGACTTGAGATTATAAGCATAAAAAAATGACGAGGGCCAACTTTAAGCTTATTGCACAAGCTTAAAAATAAGCTCAAACTTAAAACTACCAATTGGAACCTCACAATGAGACATGGGTGAGATCGGTTGTACCAAAAATCGGCCAAGTGGAGCTATGATGCAACCCGTGCAGCCATACAAAGCTGCTCAACCCACATGCGAGTTTGATGCCTCGCAGCAGGCATTTAAGACTTATTGAGAAGCATTTTGATGGTTATAAATAAATCACAAAAATATGTAAAATGACCATGAGAAATTAGACCGGTGAAGTTTCGAAACCACCATTTTCATTGAAATTGACCCGAGATGATCCCATGAAAATCCTCCCATGTTGGCCAAAACTTACTTTTATGCAATTTTGACTTTCTAGAAAAATTAAGGTTTGGACTTTTATGAACTTTGCTTGCTGATTTAAGGACTTATATTAATGTAATAAGGTGTAATAAGACTATTGCAAGATGTAATTATGAAATGTGAACACAAAATAAGTTTTTGATTATGCAAAAGTCCAACAGTAACCTGTTAAATTGGTTTAAAGAAAATTTTGACTTTTTAGGTGTTGCAGACCCAAACTAGGACAGATATGATCATGAAATGGCTAAGCAAGCATGAACCAATATAAACCTATCCTTGCATGACCCTCTAACACAGTATAAATCTCCAATCCAAACACCCTTTTAAAACTTGTTATACAACAAAAAATGATCAAAACACTGATCCAACTGGTATCAATGATCAAACCAAGTCCAATCGACCTAAGTAAAACTATTTAAGCAGATATTAACAGTTTGTGACCACGAGATACTTGTACAAGCAAAGCGCAAATAAACTTGAAAATTAAAAGTGAGACATATACTCACATGTGTCCAATGGTGAGCAAAGCTAAAACCGCACCAATACTACTCTATGCAAGTCTATTCCAACTCCAGTACCACAAGATCACCCCAAATCACCACCATTCCCATTCTTGGTATCACAGTTGACTTATGTTGACTTTTGTTGACTTTTGTTGACTTTGAGCCAATTTTGCTTAAAATTGTAATGTAAGCTTATCACAAGCTATATAAAGCTTATTTAAGCTTATTGGAATTTAGAAAGAAGCTTTTTAAAGCTTAAATGTCTGAGGTTGAGACTGCAACATTCAATCAGTAAACATAGAACATGGACTTTTACCAAACCTTGAAACTGATTATCCAAACAGATTACAAAGATAACTAACTTGAGTTTGAATCATTAAAACTAAAGATTACATAATTTAAACTACCCTAAGACATTGATTAAAAAAAAACGACATAAAGAAATTTTTATAAAATTAACTACTGCTGTTTCCTCAATCTTCTTCCCCTTTTATACTTCAATCTGAGTCCACGTGTCCTTATGAGAGAATCCCACCACTTTCCAGGGCAATTGGGTCACTTTAGTGGATTTTGGCCACTTTTATCATTTTGGCGGGAAATGGTTAAATTTGACTTATAGGGCTTTCTGACTTTACAGCTAGGGGGGGTGGGTTTGTAATGATGAGGTGAGTGATTTTGAGGAGATAAGGTGTTGGAAACTGGAGTTGGAGAGGTGGTGGAAGAGGTTGCAGGGCCTAGTGGGGGAGAAAACCCAGTGGGAGGGAAATGGATATTTTGACTGGTTGGTTTGACCAGGGGGTCAAAATGGGAAGGGGGTCCAAAAGGTCTTTTCTGGCAGGGGTCATATGTGGGAAAGGGTCAAGTCTTAGTTTAATATAACAAGGACTAAAATGTAACTATCCAATTCTTGAAGGACTAATCCTGCCATTATTCAAAAGTTGTTACAAGGACTAAAACTGACAACCTTCAAAAGTACAAGGACTTGTTTTGACAATTTCAAATTTTCCAGGGACTAAACTTGCCAAATTTTAAAGTTCGGGGACCTTTTTCGCCATTTACAAAAGATTTATTCAAGGACCATTTTGACAAATTAGAATATTTCAGGACCTTGAATAACATTTCTCTTTATTTAGATTTACCGAGGACCTGCTTTTGACAACTTTTGAAACTTGGGGACTAAAGCGCCAATTATGCAAATTTGATCGTTTTCACCGATTTTGATATTTTGCATTTAAAACACATAAAACACTTATTTGTGATATTTTTATCATTTTGATGCATTTAAAGTGTTTTCGGATGTTTTTGCAGTTTAAATGGTACAAAAATGATGAGTATTTGACACTCATCATATATTCATTTGTGTTTTAAAGAGATCTTGGTACATATATTAGAGCTTAGAAAAGTCATTTAAATGACCACATGCATGAGTATAATGAAACAAGAATAGACATGCATAGGATTTGGTTTTCTATCAATTCATGATTTCATGTGCGTACCTTTATGTATATATTGTTCATGATACATTTACGAAACTTTTATATGTATGTTAACATACTTAATATGACCATATAGCATGTTTCCATATGACACGCATCTATTTTTCTTACCGAGTAGGTTTCGAAGCAAAGTCGATGGAGGATGCCTTTGATCGGGTATAGGAACGAAACAAAGAGCACATGAACCAAAACCTTTCGAACCAAAACCAAGCCCTCCTTTCGTCTAGCAAAACCCACGACCAGATTTCAGCCAAAGCCTACGACCACCAAGCAAGACCTTCGCACCAATACTTATGATTACATCGGCTGTACGACCACGTACTAATCTCCCTTGGAACCACCTTGTTGTCGACAGAAAAATGGAGAAGAAAGGTAGTGTTTGCCGTCACTTTTGGGTGGAGGAGTATTAGGGTTTTCTTGTGATTTATTTTGAATTGGTAAAAGTCCATCATAATTGAGAGGATAAATGGAATTAAATGGGAGGTTATGGGACAGCAATTGTGCGTGAGTTTAGGCCAAATTAGGGGGACAATTTTAATGATTTCCATTTAACAAGTGTATGATGAATTTAGACCTCTTTGAGTACAAGTGCATTTGTTACAAAATTTAATATGGTTTGGTACTTTAAAAAGTCATTTAGATGTGTAATATTTACTTTGTAGACATAAGTGTAAGTCGGTTATTATTATCTTTCATAAGTTAGTTACGTACGAGTTAGGTTAGAACCGAATTCAATGAGCTCGAAGTATTGAGCATATTTTACGTATTCAATAAATATTAAATCGAGGCATAATAGTCTTTTCACAAGTTTTAGATTTTAGGGTTTTACAACTCTTCCCTCTTAAAAGAAAATTTTCGTCCTCGAAAATTGAAGTCGCAGAGGTACACAGATACGTACAGGTTTAAGGCAGACATAGCATTCCATAGCTCTACACGGATCATAACGATTTCGGTTCCAAAGCGTCTGTAACTTATACGTAATGAGGTCGATGAGGATCTCACGCAGAGGTACAAAATTTCAATCGAAATTGAGGAGTGACAAATAACGGATACAAGTCATATTCCATTCACGTACCAACCCCAGGCATTTCCCAAGATGTCGTATGATTTCAATAAATTCAAATTATATGATCTCGGTATTATCACGTTGATCAGGCGTCATAATACTTGCATCACATAACAAGTTCTTATTGTCATCATATTCTGTCTCGGGTCATGACAAACCACATAACCAATATCAAATCAAAACAGATAACATACAAATAACAAGTAACATACCAAAACAGGCCAGATCACATACATACCACATATACTACATCAAACAACTTACCATATCACCAAGGAAGAAGGTCATCAACTTGCTCGAAACGGTTCCTCATGACTCATTTCGACGATCGAAAAGAAAAGTCGAGATATACCGAATGCTAGCGATAAAACTTCACGATTCAAAGCGAGTTCGAAGCGAATCAAAGAAAAGCAATCTGATCAAATTCACTTAACAAAATATCAAAGCGCCTCAAAATACATGACAAATGAATCGGAGTAACACAAGTCGCGCCCAAATCATATGAAGTAGATGAACCTTCTCACCACCGGTTGAATCTTGTCTCCGTCTTTTGCGTCTTTGGTTGATCCTTGACTTCCTCCAAGACATCCCGATGTCTCCAAAGACACGGCGATCGGTGTGGCTTCGCTTCACGAACCTCTCCAACTCGGGGGCTGTTTCGAGAACGCAGGTCGACACCATCTTCTTCGACTCCACGGTAGTCTCTATCTAACAATCGACAAACGGATGTGCGAAGACAAAATAACAAAATTCGATGCAAAAGAGGAAGGCCAAATCGGTGAAGACAAAAGATTATCAAGTCAAACACGAGCGACAATCAAAAGGAATCGAAGATATCGAGCAGACGGAAGCCTAATGTCTACCCGGTCCTCACGGGTCAATCCTAAGGTCAACAAGACGAAACCTTAGCTCGATACCATAATTGTAACACCCCAACCCGACGAGGGTAGAAGTGTCACATTTGGTGTCATATCGTAACATACAATTAAAATCTTTACAAACGAAAACCTTAAAATGAAGTATCAAATCATATAAACAATTGTTGACGAGGAAAATACAATATCTAAAATGGAATGAAATATCAAAACAAAAACTCTTCAAAGTAAGTCCAAATGATAAGGTAGCTAGGTTTGGTCCACTTAGATAATCCAACTCTCACCATCAAAGGCCATCTTCAAATCTAAAACCCGCCGCAGAAAAGAAATGCGGTGAGCTTAAAAGCCCAGTGAACAGATATAACAAAACGAAAGCTAAATAGAATCTGAAATGCAAAATGAATGAAGGAAACGGATAATAAAGTCACAGCGAAATGAGAACAATGAGTCAATGAGGATCCCGCAGAACACAATTATACAGATATCCAAAGAACAGATAACAAGGAGAATGAAGCAAAGCAAAGCATCAATGACATATATACAAGCACGTGCAAGCCAGGCATACAAGTACTGAAACATAAGCAAGCATTGCAGACATCGTATCCACCCAACATATAAAGGACATACAATCAATTCGAGAACTCGTAAGACATACAAATCAAGCAAATCTAAAGGCAAGCGGAAGCAATTAGTTAATAAGTGAGCATGGCAATTCACACGATCAAAACCCTTAGTTGAAAACATAACCGATATCATAACAATGAAGTACTAACAAACGATCAACACATGGCGATTACGTAATAAGTAGGAATACAATATAAAGATATAATTCAATGAATTAGAGACATAGCAGGCAACTAAACAAATTAACAAGCCGGGCGTCACAAGTGAACCATTTACCCAATCAAACCGTAGCATAAACCGAAATGCAAGCGTGGCGGTCAACAACAAGCGAGATAAGGATACTATCAGTGATCATAGTCCACAAAATTTCTTGAGCAAGTATACATGATAAACAGACAAAAATATCGATTACACACTAGCATGGTCAACCGACAATTCGGAGGTCACATAACAATGAGATCACATATCATCGATGAAAACAGTAAATCGGATAACCGCATATTAGTCATATCGTAGTAGGAAATTCAATAGTCACATAAGACATGAATAGCATAATCAAATCTAATAAACATATAATAACCCGATGCGTGAATGGAGCGATAGTGCAAGTAGCGGAATGAGAGTGTAATAGATCAAAGCAATGGAACATATATATCTTGGTAGTAGAGTGAGTCATATAAGGGTATTGGGTAAAGTACGGTCAATTCGGAATATGGTGCGGTGGGAATCCGAAGGTACAATATAGGTATATCAAAAGTGTAAGGGTTGTCGAAATCTATCCCGAGCCAACAAAACAAACCATATCAATAGTGGCAATAGCGACCAAGTAACCAATAGTAACCATTGTATTCGGAGGTGACCTCGAATACCAAACCAATATGAGGGAGACCTCGGTAACTGATGGAGTAGCTAGCTCCCAAAATGTGAGGGGTGTATTGCACACACGCACCGCATCACCAAAACAAATCATATCATATCAAATTCAAATCAAAACAAATCTAGGATGCATCCATCATACCGCAAAACAATAGTGGCCATACAATATATCCGAAGCGCGCATAATCAATACAAAATGGGGACGGTGTGGAACATCACTCATCCACACTGAGTCATGCCATTGGTGCATCAATGACACGGACATGGAACCCCATGCCTAGTTAATGGCTCGGGTATCAATCGAAGGTCAAACAAAGGTTCAAAGTGTAGCAATATATAGGTCTTCACAATCAAAGGTTCAATATCAATGGTTCACAATTCGAGGTTCATAGCAATAATTCAATATCAAGGTCCAATATCAATGTCTCAATAACAAAGTTTCCATAGCACATATAATATCACGGTCACTAGCAAAGTTCGGAGCAAAGGGTTCAATAACGAAAGGATCAATAGCAATGGTTCAATATCAAGGGTCAGAGTAAGCAAGGTTCAATATCGGAGGATCAATAGCAATGAAAGCATAGCAATGAATATCATAAGCGAAACAAAGTCGAAGGATCGAAAATCATAAGAAACCCCTACCGAAAGGGATAGAATATCGTACCTTAGCAAGTGAAAGCGAATGGAAAAGTGAGCACGAAGAAATATCATCACGCCTTCTTCAACGAATCTACACGGATTACGGTTCGTATAATACTTATTAGTTCATTTAAATCATAACGGATTTATTGCTTATATAAATCTTATTAATATTCTTTTAGAGTTATTAAGCGTATTCTCATTTTAGTAATGGACGAAATAAATACTTTAAGGTAATAATTATTAATTAGCAAAACATATGGGGTTATAAATGATAAATGGTAAAATTTAAAGGTTTAATATGACAATATAGCAAATTTAGAGGTCAAATATGATAGATTCCAAAGATTAGGGTCAAAATGGCAACTTGCCAAAGTTTAGGGTTTGCATGGGACCATGACCAAAGTCTAAGGTTTAAAATGTAAAATAAGTTTACTATTTTATATATTTCAATTTTTTTGTTTAAAATTCCAAATTTAAATGTTCACATGCTCGATCAATATTCAAGCCCGCTCGCGGTTCAAACAATCAACATTCACGACTTAGTAAAAATATAATATGATTAACCCCCGGCTTGACTACCCCGAGGCCCTTTCAAAACACTAAACGACCCGACCGTTAATCCCGCGATCACCCTTAAACTTACCCCACAAGACCAAGACACCATATGAATTCAAGGCACTGACTGCTTTTACTTGCACTCACACCCGACCACGATGTAATCATAGCCATAAACCATAAACTTTCCTTTTTAAAAACTGAGTTGAACCAGTAAGACACTATTTACACACAACAGTAATACTCTCGGCTCACTTTTTCTTTTTGTTTACTACACTCCAACGACACACAATTTACCCCATCTATATTCATTTGTGTTTTAAAGAGATCTTGGTACATATATTAGAGCTTAGAAAAGTCATTTAAATGACCACATGCATGAGTATAACAGAAACAAGAATAGACATGCATAGGATTTGGTTTTCTATCAATTCATGATTTCATGCTGCGTACCTTTATGTATATATTGTTCATGATACAGATTTACCGAAACTTTTATATGTATGTTAACATACTTAATATGACCATATAGCATGTTTCCATATGACACGCATCTATTTTTCTTACCAAGTAGGTTTCGAAGCAAAGTCGATGGAGGATGCCTTTGATCGGGTATAGGAGCGAAACAAAGAGCACATGAACCAAAACCTTCGAACCAAAACCAAGCCCTCCTTTCGTCTAGCAAAACCCACGACTGATTTCACCAAAGCCTCGACCACCAAGCAAGACCTTCGCACCAATACTTATGATTACATCGGTCAGCGACCACGTACTAATCTCCCTTGGAACCACCTTGTTGTCGACGTAAAAATGGAGAAGAAAGGTAGTGTTTGTCGTCACTTTTGGGTGGAGGAGTATTAGGGTTTTCTTGTGATTTATTTTGAATTGGTAAAGTCCATCATAATTGAGAGGATAAATGGAATTAAATGGGAGGTTATGGGACGACAATTGTCGTGAGTTTAGGCCAAATTAGGGGACAATTTTAATGATTTCCATTTAACAAGTGTATGATGAATTTAGACCTCTTTGAGTACAAGTGCATTTGTTACAAAATTTAATATGGTTTGGTACTTTAAAAGTCATTTAGATGTGTAATATTTACTTTGTAGACATAAGTGTAAGTCGGTTATTATTATCTTTCATAAGTTAGTTACGTACGAGTTAGGTTAGAACCGAATTCAATGAGCTCGAAGTATTGAGCATATTTTACGTATTCAATAAATATTAAATCTGAGGGCATAATAGTCTTTTCACAAGTTTTAGATTTTAGGGTTTTACAATCAATGATTTATAACGTATAATGGGATTATAACAGTTTATGTTTTCTTGATGAGACATAGATATGAAGTGACTTGGTTAAAGAGTACTTGTGTTATAAAGCATGCAATTGGCTTGAAAAGTCTATTATACTATTAAGTTGACTTAGTTGGTAAATAGGTAAGCCAAAAGGAATATGTTTATCTTATATATTGTTAGATTGTCTTACAATATTAATTATAATGAATACCACAAGTTGATGGTATGTTCAGTTAGGAGAATCAAACTCTATTTGATTTGTTTGCTTCAAGATAACCATAACTTCTTTCTTAAAAAGTAACAAGGTTAGAAAATTGAGTATTGATTGAATATACTCAATATGACTCCAACCTAGAAGATTGATAAAACACCATTTTATTATGGAATGTGATGAATCACATTAAGTTTTAAAATTGAAGATTCTGAATTTGTTAAACTACTTATGAATAGGTTATTAACAAACTGAAGTCAAGAATTGTCAATGTGTATTTGTAATGTCCCAAAAAGAGAACAATGTAGTTTTGCTCTAATTGCTAAGTATATATAGATAGTCTATATATTACAAAAGGCAAGTGGGAGTTTTTTTTTTTATCTTAAAAAATAAAATTACAAAATACATAATCTTCTTAATACACTAGTAAATATCATGATGAGGCTAGATATGAAATGTTAACCTCAAGACGATGGAATTTTCATTCATAGATCTACAAGGATATCTCATATATTTGATTTATATGCTGAGAAATATAAGTTACAGAATTATAGTAAACCTGATAATCATTATGATGGATTATCAAATATTGAATTGGGTAAATTACTCATACTATGAATGTTAAAGATGTTGTCCATAAAGATAATCCATTTTGGAAATTTGGGTTATCTTAATAGTTAGACTAGAGAATGAAAATGAGTTTCTTCAAAGAGATGAAAAACCCTAGTGGTTTGAATTTCTATGTAGAAATCATATGGAAAATATTGTACGCATATTTAATGCATGTTTTATGACAAGATTATTAATCATATTTAAGCAATTAATTGTGATTGAATATTCTTTTCTAGACACATTAAATATATAAAGATGATGATTGTCTTACTTGTTTTCATTAATATGAAATATGACAATGGAATATCAAAACTCTTTCTTGAGAAATTACTTGAGCAAGGACGGTAAGTAATCGAAAGATTTTTTGAATTCATATAATCTTTGGAAGTGTACGAAGTGCAATAATTCATGAATGGATAAATGCATGCATCTATGAAATTATTCTTATGTTTAATTATTAAATCCTAGTTTCGATTTATAATTGAAATAAGATAAATTTTAAGTATTCCTAAAAGCTAGTGGGAGTATTAAGTTAAGATTTTAGATCTTATATGTTGTATAACATATAGGAAGTAACATTCCTTGTAAGTTAAATGTTAAGTCTTAGATTGGAATGAAACTTCACTTGTAAGATTTAAGAATTAAAACGTACAACCTTGGAATGTATGTTTATTATTAATAAACATGTGCAGTAAAATAAATGATTCTAATAAAACATGATACATCATTTGGGAAATGGATAAATATTTTTTGACAAGATAGAACATGAATGAAATCTAAGTTTGACATGTAGATTCATCATGTACATCATGTTGTGTATTAAAATTGTTGTATCATTCTTGAATAAGAAGTGATTTGACAATATTGATATCTAACTAAAAGTTATTAGATAACTTGTGTAATGAATATTCTAATAGAATTACATCTTCAGCCTGGAATTGCTCCTAGATTCTATGGATGAACAATATGTCAATTGTTGTGCAAATTGTCATCAGCTTCAAACTTGAAATTTTGGAAGACATCAAAGATTACACAATAAGATATTAAAGTTTATGGAGTTTTAATGAGCATATTGTTGTTTGTATACAATGATGATGGTTTAATTGATATGACACTCAATACTAGTCATGGTAGGATTTCATCCTTGTTAATGGCCATGTGAACTAGTTGTGCTACTAAGAGTACAGTTGCATTATACATTAAAAGAATAAGAATACTTTAAACTTTAAAATGTTTGAAAGTTTAAATTGTCATAAAATTGGTGATAGAGGATGTCACACACTTTATGAAGTATTATGTGGATTGGTGAATGCACACATACAAGGACTTCACTAATTGAATTCTTGAAATAAGTATTCTCATAATTACGATAGATCAAGTTGGTTGATTTATGCCTTGTCAACAAGTATGATTGTCATTACTTGAGGCATAATTCATCAACTGGAATTTTCATGCATTGATCTATTTGGTATTTGGATAAAGGATGTTAAACAATTATTATAATAAATCAAATACTTTGTATGTTTGATTTTATAATATATTGTATCCTATATTTGCATGTTTAATCCGTGAATAAATTTATTTATTCTAAATCGTCCGTTGTCAATTAATGATATGTGAGTATCGTTAAATTAAGACAAATTTGAGTGATTTGGTAGAATATACTTAAAAGTATATTGATGAGAAAGCATACCAATTTCAGATGATATTCAATGAATTGAATATAGGACTTATCCCAACTACATGATTTTACTTTATGAATATTGTTATTAAGTAAATCATGAATAGTTATCCTCGGACTTGAGATACCGGATAAGTGTCATGAATGTAGTGCACTACGTGGAACAACTTAACGCTATAACGAATCGGTAGTCATAAGGGTTGTTTTCGAAGTGTTGCAAAGTTTCATGTGTTAGTCTCGTAGTCAAGATAGAATTTGTTCATTCAAATTTATTTTGGAGTTTAATACTGCTGGGCCCCTCGTAGGGTTGACAAGATGTTTGCATGCCCATGCCCAAGATCTCCCCTGAATATGTTCAGAAAATTTGGTAATTTTGCTCAATCACTTATAACGAGAAACATAATGGTTGAATAAAGAATGACTTAATTCCATATCTTTATTTAACATGGTATTAGAAAAAAAAGGATAATAATAATGAGAAATCATTAAAAGGTTTTCCAGGAGCCTTGCTCGAGTTGTACTAGAGGCATCGAAGTGTTGCTAGACGCTAACCGATGTGATCACACTATTAAGATATGTCCAAGTGGGACTTGTTGGTTTAATGGACAAAATATTAATAGATGTGTGTTAGGATCGAACTCGAGACCACGGGATTGCACATTTTACGTATGAGAATTAAAGTTTAATAATTAAATATAAAATGTTATATTTAGTTATTATTTACAAGAAGCGATATATGACGTTAAGTAATTAAACGTAATGAACTAACGGTCGTTAAATGTTAAAGGAAAGGACTAAATATGAAATTAGATGTCAAGAAGGTTCTAGAAACCTTATGGGTTTCCTAAACAAATCGTTTGGGGGTTACCATAACCCAATTCTACCATAACTTGGACTCTAAGTTTCTACAAGTATAAATACAAGGCTTAGGGTCATTGTTATTTACTCTTGTACACCTAAACCTAAAAACCTAAACGTGTTTGTGTGTTTTTTAGTCCACACGATCGGATCTCTACTCCTAGGGATCGATTACTTTTGTTTTTCCTTAACAAATGTTTTGTGTTAATTAAACTAGCATTTACTTTAATTCGTTAATAGTACGTGTGTACAAGAACGTGGTACAATCACACTATTGATTGTATCTTGGATTGAATTACAAAACGGTAAGGGGTAATTCACATAATCCTTATAAACCCTAATTTGGGTTCATCCAATTGCTAGTTTGAGGATTTGATTCTTGTTCGGCTAGAATCAAGAAAGGTACGCATATTATTGTTTATGTTAATTAATTATTCGTTAATCTTTCCTATACGCTTCCGCATGTGTACTGATGTTTATTGTTTGTATTTATGATTGTCATGTTATATAATTCCAACAATACCATCCTGAGTGTGATGGCCAAATTGAGGTGGTCAATAGATGTTTGGAATGCTTCCTAAGGTGTATGACTCGTGAAAGATCCAAGGAGTGGAAGTGGTTGGCTTTAAGCTGAATATTGGTATAATACCAATTTTCATAGTTCCATTAATACTACACCTTTTGAAGTGGCGTACTGCCAAACACCCCCTATTCATTTGCCTTACTTAGCAGGAGAGTGTATGGTGGACAGTGTGGAGAGAACTCTAATGGCAAGAGAGCGAGTGATTGATATGTTGAAGTTTCATCTAAAAAAAATCCAAGATAGGATGAAGAATCAAGCTGACAAACACAGGACTGACAGAAGTTTTGGAATTGGAGAATGGGTGTATTTGAAACTGCAACCCTATAGACAAAGCTCAGTAAGACAAAATCCCTATCATAAGTTGTCAGCCAAGTATTATGGACCATTTGTGATATGTGACAAAGTTGGACAAGTGGCTTATAAACTGCAGTTACCTAGTGACAGTCTCATTCATCCAGTATTCCATGTTTCACAATTGAATAAGTGCAAAGGTCTAGTGCAAAATATGGGAGTGCTGCCTCAAATTGGGAAAGATGGATTGTTGTCTATGCATCCAATATCGATATTGGATAGGAAATTGGGCAAACTAAATAACAAAGCTGTAGTGTACATCTTAGTTTGGTGGTCAAATGGTGATGCTGATGGAGCAACATGAGAGGTTTATGATGATGTGATGCAGAGGTTCCCAGAGTTTGCAGCTGCAGAGGAACAATATTAAGAGACATTTTAAAGGGAATGGAATGATACGAACCATTCTAACATTGTCACATGTCCCATAACCAACCAACTTTCAAATAACAGCTTTTGGCGCCAAAAGCTGTTATGATTGTATTTCCTTTATGATTTTGTTTTCACTTTCGTTTTCTCATTCATGATTTGTAAACATTACTTCTCTTCTCTGTTTGTAACAAACAACTCATAATTCCATAAAAAATCACTTTGATCATTTCCTTCGAGTTCATTTTCTAAATCTATAAGAATTCCTAAGTTTTGATTAGTTGAACTTCATTTCCATTAAGGATTTCTAGTTTAACACATATCGGTTTGCTAACAAAACCGTATGATCATCCTTTTATATATGCGAAGTCCTAAGTTTGAAACCTACAGGCAAAGTTTTGTTTGTTTATTATTATTATTTTTTTTTGTCTGATCTAGTACCTCCAGGCTCCAAGCATGATGTATGTGCCAAAAAACATTAGATTAGGGGGTAGCACACCGAGTACTCGTCTTATGCACAAAATAACATAGAACGTACAAATAGACTTGAGAAAACGCGAAACTTCCAATGCTTTATGGTGTAAACAGTTGTGAAAGTATATGTTGAATTGTTTTTTAACTACAGGACTTGAAAAGAAAATATATCCAATGACCCAAATTAACTTATCTTAACATTGGGCAAGTGATAATCATACAAAGACTTTCCAGAAGCATTGCAATTTCAATAAAATACCTAGTATTCAAACTTGAGACCCAATCTGATCACAGCTAATATGAATAATCACATAATCTTTCCAGTAGCTAATGTTAGATGCTTAAACCAAAAACGTATCGTTTACATAGTAATGATTGTGCTCATTTACTTGATTATAATACTCCTATACTCTCTTAATTACCAACCGTTCACGTGTATCTTAGCGACATAGATAAAGTATCTACATAATGGAGCACGCATTGGGATTCTCATCGCTTAAGATCTCTGTTGCATAAACAAAACCTGAAGGATCGTTTGGGTATGATAAGCCAATGTTCCTCTCGTCTTTCTTCTTGTTATCCATTTCCTCACCATTATTTTGATTCTGGTTCTGGCCCTTTTGATTCTTTGGTATTACGCCATCATTTTGATTCTGGTTCTGGCCCTTTTGATTCTTTGGTATTACGCCATCATTTTGATTCTGGTTCTGGCCCTTTTGATTCTTTGGTATTACGCCATCATTTTGATTCTGGTTCTGGCCCTTTTGATTCTTTGGTATTACGCCATCATTTTGATTCTGGTTCTGGCCCTTTTGATTCTTTGGTATCACGACCTCTGCCTTTTTGCCTGTTTTCTTGTAGATGCACGCTATGAGATCTTTGGGATCGACGGTACCCTTTATGGTCACAGTGGAAGCGTTCATATCAGGTTTCACACTTTCAACTCCTGTTTAGTACACAATCAATTATCATCACTTTTGCATTCAGTCACATGAAAAGAAGCCTAGTTTTAAAACTAGTGGCTGATTTTCAAACAAAACCAGACTGTGATCATGCGTATTTTTCTCTTCCTATTTGCAGTGTAGCTTATTTGATTAAAAAGTTACCGATTAAAATCACAAGTGACATGTTCGTATCAACATCAACAATTCTGTGTTTTTTGTGTATGGGACTGTTCTTTATAATTATCTACTAATCTGCCTGCAAGCGCAACTAGCGGACGTACAAGGAAATCAGTTATAGTGTATCTCTCCTATTCCGGCTCTTCTACTTAACCCAGATAAGCGAAGGTCCAAGCTAGACAGTAATGCTCCTAATAAACTTCTTACTGTTTCTCGGCTTTTTGGTCTAGTTCATCGACAAGGCAAAACGAAACTACAAACACCCTTAAATCATAACTGTGGTGAAATCAAATTGAGAAAATCAAACGTTACCTTCCATTTTCTGGACACAACGCCTAACGTCCTTGGCACATCCCTCGCAGTGCAGATGCATCTTCAACACCGTCTCTGTCACCTTTGGTGCCTATTTCAAACATCATACTCAAATTAGTCCAAAAATCCATAAACATAACCGAGCATATAGAACATGCAAACACAAACATGAAACTAGATTCTTTCTAATTATATTATGCTTTTTATTTTTGAAAATTACCTCTAGCTTCTTCTCTTTCTTCTTTATATGAACCGGTGAAATAATTTCAACATGCTTTCCCAGCTTATGCCTGACCCGCTCAGCAATTCTGAACGGGTTGCACGCTGTCCCCTTCACTTTCACCTGATTTTCTTCCTGGTTTGCTTCAACTTCTTCCACGCCTAATCGAATAATTGTTCAATACCAAATAAAAGTAAATAATAACTAAAATTCTCTTAAATGAGCCCTAATGATCAGAATATTGATAGTAAAAATGGAGTGATTAATAAAAATCTGGAAAAATAATGTATATCATATTTGGTACTACTTAACGAAAATTCTGGAAAAATATGCTATTTTTGTTTATATTTTGAATTGGACTTACTAGATCGGTCCTTAAGATATCAACGTACTGATCTATTGTCGTGTTTCAGATAGTTTCACCGCAGATATTTTTGTGTTGCTCTCAAAAAGATCAGCCCTCATATAGACTGGTTGATAACGGATCATTTTATAAGATATTTCAAACTCTATATTTATCGTTTTTTTGCAGTAGTGCATGGTTAATCACTTACCGCGAAATCCTCTTAATGCCTTCAAGACAGTTCTGACACACGCTTCACAGTGAAGCTGAACCCTCAACACGATCACTCCGTCATAGCTGTAGTCCTCGTCGTCTGGGTTGGTTTTCTTGTTCTTGTTCTGTAAGTTTCCAGCAATGATCAGTAGATCATTATGTTAATACAAGGCATATAGTACTTATCACACACAAACATACAACGCATATACTTAGGCACTTAAATCACCCATCGAAACATATAATCAATAGTTCTTCACAAATTCAACGAAAAATAACCATTTAATCCATGAAACAAATAGAAAATAACAATCGCTACACAAAATTTGTATAATAAGAAGAGATTCAATCAAACTTGTTCTTTCAATTTACATTGTTACTCGGTTTTGTTCTTCAAGTTCATCATTCATAGATCAAATATGGAAGGAGCATTTGATATGCAGTATATGTAAAAAAATTGTTTGTATAGCTGTAGAAAAGTTGCTATGCTGGTGTAAAAATGGTAAAAGAGGGTTGTGTCTTCTTCAATGTCATTGCTATATGCATGTGTATGTATCTTTGAATGAAATAATCTGCAACACACGCAAATTTCTTGCATTGGACATATATAAATATAAAAAAAAAAATATTTACAATCTACGAAACTTTTTTTAATCATATGAAATAGAGGTTTTGTGTTTTTAATCCTTGTCATGAGTTTTAATCTGGTGTTAATGGTGCAAAATATCGATAAGATGGATTAGACTGAAAAACAAAAAGTAGCTAGGGATTGTATAGTGATCGCTCTGTCACACATGGAACTTACAAACAAAATAAGTAATTTTCAAGTGTTACGAAGACTGGGATAAGAAATTAACAAAGATAACTAAAATTTATGTATGTTAGCAATTAAGCAGGACTAGTGTGGGATCGTTGCAAAGTGTAGAATGTATCTTTAAGATAGTTTTCACAAATTTTTAATTTTAGGTGGTGAGAAAAGTGAAATTTGTATGTTGTGAATACATTGCTACTTCTTGTAAACATCTTCGTCTTGTAAATTCTGTAATAAAGAATAAATGGCAAGAAACATAACATCTTGTTTTTTTACTTATCAATTTTTTTGCTACTTTTGGTTATCTCTTCTATATAGTGGGCCTTTTTTATTGGTTTCGTTTTATTGAGTAAAAATACTATGTAATGCGACTGCAATAATCTTTGTCAAACAACATATATGGATGAAGGCTGCTTGGTCTGGTCATGCTTGAGCTAGATCCACTAATGATCATATTGACCTACATTCTAGCTTGTTTCAGTATTATTTAAGCATATTCATTAGCCTAAAGTTTTGTGTTTAAAACAAGAAGACAAGGATATAATCATATATAAACAATTTGCTGATAGGTAGACCTATGTAATGTACCCACACAATCGAATAAACGAGACGTGTGTACATGCAGTCCTAAGCGAAACAACACCAACCTACCCATATACTTATTAGGTGAAAGCAAATTAATCAAGAACTTGAACAAGACTCAGAATATACTAATGGTTTATTATCACCTGCAAGTTTGTTACGAGCTATTTTAACCTTCCATGCATTAATTTAGTTCGCTATAATCATCTATAACATAACTTGCACGATCAAAACAGTAAATATAAAAAGGAACGTACCCAGTGAAACATTGTTCTACCGAATCCTCTCACAAGATGATGGAAAATTTGTGTGTTATGGGGTGGAACTAATCCCCTACTTATAGTAAGGGCTCAACTCCATATAAGGTATAAATTATAATCCATAATATAATCTTTATTTAGTCAAATCTTTCATCCATCAAGATTAGAATTATTACCTAAATAAATAGATTAAGGCCATTTATAATAGGGAAGTGATACTCTCTCACGTACGGATGCCTTTTATTCATCCACAGCAATTTACTGTCGTTTTACATTTATGCCCTTTCCAAATTTTCATCTAATTTTTCCCATTTAATTCATAACTATGTTGTCTATGTAGTATCTTTCAGTGTGCCTCACTTGAGTCTCATCACGGATGATTTATCACTGTTGTTTGTGCTTTGCACCATCATCGGGTCACTTCCAATAATGACGACTAAAGTAGCGCGTCTCTTCTCTACTCTTTACCATATCACCACCGAACCGTATATACTATATTTATCTCCCACTTCATCATGCAAGCTAGAACAGGGAAATTCTTCATCATGCAATGAATTGACTTTCTAGTACCAAAAAACAACAAATGTACAAAGAACATAAGCAAAGTTCAAAAAATATTTACAGGAACCAGAAATAACATAAAATAAATTACACAAACAAACCCAGTCGACCCCTATCCCCACTGCCACTTGAAACATGCACTCTGATTTGCAATTACCTGCAGGGTTCTTGGAGTACTTTTTATAGACGAGGATGCACACCGAAACATGGTAGGGTTAATTGGTTAAATTGGAGTTTTTAGGTTACCATTATGTTTTAAAAACTTAATTAACTAACCGAGTACTTTGGAAAAATATTAAATATATAAAATTAATTTTCTTTTCATTGACTCTTAACGTGATCCACCTCCTTTTCACCCTGGCCATCACCCCCGAGAGTCACCGATAAGAGACCGATTAGAGATGATCGATCTCCCAAGAAATAGATAAGAAATGAGATTTGATACAGCCCTTTAAGCCGGCAAGACTCCAAGAAATAAAAAGAGACAACACTTGAAACTAACTTTCTTTTTCATTACTTCATTCCGTATGCCAGTTACAATTTATATAGCAAAGTAAATAACTGATGCAATCCTAATCTTTCAGAACAAGAAAACAAACATGTGAAGTAAAAAGGAAATATTGAACGTGCATGAAGTATTGGTCTATTGTAAACTAATGCATGTGCATGGAGTAATGGTCTACTTGTGTTCCTAAATTCATGCATGATCTTCTGACGTGTATTAGTGTAACATGGAAGTAGTTTTCTCATAACTTGGTCTCTCTAATCTGGTTAGGAACCGTATCAATACCTCGAACTTGAAAGCGAGCGGCCTTGTCCTCAAGGCTCATGGTTTTGTATCTCGGGTCACCCGTATTATATTGGTAATACTCAACTATACAGTTAGAAATACGTGAGCCTATAGGAACACACGCGTATACATCGAGGAATACCTTCATAATATAATTAATGTATTTATAGTAGGTATATCAATTATATTAGTTAAATAATTCACGAAATGATTAACGGTCGTTAATAAACCGTTAGATTAATAAATTAATGGACTAAACAATTAACGTGTAATGGACTAGTTATTTGTGTAAAAGCCCAAACGAATGGAAACCCATAAGGTTGGGCTTTGGTTTGGCAGATTCAGGGTCATGAGGAGGTGTTTGAGTGTTACTTGGACACCAAGTTATCTAAGTCCATATAATGAACGCATAATTCATTATTAGGGATCTTTGGAAAACCTAAACAAGAAAAATAACTCCTCTCCTCTCCTCTCATATACCTTATAACCGATCTTGTATGACCCTACACCCTTAGGGTTGGTCGATTTCCAAGAAAGCAAGAAAACGCTTGTTTCAATTGTTGCTTTAATCGTGAAGAACATAAACTAGCATTCAAGTATTCTACCGTGATGTGTAGTGTATGTAATCATAGAGGTCACTTATTTAGTGACACAAGGGTTTCATGTAGACATCAAGGAATATCAAGATCCATGTATTGATCCGTTGATGATTCGATTCAAATCAACATGTTAGTAAACTATGTGTTTATTTGTGTGTTGATTCATGTACATCAAATGGATCCTTATGGGACATCTAATCCGCTGTGTACTCGTGTTTATAATTGTTATATGATCATCAAATTCCGACAGTGGCATCACGAGCCTTTCGTTTGATTTTATGAGTTACACTAATATACGTAAATTTGACGTAAAAAGGATGTTCTCGTTGTTTTCTTTAAAACTTTTTTTGAACAGCCCTTAGGGTGATTTTTCTGTGATAAATTGAACCCTAATAAGTCTTAAAAAACGTTTCTTGACAACCCTAGGTCGCGGGTTTGCGTGTACAAAGTGGGGGTTTCTACTTGTTGCAAATCTTGTTTAGTTGGCTTATTTGTTGAGTTAAATGTTTTTAATTGTAATCCATGACAATTACACATACTTGTTATAGATTATAAGCCGACCTCTTGTATTAATCATATACTTAATGGGTTATGATAGGTGGACTAAATCGATGAATAACTTAATTTAGAACATTTGTGTGATTTATTTTGTTTGTTGTTTGCTTGACCTTGTTACACTAAAAAATTAATTCTCGTCACTTTGTAATGAATTAGACCTTGAATTTTTTTTGGAGTCCTTGACTCAGTAGACTACAACTTTTTAGTGTACTAAAAAAAGTTGGGGAAGACTCCTTCATGGAGATTTCGGGCCCTATAGTGAACAAAAATCTAAAATCAACAAGCTATGTTTTTTATTGCTTTATTTTATTTATCATTTTATAAGAGTCTATCTTCTGCTTCATCTCCATTATGTCTTTTTTATTTGCATTATATTATGTGTTAGTGCAAATATTACGATATTTAATCTATACAGTCTCGTTTGTTTTGATTGATGACAAACATGTAACTTGTAATACATAACGTAAAATGTACAAGTTACTTGTAATCACACTTTGTCTCAACATACATTCAACACCTCTCGATGACTCAAGTCCTCATATGTTACAACACAGGTTCGTACATGTTTGTTATGTGGCATTATGATCAAACCCATTAACAAATCATTTAGAATGTTTAAAATACGTTTAGAGTCACTAAGTATTTTAATAGGTTAACCATTCTATTTGAAGCTCATTTACATTTTGCATTTACAAGTATTTCATACAAGTACTAAAGTTTACTTACACTTGACAAAATATATTTTATTTTGACAAGCACTCTTTACAAAAGGTAACTAGACATTTTATTAACTAGTTACATAATACATTTACAAGTTTACCTTGATAAACATTTTAATCTAAAAATGAAAATACATGTTACATCATGTCATGCATCATCTTTGAAATCCTTGGAAGATCACTTGAATATTTTGGTTAGATTGACACTCGATAAATCAAATGTGATCTTAGTAAGATTTGGTAATATCTTGCAAAGATTTGAAGAAAGATTTTTAGATTTTATGTCGAGCACCGACGGCACCAATTTGTATAAAGGACGGAACCCTTGAAAGGGATCCTTGGTCCGTGGGCGCTCTGAGCACTTTGCCTATAAATAGAAGCCAGTGTTTTCCCATTTCTTCACTTCAAATCACATCTTCTCCACCTTCTTGCATACATTTAGATCAATCATTAACAATGTAGTAACATGCATTAAACACCCTAATGATCATGATCATAATGCTTCTAACATTCATCTTTGTTGTAAGCATACTCTTTGATCAACCAAGGAAATCTTGGAGATCTAGCCATCCCACTCACCACAAGTTGAAGATCTATCACAAGAAGTTTAGGAACACGTGATCTTCATCATGAAGGCTTCTATCAATGGAAGTTCATTTAGAAGTAGTTATTCATATCCATTAGACATTTGTGTCATGGATCATTAGTGTAAACATCGTTGCATCATAACAACACTTTCACTAAACTAGATTAGATGGTTTATGTGTTTGTGCCATAAAACACAAGGTTTATTATGTTGGGCCATAAAACATATTGGGAGTGGTTGTACCCTTGTAAAAGAACTCGACATCTAGCTTAGTGTCGGAAATATTGTATAGGCGACGTTAGGTTGGTTCTACCTCGAACTAGAACCCGGTATTTAGCTTTGTCTGGAAAAAGTGTGCGACGATTGTAAGGTTTTCTCCGAGAAGGGAGCTTGTTGATTTAGTGAAGTAACTCTCGAGTTGGGTACTCGGGGAGTGGAGTAGGCGGAAAGGAGATCCGTGACGAACCACTATAAATCCTCGTGTTCGGTTTGCACTTTCCTTTCTTTATCTCTTTACTTTTATACTTGCACTATACTATTGTTTGTGATGTGGTTTGATGTTCATGATTGTGTGACAACTTGGTTTACCATGCTTTATATTAGTCACAAACAATAATTGGTACTTTCATATTATAACAAGCTTCATAGCGATTTGATACTAAAGATCTAAAGTTTTTAAGCGGTAGCGTATTCACCCCCTCACGTTTCCACAATTGGTATCGAGCCACGTAGCTCGTATTTTCAAAACAAATGGTTTTAAAATAGAGTACGATCCATGTATCAAATTACCATTGAGCGAAAATAATATGAAAATGCTTTGCTTGTTATACTTAGAAATTTTGTTGTTAAATGTAACTTTGTATACAAGCTTGAAGGTTTTCTTGAAAAGTAAAAAAAAGTTTGTTGAAAGAACTAGTAAGTATTGTATTGTGTGCTCATAGAAAATTTCTGAAGAAATATGATTTTAAAGGAGTGTTTGGGATAACTATAAATCTAGTTGAAAAATCACATCCGTAAATGTTTAAGATAAGTTACATAAGTAGATATGTTGTTAAATATGTATTATATGTTTACTATGAAATCTAGTAAGTCGCATTACGTTTCTCTATGGCAAATACTAGTTTTGGTGAATCTGTCTCGAGGACCACGGCACCAAATCTTATAAAGGCGGATCCTTTATTTGGTTCCGGGAATCCGTCTGTCTGAGATGCGATTTTTGGGCAACTTCAAAAATCATAACTAATTAACCGTAAGTCCGTGCGAGTCGAGCCACCTATCATTTTAAAGGTAATTAATTCTACTTTCATTTAAAAATACTCTCATGGCCTGAGTCTAATTTTAAATAAGTGAAATAGACCAAATACTACAAGTATGTCTAAAATATTGAGTTTAAACTTTAACATAAAAACTCAAAATTTTGAATCAAGCAATTTAAGTTGGTATTCTTAGAACTTTGATACAACTTCCTTTGAAACTAAATAATTTGTTAATATGTTTAAAGGAAACTAATCAAGCTTGGTATACATCGTCATATTTAACGCAAAATGACGAAAAGTGTCTTTCTTGTTATCTATGCTAAATGACCACTTGTTTATGTTGTTTGCATATATGTTGCTTGCTTATTTTCAAATTCTTGTTTACACTTTTTGTTTGCATAATATAAGTGTCAATCTTTCCATGTTATTTATTCGCTTGTTTGACGATTTCTTGTTTATGCACAATAGGTTATTTGCTAGATTTTGTGCACTAAGTTGGAAAATTGTTTTACCATCGCTTGTAGAATTAGATCACTTCGTTTGCATAGGTTATACTAACATCTCGCATAACTTATGAAATGTCATAACTCACTTAGCAATGAGTACTAAGTAAATTAGTCAAGTACTTTGAAAAATGAAGGTGTTAAGAGAGTGTTTGGTACAAGGACAAAAACAATGTTGTATGATATAATTTATTTGTTTTACTTTGTAGGATGATAATATGACTTAAAACAATGTTGTATGCTAACCGGTTTATGCAGTGGATAACACAAGTGTGTTATCAAATTTTACCCATTTTCACTTTTATGTGAAAATCGTTAGCCCTGGTCAAAGTCTATGCTCCACTATATTTGTATATGTGTTATCGACTTTTCCTAATTAGAAGTAATTAATGTCACATGTTTTAAGCAAAATTCGGGTTTCAGTAAAACTCCCCGACACCTAAAAAATGGGTGCGTGAACTTTTACGGTGTCCACGGATCGACGGCACCAAAATGTTGGTACCGTCTCGTTATGTATTTTGGTACCGCCATACACATGCAGGCGGACGAGTGGCACCAATTTAAGGGTTCCGGTGTGTAAAGAAATGGTGCCGTGAATCCTACAGGCGAGTTATTGAATTTTACTAAATCCCAATCTAATTTACCAAACTTCGTTTCTAGGATAGTTGTTAATGCATATTTTTCATACCTCACTCAACACATCCTCAATGGATTAACTTAGGATGTTTGACATGATTTTAGACACTTCCATCTCATTAGAAACTACCATCTTTGTATGGATTAACATCAAATCCATGAATCCTTAGTTCCATAAATCGACACATTCAAGATGATCATTTCACACATTCATCGTTACTTTTCCTCAAGCTTAGCATTTCTTAAAGCAAAGTCAAAATGACTAAATCCTTAACCTCAAATAAGCCACTTAAGAAAACCACTAGGATTAGCATTCGATCTTGTTGCTTCATTAACTTGAACTCTTCATCCTCAGACTCATTACCTCTCAACATCTCATTACCCATTCAAGATGTGAACTTTTCAAACTTGAGTACTCCAACTCCACCACCAAAATCACCCACCATCATCCAAAACACCTTCACTACCAAAGTCTCCAAAGCTTGTACCTATCAAACTTTGTACAA
The DNA here is from genome assembly GCA_022545495.1 of Chrysanthemum lavandulifolium. NCBI lineage: Eukaryota > Viridiplantae > Streptophyta > Magnoliopsida > Asterales > Asteraceae > Chrysanthemum > Chrysanthemum lavandulifolium. The sequence goes on from CM040240.1 coordinate 108,452,602, forward strand.
CACCACCAACATCTCCTCACTCGTTTGCGGATGACTTAGATGACTTACCGAGACTAACAAATCTGGACTCATTATTTGCAAAGATATCATACACAAGTCTATCATATGACTATAGATATTGTTTTGTATCTACATGTATTGCCTCACTTAGTTAACATGAAAATAATGTGTCATCCTTCAAGACGATAAGTATTTACATAGAGTCATAACTCACACGTATGTTAAAGACATACTATCAAGTCTTGTTATCCTTGAGTTCAATCTAAGCTCAACAAATTAGGATTGACAACTTAAGTATTTCAACTGAAATATTCAAGTATATGCGACTTACGATTGTAGTCATTAAAAGTCATATCCGAAAAATCAACACCCAAGTATTTTAACAACACATGTTGAAACACTTATCCAAAACAAACAACCCATTGTGCCACTTATCCCTCTTTGACACCTACTATCCCTCTTCCATCTTTTGGCACCATTAAGCGTATTGCTCATGATCTTCCAAGAGCATCCTTTAAATCAAACGTCCCCTTTTCAAAGGTGAACCTATACCTCAGCCCCTAAGCTTCATAGACATGACCAAAACTTCAAGCAATTCACCCACTAGTTGTAGCAACCAATGAACCATAAGAATTAGTATCTGTACTTCTTTGTGTTCAACGTCTATGGACAAATAATCAACCTAAGTACTCCCATAGCACAACAAAGCCCTACATCACCACATCCTTATTTAGACACACTAGAAGACATACCACCTAGATCAACCAATCCACCATCCTTACCATCATTTGAATTCGTTGAGTGTATTGCTCAAAAAGCCTTTGTGTCCAACACTTGTACTGAATCAAATGCACGTTTGAACAAACTCAACCATCCTTTCCCATATATAAGGACTTAGATAATTCATTATGGCTAGAACCTCAACTATCAAATAAGCATGGTGCTCTTGGTAATTGTTGTCAATGTCCACTAGGTATAAGTAGTACTACCTTCATAAATTATCAAAGTATTAGTAATACTTTGTCGATAAACTTCTGCATAAATTTCGTTAAACCTCAAATCAACATTTTAACAACATATGTTAAAATACAATCTCAAAGCCAACATCATACACCCCAAGCAACAATGACTTTTGAGGGTATATATAAGAAACTCGAGTGAATTCCTCTTGTCATCATCTAGTGAATATAATCTTGAGACCAAGTTTATTTAGATGGGACTATCTGATTCAAACACTTTGGCTTCATATCTTCATTTAGGAAAACATGATGTTTTGAAGAACGTTATGACTAAGATTCATGCGTTAAGCTTTCATCTTGTTAAAAGTATATATCCTATGCATCATTCTTGCGACATAAATAGTTGTGTTACAAGAGATTTCATTACACCTCATTGGCTAAATGATCTTGAAACAAACACCTACAAGTTCTATGAACTAGCATATCCAATTCATCTTGTCATACTTGTTTTCATAAGCATGATAACTTTATCCCATGGGATAATCTCATTTGTTGAAAGATACTATTTGTATCTATTTTCTTTCAAGCGTATATCATAACCTAACCTTGCTCAAACCGAGTGCACATCCAAGGTTAAAACTACACATCTTTAGATCATACACAAGATCTATTGAAGTTGGTAACCTCACTTAGATTCTTGTTAAATAAAATACCAAAGAGCTTTCTTGAGAACGTTCTTAGTTTAACATATTCCATTCTCTAGTCTTAGATGATCAATTCACATTTAAATTACACACTTCAAACTCAACATAAAAGATGTCATCTATTAGATCATACAATTAGCTGTGTAATTTGAACAACTTTAAATTCTAAACACAAGATTAAAACACATTATTTATCAAACACACCATTGTTAAAATTCATGTGTATAACATGACGTCTTCATCACCTTAGTTATATTGCATATTAGTCAAGTCATATTAAGCCAATCTTGGTAAACTATCATCTTTTATGCACTTTAATATGCAAAAGTAGGAGTTCCATCTTTCTAACATGAGAATGACTCTTTGGAGAACCTATTGCACTAGAAACTCAATTTGACCTAACGGTTGAATTGCTTCCGGAGAAGTTGGGTATGTGGAATCACCCGTAAAATGGTCGTGTTTAGCCTTAATTGAGCACCGCTAGTAATAGTCTCATATTCATTCTCCAACTTGAAAATCGTATTCCTATACTTGCCTAAAGTAAGTGTTAAAACATTGATAGTTTGCCTCGCTTTAGGAATACTAATCAAACAAGTAGTATACATGACGTTTCTTTTAAAACAACTTGCATTACACTTACATGTGTTGATTACATGTTCTTGTTTGATACGATAAGTTTATTTGACATTATCTTAGTGTTTGATAACTAGTCAAATGTGTAAACCTTAGTACGGTTTTATCTTTATAATGCTTGTATCCTTGTTTCATGCTACTAAACGTTTAAACCTAAACTTTATTTGCATGATACTTACTTTTGAATTATCTTTAGCATGATTAACATGTTAATATGCCATTTTGATACATGATAATTTTGATATGATATATTTGTGTTTGAAAGCTATTAGTTGGCATTCATTATATCTATGTGTAGTACGATCTAAATGATACATGCTCCAAATTGTTATGTCTTAAACATGGCTTGCATGACTCTTTCATCTTGTTTCTTTTGCTTCTTGTCACACTATTTGTTTGCTACGTGTGCACATATAATATGTCAAAGTGCTTTTGGTATGACAAACTTTTAGAAGCCTTTTTATCTTACAAATTAATCACATAGATTGTTGTGTTAATTTATAAGCCAAGTATGCTTAAGCGTCTAAGTCTAACGATAAAACAATCTCAAAATGAAATGTCTTGAATAAAGTTGTATTCTTGCATAATATAATTGTTTTGATGCTATCTTGTGTGGTGATTTCTTGTCTACTAAGTGCAATGTGTTATTTTTTCTTATATAATATGTTATCATTTGATTTCTATCATGTTAACATCTTTTGCCACTAACAATTTTGTTTTGTAGGTTGATAACAAATTATTTGTTATCTCACTTGGTTCTAACTTTTATATGCTCATCTTGCATAATCCCTTTATTGCTACGTAGATTAGTACTATGCTTTATGGGACCCCTACACTTGCATATAGTTTAAAAGCATATAGAATTAAGTTCTAGAGGGTTGGCTTTGCATTTTGTCTTTCAACCGACCTCTTTCCAAATCTCATTTTGCTTCCGCTTTCCAAAATCACCTCCATCATTATTTAGTTATAACAATACTCTAATCCTCTTCACTTCCTATTAGGAAACCACATGCATAATCATACGATCATCTCGTATTAATCGAGAAGAGGTACGTGACTTTAAGGATGAAGTTCATTGTATGCTAACCATCATCCGAAAAACATCACTAAGCTCATCTCTTTCGTTAACCCGAAAACCTCCTAAACACTTTGTTGTCATTCCTTATTTGATACATTACACATTATGTTGGATGTCCACCAATTAAGGGGAGAAATCCATTCACATAATTGTCTTTTGTCAAATTTATGTCTCTTAGACTCTAAAATACCAACACATAGGCAAACACCACTTAGCTAAAATCGGTTCACGAAACCACAACTAGTTCAACCTTTTAACCTTATATCACAAGTTTGCACCAATACCTCATCAAGTGAAAACACATCATGTGTTTTACAAACTTCTTCATCTCCACAATTAACGAATCTAGGATTTTCCTTAAACTAGCACCTTACAACTTCACTATCTAGAACACCATCATAGGATCTTATCCTTTTCTCGCTTGACATATATCATGCATGTCCTTGTCAGTGCAAACGATATATTAATCAAAACAGCCATCTCCAACACGTTGGTCCATCCAACTCTCACTCATATGATGTCATTCTCATCCTCATATAGGTACTCATTATTAGTATTTTCCATATTGTCTTCACTTCTTTTCAAAGTGATAATCATCCATGTCGGTCAAAACCATGCTAATACTACCTTTCCCATTGTCACTTAGAATAGGTCATTTTATAATTCGTGTCAATCAATGAACAATTTATCTTCATCACTTTTATATCTTTTGGTATCTTCATTATAATATTCTTAGATAGAACGCATTATTGATTACTCTTGGGTTGAAGCATATGAGAACTTGCTCAAAACAATAGATTGTTAGCATCAATAAATTATTCAAATCATAACCCTTATGCATCATTGAAATGCAATGTCCATTCACATTTTTTTCCTCTTAGCTTTGGTCACTTGACATGATGAAAGGATTGCATGAGTCCACATTTTTATATTTTCTATACATACGAGTTTCTAACTCCTTAATAGCTTCCAACCTAATCACCACCACCTTCCATCACCACTTTCACTAATCACCACCACCATGGATTAGCGAAAACTTGCTTTTGTAAATGTCAAGTCATCTACCATCACCACATGAATCCTACTAGTAAACCGACACCAACACTAGCACCACTAGTGGCACACCCGGTGGAAGACTTCATATCTTCTTTCTAGGAATTATTTTGTAGGCTTTTATCATATTATATTCTCACTTTTCTTATGATTGTAATTAGGAGACTACACTTCATGAGATCTTTGATTATATCATTTATCACATATATACATCTCATTTTCTTTGTGAAAAGATGAAATATATTGCACTAATGTTTTTCATTGTAGGTTCATCATCATATACACTCGATTGTATATAACTTACTCATCTAAGGATGAAGTTTGCATCAATTATTTTTCTTATTTTAGGTGCTTCGACACCCTAGAACAAGGAGGAATATCCTTTAAGCACTCATATTGCATCGTCTATACACTTGGTTGTATATGACATATTTGTCTAAAGACAAAGCTTCTATTATACTAATATTTATTTTGAAGGTTCATCTTGACGCCCAGAAGCGAGGGAGCTTAGTCAAGAATTCTTGAATGCATCTTATACACACTATGTTGTTGATTGGTCGAAAACACAGTCAAGCTTAATCACTCAAGCTAGCCACTTGTGAATGGCTAACCGTAATAAACTTAAAGCGCTCGAAACCAAGACAATGAAGATCGAGAATATAATGAATTCCGGGTCGTTAAGTCCCACGGAGACTCAATGGTGTGTAAACACTAATTCAGATGATAGAATGATCACTAAGGATAGTGATCGATGATTTAGATGAATTATTACACTCTCGATTGATTGGAATGGAATGGATACATGAATTGTAAAGCACAATAATCGATAAAAGAAACTAAAACACGACGTTTAAAAACTACGATACGTACAAAATAAAAAGTGAATCTAAGAAATAAAAGACCTAAAAATATAAAAATGACATTTTTGGAATCCTAAAAATAAAAGAAAATTATTAGAAAAAGAAAATTATTTTTATAACTATTTAATTAATTATTATTAATTAAAAACTATTTTAACTATTTATTAATAACCTAAAATAAAAGAAAATATGAAATAAGGCTAGAAAAATAAAATTATGATTCAGAAAAATCTAAAATATTATAAAACTAATTTTAAAATTAAAAATATATTTTTCACACTTTTTATCTAATTATTACTAATTAATTATTATTTAAAATACACTTAAATACTTAGAAAATATAAAATAAACCTGGAAAAATGAAATTTTAACTTGGAAAAATCTAAAATATGATAAAACTAATTTTAGAACTGAAAAGATATTTTTTATGCTTTTTAATTATTTATTACTAATTATTTAATACTTTTAACTATTAAAAATTTTAATAAATACTAAACAGATAGAGAAAAATATGAAACTTTTTCTAAAAATCATTTAAGGTGACAGAAAACTAAGAAAAATATAAAAACAAGATTTGCTTAATAATAAGCTGAAAAGAAAAATCAAAAAGCTAAAATCTATTAAATAAATGCTATCACTATATTTAAATTGATGTTTTTCTGGTTTTTCTTTTTGAAAACTACTTAACTACTGATTATAAGCTACTTTAACAAACACAAAAATTTTACAAACTTAAAATAAGCTATTTGAGGGCTTATGAGCTCAACAGTAGGCTTAAGAGTTTATTTTGGTGAATTAAGCTTAAACAAGCTCACACACTGAAACAAAAGCTAAAATAAGATGAAAGAAGCTACAAGCTACTCAAATTAAGCTAGAATACACAGATAAGCACACTGCTAAGATGGAAATAAGCAGATAAGCACTTGTGACTCTTGTGTTGAAAAACAGAAATGAGACAAAGAAAAGGCTTATTGCAGCCCTAGCTAACAAGCTAAAAAATGAAAAGCTAAAGTTGGAACCTCAATATAGCTTGGTTGGCTTTCCAAAGAACCAATAATCACAGGATGAGGCCAACTAATAAGCTATTTGTGAGCTTATCAAATTGGACCTACTCATCGTGTGCATGGGCATCATTTGAGCAATGTGTACTCAAAAGAATATAGAAAATAAGCACTTAAAAAGCTGATTAACAATGAACTAGTATTTTTCTAATTAAGTTTAGCAACTAAACTTTAATTTCCCAACAGCTTATATCCTAAACCTCAATATTAAACACACAGTAAAATTATCTTTTTAATTAAAAAACGACCAAAATGAAAAATTTGACTTTTTATAAAAACCAAAAGAGTTGACTAAAATGAACTTGTGATCAATACTACTTACTGAATATGTTGTTTTAAGGTGAAATAAGACTTGTTTGATTGATTTTAACAACTTGTAAACATGAAAACAAGATCAAAGATTATGAAATTCCAACAGTGGACTCACAAGATTAGATCAAAGATCATTTTGACTTATCACCAAATCACCACTGGTTTTTATGACTTGTTTGAGATATTAGGTGTGTATGTGACACAAAGCAAGCACAAACAAACAACACAAACAAGTCCTGCTATGGTTTAAATAGGCAAATCCAAACACCCTTTAAATGTCTGTTATGGAACTTTTTCAAAGCAAATCACAAATGTAAACCATAAAACTGATTGCAGACTTTATATAATCATTAAATAAGACTAAATAAACATGAACCAACAGTGATAACAACATAAAACTAAGAATTTAGACTTAAGCTATTTTAACTGTCAAAATGAAATTTTTATAAACTACAAATTAAAAGGAACAACCAACTGATTTTATTGTTTACTTATGCTTAATTATAACTAAGAAACATAAAGAACCATAAATTATAACTACTAAACAACTAAAACAAAGAAATGCAAAATGAACAAAAGGCTTACAAATGCTATCCAACTGAAATCACAGAACCAATGATCAAGACCACTCCTATAAGCTTACCACTAAGCCACTAACCCAAGGCCATCCACAATCTACCCTGCTCCAGCTGTGAACACCATTTCCATGTGATTTTTGAATTTTCAACTATTTTATTTGGATTTTTGGTATTTTTGTGTTTTTGCTTCTAAACTGGATTTTAATGTTTCTAAAAGCTTGAATAAGCTTTATAGGAGCTTATGTGGCTTATTTAGTCCTTAATAATAATCAACTAACAACATTTGAACATTCATGAAATTTTTGAAATTTGAAAATATGCATAAACTGAAAACTTGACTTAAAGCTGAAATTGATGGTTACAAAAGTTTAATAATACATTGAAAACTTGAATATACAGAGCTTAAAAGCTAAATCATACACTGAAAATGGAAAATTAGCTAAAACGACATAAAAGAAACTAAGTTATATTATATCTTCATACAATGCTTCTTTGCTCCTCTTTATAAACTTTTTGGAATCCTTGTTGACCTCTGATAAAATCCCACTCATTTCCAGCCATTGGATTTCCCAAAATCATCAGAACCATACATTTGGATTTTTGGCGCCAATTTCTTCTTGAGCAGGTTTCAATCAATAAATGGAGTTTGGAAGATGTGGAGGTGGAGGGGGACAAGGTAAGATAGGGGAGATATGATAGGAGCAAGTGGATTTGAAAAAGTGAACAAACAGCTCTGGTTTCGGTTTCGACTTTGTGTGAAGGAGATGAATAGTAACCATGGTTTTGGCGCCATTAACTTGTTTTGACCGAGGTTTAATAATAACGGGGGTTGGGTCAAGGGTTTGGGCCAGCTGTTGTTGGATTGGATTTGGGCTTTGTTATTAAAAGGGTGTCCGGTTTGGTATATGTTAACACAAGGACTAGATTTGCAAATTTACCAAACTTGAAGGACTGAACTTGACACTTTTCCAAACTTTTCACAAGGACCAAACTTGACAAACTTTGATAGTACAAGGACCCTTTTTGCATAAAATTCCATTTTAAAATATCCAAGGACTGATTTTGCAAATTTTCAAACTTAAAGGAACTTTTCCGCCATTTGACCAAAGAATCATTCAAGGACCAATTTTAACAACTTATAATATTTCAGGGACCTTGAATGATAAAATTCCACATTTTGAATTCAGGGACTAGATTTGACAACTTTTAAAACTTGGGGACTAAAGCGCCAATTTTGCAAACTTGATCGTTTTCATCCGATTTTGATCTTTTGCATTTAAAACACATAAAACAACGATTTGTGATATTTTCATCATTTTGATGCATTTTGAGTGTTTTCGGATGATTTTGCAGTTTAGATTGTACAAAATGATGAGTATTTAGACACTCATCAATCCCCACACTAAGATATTGCTAGTCCTTAGCAATGTTTTAGATCTTATAATGGATTTTAAAACTCTTTACCAAAAGCCATCACTACGGAGTAGCCAATTGTTTTGATTCAAGTAAGAACCTTGGTACAACGATAACCAAATGATTTTGAGCAAATCATAAGTCAGAACGGATTTGATTTGTCTTTACCGAAGCCGCTTGCTCGGACTAGCCAACTCTTAGATAAATTATCGAATTATCTTTGGTGAGTTGATTACCAATTATGGTTTTTCCACCGCCTTTACCACAAGCCATAAACTTGCGGGCTAGCCAACTCTTCACTTTTTAGGATATGGTGAGTTGAATACCATATAATTTTGGGCAAATTGCAAGCCATAAACGGATTTGAGAAATCTTTACCAAGAGCCGTTTGCTCCTGGATTAGCCAATCCTTTTGTTTTTTAGACATGGCGGACTGATTACCATCTGATGAGTACAAAAAATTTTGGCCAAAACGGGGAATTGGGTGGATAAAACATAAAATTCGTGAGAATTCCCCACACTTAGAAATGAATATTGCCCTCAATATTCAAAGTACGGTGGTTATGCTGCGGCGAAACGTAAAAGGAAATACTACGGCCATTATTATGATTTTTTTTTTTTTTTTTTTTTTTTTTTTTTTTTTGAAAAGATTTATATACAACAAAGATGGGGCAACTCCCCACACTAGGGTGGTAGAAAGGAGAAAGAAGGCGAAATATGGGTGAAAACCCATATGGTGTGTGCTAATGTTTTTGATTGCCGAGTCACTAGCTTGACTCGATCCCGCATTCATTGGTTCATGGGGAAAGTTTGTAGATCCGGGACAACCATGGGGAATGTCCTCTCCAAAATAATGCTTCACTCGATGACCATTCACTTTAAAATTAGGACCATCGGGTTGAGATAACTCAATGGTGCCATAAGGATAAACCTTAGCGATAGTAAATGGACCAGACCAACGGGACTTGAGCTTTCCCGAGAAAATCTTCAATCTAGAATTGAAAAGAAGGACTCGATCACCAACGTTGAAAACGCGGTTCTTGATTTTAGAGTCATAAATCTTCTTTGTCTTTTGTTTATAGATCAAAGAGTTCTCGTATGCTTGATCACGAAGTTCATTTAATTCATTCATTTGAACTTTTCTATGATCACCACCGTATCGAATATCGAAATTTGCATGCTTTAAGGCCCAAGATGCCTTGTGCTCTAACTCAATCGGAAGATGACATGCCTTCCGTACACTAGCTTGTATGGAGTACACCGATGGGTGTTTTGTAAGTCTGACGGAAGGCCCAGTGCGTCATCTAGTTTATCCGACCGGGATGCACGATTTTCGCCTCTTGTCCTCTCGAATTCTTTTAATACCACGGTTGGAAACTTCCACCGCCCACTTGTTTGGGGTGGTATGCGATAGAGAGACGGTGGGTAACACCATACTTTTGCATGACTCTTTCAAATTGGTCATTGCAAAAATGTGTACCACGATCACTGATTATCGCTCTCGGAGTTCCAAACCTTGCAAAAAGAGATTTTAAAAACTTTACAACAACTCGGGCATCATTGGTAGGTAAAGCTTTTGCTTCAACCCATTTTGACAAATAGTCAACAGCCACGAGTATGTACTTGTTACCTCGAGAAGATGGAAATGGCCCCATAAAGTCAATACCCCATATGTCAAAGATCTCACAAACTTGAATGGCATTTTGCGGCATTTCATTTCTTTGAGATATATTTCCGTGACGTTGACAAGCGTCACAGGTTTTGACAAAATCGTGGGCATCCTTATAGATAGTGGGCCAATAAAACCCGAATCAAACATCTTTTGGCGGTGTAGTTTGGACTATGATGGCCCCGGTGGGTCCGGCATGGCAAGCTTTGAGAATGTCAATAGCTTCGTCCATAAACACACCGTCGGATGACTTGATCGCATGATTTTGAATAAGTAGGGTCGTCCCGAAATAATGTTTAACATCTTTGAAGAATTTGTTCTTCTGTTGGGTCGACATCCCTTTCACTATGAATTTACCCGCATGGTAATTTGCGAAGTCGAGAAACCATGGGGTAGAAGAGTTTCCACGAAAAGAAACCGCATTGAGTGTCTCGAGAGGAAATGTTTCATTTATTTCCTTTTCTCGAAAACATCTTGGTGAGGGTTTTCTAATCGGGACGAGATGATCGCAGCTAGATTCTCGGCTCCTTTTTATCACGTATGATGATATCAAATTCCGCAGGAGGAGAATCCAACGGAGCAATCTCGGCTTTGCATCTTGTTTTGCAAAGAGATATTTGAGAGCCAAGTGATCCGTATACACCACGCATTTGGTCAAGATTAAGTATGGCGAAACTTCTCAAACGCATACACCACGGCTAATAGCTCTTTTACGTGGTGGTGTAATGAGTTTGAGCTTGATCATAGTTTTACTTGCGTAGTGGATAGGTGAAAATGCTTGTTTCTCGTTGCCCTAAGACCGCACCGATAGCAAAATCACTTTCATCGCACATGAGCTCAAAGGTAAATCCCGGTCGGAGCAGCGAGAATGGGTGCTTGATAAGCTTTTTCTTCAATGTTTCAAAAGCTTCAATGCACTCGGGTGAAAAGATAAAAGGAGCATCCTTTTCAAGAAGATGGGTCATAGGCCGAGCGATTTTAGAGAAATCTTGTATGAATCTACGATAGAAACCGGCATGACCTAAAAAACTCCTAATACCTTTGACGGTAGTAGGATGAGGTAATTTAGCAATAACATCGACTTTTGCTCTATCTACCTCAATCCCGCTCTTTGAAATTTTATGGCCAAGGACTATGCCTTCTTTGACCATAAAGTGACTCTTCTCCCAGTTTAGACAAAGATTTGTGTCTTCACACCTTTGAAGCATTTTATCTAAATGGGAGAGACATGTTTGAAATGAATCCCCAATGACCGAGAAGTCATCCATCAACACCTCCATTGTTTCCCGATCATGTCGTGGAATATGGCCATCATACATCGTTGGAGCGTGCGGGAGCATTACATAAGCCAAAAGGCATACGTTTGTAGGCAAAAGTTCCGTATGGGCGGTGAATGTGGTCTTCTCTTGATCCTGTGGATCAATGGGGATCTGAAAGTAACCCGAGAAACCATCAAGGAAACAATAGTATTCATTCCCGCTAATCTCTCAAGCATTTGGTCCATGAAGGGTAGAGGAAAATGGTCTTTTCGGTGGCGTCATTCAACTTACGATAGTCAATGCACACACGCCATCCGTAACCAATCGAGTTGGAATTAACTCGTTATCTTCATTTGTGACAACAGATTATGCCACCCTTTTAGGAACACAATGAATTGGGCTAACCCAAGGACTATCTCGAGATCGGGTAAATCAATCCGCATCAAGAAGTTTGATAACCTCTTGTTTGATAACATCATGGATTTTTGGATTTACTCTTCTCGATGTTGAGCTAGCGGCTTGAAGTCATCCTCCATCAAGATTTTGTGAGTACAAAACTCGGGGTTGATACCCTTAATATCGGAGAGTTTCCAAGCAATTGCTTGCTTGTGTGACTTCAAGACCTTTATGAGAGCGATCTTTTCATCCTTACTCAAATCTCTAGCAATAATGGGGTAATTTATCATCACCTTCAAGAAATGCATACTCGAGATGAGGAGGTAAGTCCTTAAGCTCAACCTCGGAAATTCTTGATTTTCTCAACCGACTTAACTTCCTTGTTATGAAGCTCGACGGGAGGGAGAGGAGGAGAAGTGTCTGATTTAACAACTTCTTAAGAAGAATATCTCCTCAGATTAATCTCATTTTGATTAATCTCATTAGGAATTGAATCACTAGTGTGAGGGTTTATGATGGATCATCATTAAGCAACTTCTCAATAAGAAGTATGTCCCCTCAATGTCAATTGGGCGTGATCGATTTCCATGGAACAAAATCACTAGCCAAGTATGCTTCAATCTCATCTAAGATGAAGTCGCTTCCTCAAACGGAGTGAGGAAGGAGTAGAATTGGCTATGATAGGTTGAGAAGATGTGGTGGAATCCCACTCACGTAATTATAAGCATAACCAAGAACTTCTTGAGAGTACTCTTGAAGCAACATCAATGATATCTATTCGGTTAACCGACTCGGAATCATAGTTTGCGGAGTACCTCGAAGTTTGATCAAGGTTAAATGTGTGACTTCATTACCAACACGTAATGTGATTTCTTGCTCAAATACATCTATGAGAGCACGGCCCGTTCTCGTGAATCCTCGACCAACAATGAGAGGAACCCGATGATCGCATCAAAATCAACAACCACGAAGTCACCGAAATGGAACTTTCCTACTTTACAAATCGTCCTCGGCAATGCCAAGAGGACGGGATATGGAACGATCGCAAGCTCGAGAGTCATGCATGTAGGAGTGAGTTCGGAAGAAAGTTTCTTCCACATTGAATAAGGCATCGGTTGATGCTTGCGCCAAGATCTGCTAGGGCAAAGCATTCAACCATTCACGAATACACAAGGTAAGAGAAATTTCCCGGGATCTCCAAGTTTTCGGAAGCTTCTTCAAGATAACTGCTGAGCGGTTCTCGTTCAAAGGAGTTTTGCCATTTCAAACAACTTTTCCTTATTGCTTAACATGTGTTTGAGAGTTGATGCAAACTTAGGCATCGACATGATAGCATCCATAAAGCTTATGTCAAAGTGTAGTTCTTGGAAAATTTGAAAAATTTGTCCATTTGATGGTAGCTTTCTCGCGGAGCTTTGCTCATTCAAACGTGATGGGTAAGGAATAGAAGATTTGGATTCGGTTTTCAACGGAGCTCTTGGAGGTTCAAAACAACTCTGGATTTGACTTGGGTTTCGGACAACTTGAGGTTGGACTACCGAAGGTAGGACGTGTCGATGCCGTGGGCTTGAATAATGCACCTTGTCCGTTGTATCCTTGGTAACTTGACTCATTGCTGCTGGTGGAGGAGGCATTGGAGTCAAAGATCCATTGTGTGTCGGAGGTTCACTTTCTACTACCTTTGGGAGAGAAGAAGAAGAGGTAGTAGGAAAAACAGGTCCAGCATATGAAACACCACTTATGGTTGTGATCGCCTTTGCATCGCCCCTCGGGTTAGCGATCGTGTTGCTCGGAAGTTTTCCGAGCCCGAGGGTTGATCATTTAAAGACTTCTTTAGATCAACAATCGGTGACCAACAACTGTTCATTTCATCTTGGGATTTCATGAATTGCTTCAACAACTCATCGATGATGGTCCAGTTGGAACAATGGCGGGAGGTGGATTAGGAAAATTCTGGCCTCTAATATTAGGATTAGGGCCTTGGTTTTGAAAATTTCCTTGATTAGGATTCATATTCCCATGAAATTGATTCCCTCGATTGAAATTGTTTTGATTAAGGTTTCCTTGATGTTGGAAACCTTGATTTGGTGCAGGATAGAAATTACCTTGGTTTTGATAACCTTGGTTCATTCTTGGTTGGTTTTGATTCCGGTTTTGCATGTTATGATTCGGTTAAAACCGGTGGTGCACGATTAGTGTTAGCACGGTAGTGTGGTTCATTTTGAGGACGGTATTGATTACCTCCTTCTTTGTGAACTACCGGCTAAAGCATTGGCTTCAAATGGACTACCATCGGTGGCGGTACAATTGTAGTATGCATGAGGACCACCACAAGTAACACAACTCTCGACTTTCTTCACTTCACCATGTGTTGGTGTCTCGAGTGAAGGTCACTTTCTTTGGTTAGCAAGAACCAAAGCTCGAACAATATCGTGAGTTTGTCAATCTTAGCATCGGTGCTAGATGTACTCACGGGAGATGAAGAAGAAGGTCCGACATTAGGCGATATGTCTTTGCTCGGAAAAGGCGGACACGAGACTTATTCTCAATGATTTGCAAGGCTTCTTTGGTAGTCTTGCTCAAGAAATTACCTCTGCGGAGGCATTCAAAGAGTCTTGATTGGTCCGATTGAGACCATTGTAGAAAGTATCCATTTGCATTAACTCGGTAAAACCGTGATGCGGACACTTGAGCAATTCTTTGTAACGATCCCATGCCTCCCGAATGATTCATCAAATCTCGAGAAAATTTCATTATCTCATTCTTAAGACTTGTAGTTCGGGATGGAGGATAGAACTAGATTAACGAACTTAGTGACTAGATCTTCCCATGTCTCAATAGAGCGAGGGGTTGTTTCTCAAGCCAATTCCGGCTTGTCCTACAGAAAATGGGAGCAGAAGAAGCTTGATAGCTTCATGTGGGACATTCTTGTATTTGATGGTAGATGCAATCTTGTTAAACCATCGAATGTGTGCATGAGGATCATCCGCTCAAAACCATAGAATTGGCTTTGGGTTGCAGTTAAGTAAACCGGTTTGAGCTCGAAAGTATCGACCACGATGGTTGGGACAACAATAGCATCTCCGTAACCCTCGATGGGTGCTTGGAGAAGCTCATTCATGGGCTTATCTTACGCCATTCGACGGTGGTGGTGGTGGTAGGCGTTCCTCGATCACGGTGAAGGAGCGAGCGTCCTCTACGCTCACGAGGAATGTTTCCAAGCTCGAAAGTGGACTTGTAGGCTGGAAGAGCGAGTGCGCATGCACTATGTATAAAAATCAATTTTCAAAACAAATGCGAGGCAAAGCGACAAGTGAACTTAACCAATAATCACAAATGAAATGGCTTCTTTGAAAAAGGTACACCAAATCACAAGGACACAAAGGCAAGTTTTAAATCGATGTTGGGAACTTATTATGGTCACACCCAGTTAGTAGGTGTCTTGCCTTGATTTGCGGTGGTTGATTTTTATGTAATTATTAAGTATCACTAAAAAGACGTAGGTATAGATTTGTGCAGATGGGTTTAAAAACTTTTGGATAATATTTTTGGTATCGTCTCGTTTAACCAAATCGTATCTCTTTAAGAATCACCTTAAAAGAAACACAAGCTAGAAAACGTTACGATTGTTTTGTTGTTTTATATATTTTTTTTTGGGTTTGTTAACACTTTAGGAAAAGTGCTAATGAACTTTTTTGATTTTCTTATAACTTTACAAAAAACTTTTTACAAAAGATGGGATATGTGCAAGAATGGGTGAAAGCGGTTTAACACACGCTAAAGCCTCCCCAACAAGCGCCAAAATTTGATTGGGTCCGAAAACACGGTCAAGCTTAATCACTCAAGCTAGCCACTTGTGAATGGCTAACCGTAATAAACTTAAAGCGCTCGAAACCAATACAATGAAGATCGAGAGAATATAATGAATTCCGGTCGTTAAGTCCCACGGAGACTCAATGGTGTGTAAACACTAATTCAGATGATAGAATGATCACTAAGGATAGTGATCGTAAGGATTTAGATGAATTATTACACTCTTGATTGATTGGAATGGAATGGATACGTAATTGTAAAGCACAATAATCGGATAAAAGAAACTAAAACACGACGTTTAAAAACTACGATATCGTACAAAATAAAAAGTGAATCTAAGAAATAAAAGACCTAAAAATATAAAATGACATTTTGGAATCCTAAAATAAAAGAAAATTATTAGAAAAGAAAATTATTTTTATAACTATTTAATTAATTATTATTAATTAAAAACTATTTTAACTATTTATTAATAACCTAAAATAAAAGAAAATATGAAATAAGGCTAGAAAAATAAAATTATGATTCAGAAAAATCTAAAATATTATAAAACTAATTTTAAAATTAAAAATATATTTTCACACTTTTATCTAATTATTACTAATTAATTATTATTTAAAATACACTTAAATACTTAGAAAATATAAAATAAACACTGGGAAAATGAAATTTTAACTTGGAAAAATCTAAAATATGATAAAACTAATTTTAGAACTGAAAAGATATTTTTTATGCTTTTTAATTATTTATTACTAATTATTTAATACTTTTAACTATTAAAAATTATAATAAATACTAAACAGATAGAGAAAAATATGAAACTTTTTCTAAAAATCATTTAAGGTGACAGAAAACTAAGAAAAATATAAAAACAAGATTTGCTTAATAATAAGCTGAAAAGAAAAATCAAAAAGCTAAAATCTATTAAATAAATGCTATCACTATATTTAAATTGATGTTTTTCGGTTTTCTTTTGAAAACTACTTAACTACTGATTATAAGCTACTTTAACAAACACAAAATTTTACAAACTTAAAATAAGCTATTTGAGGGCTTATGAGCTCAGCAATGGGCTTAAGAGTTTATTTTGGTGAATTAAGCTTAAACAAGCTCACTGGCTGAAACAAAAGCTAAAATAAGATGAAAGAAGCTACAAGCTACTCAAATTAAGCTAGAATACAGATAAGCACCTTTGCTAAGATGGAAATAAGCAGATAAGCACTTGTGACTCTTGTGTTGAAAAACGTCAACAAAATGAGACAAAGAAAAGGCTTATTGCATTAGCTCTAGCTAACAAGCTAAAAATGAAAAGCTAAAGTTGGAACCTCAATATAGCTTGGTTGGCTTTCCAAAGAACCAATAATCACAGGATGAGGCCAACTAATAAGCTATTTGTGAGCTTATCAAATTGGACCTACTCACCGTGCATGTGGGCATCATTTGAGCAAGTACTCAAAAGAATATAGAAAATAAGCACTTAAAAAGGCGATTAACAATGAACTAGTATTTTCTAATTAAGTTTAGCAACTAAACTTTAATTTCCCAAAAACTTATATCCTAAACCTCAATATTAAACACACAAGAAAATTATCTTTTAATTCAAAACGACCAAAATGAAAAATTTGACTTTTATAAAAACCAAAAGAGTTGACTAAAATGAACTTGTGATCAATACTACTTATCGAATATGTTGTTTTAAGGTGAAATAAGACTTGTTTGATTGATTTTAACAACTTGTAAACATGAAAACAAGATCAAAGATTATGAAATTCCAACGATGGACTCACAAGATTAGATCAAAGATCATTTTGACTTATCACCAAATCACCATTGGTTTTATGACTTGTTTGAGATATTAGGTGTGTATGTGACACAAAGCAAGCACAAACAAACAACACAAACAAGTCCTGCTATGGTTTAAATAGGCAAATCCAAACACCCTTTAAATGTACATTATGGAACTTTTCAAAGCAAATCACAAATGTAAACCATAAAGCGATTACGAGACTTTATATAATCATTAAATAAGACTAAATAAACATGAACCAACAGTGATAACAACATAAAACTAAGAATTTAGACTTAAGCTATTTTAACTGTCAAAATGAAATTTTTATAAACTACAAATTAAAATGAACAACCAACTGATTTTATTGTTTACTTATGCTTAATTATAACTAAGAAACATAAAGAACCATAAATTATAACTACTAAACAACTAAAACAAAGAAATGCAAAAATGAACAAAAAGGCTTACAAATGCTATCCAACTGAAATCACAGAACCAATGATCAAGACCACTCCTATAAGCTTACAACTAAGCCACTAACCCAAGGCCATCCACAATCTACCCTGCTCCAGCTGTGAACACCATTTCCATGTGATTTTTGAATTTTCAACTATTTTATTTGGATTTTTGGTATTTTTGTGTTTTTGCTTATAAACTGGATTTTAATGTTTCTAAAAGCTTGAATAAGCTTTATAGGAGCTTATGTGACTTATTTAGTCCTTAATAATAATCAACTAACAACATTTGAACATTCATGAAATTTTTGAAATTTGAAAATATGCATAAACTGAAAACTTGACTTAAAGCTGAAATTGATGGTTACAAAAGTTTAATAATACATTGAAAACTTGAAATACAGAGCTTAAAAGCTAAATCATACACTGAAAATGGAAAATTAGCTAAAACGACATAAAAGAAACTAAGTTATATTATATATCTTCATACAATGCTTCTTTGCTCCTCTTTATAGACTTTTTGGAATCCTTGTTGACCTCTGATAAAATCCCACTCATTTCCAGCCATTGGATTTCCCAAAATCATCAGAACCATACATTTGGATTTTTGGCGCCAATTTCTTCTTGAGCAGGTTTCAATCAATAAATGGAGTTTGGAAGATGTGGAGGTGGAGGGGGACAAGGTAAGATATGGGAGATATGATAGGAGCAAGTGGATTTGAAAAAGTGAACAAACAGCTCTGGTTTCTGGTTTTCAGCTTGTGTGTGAAGGAGATGAATAGTAACCCTGGTTTTGGCGCCATTGACTTGTTTTGACCGAGGTTTAATAATAACGGGGGTTGGGTCAAGGGTTTGGGCCAGCTGCTGTTGGATTGGATTTGGGCTTTGTTATTAAAAGGGTGTCCGGTTTGGTATATGTTAACACAAGGACTAGATTTGCAAATTTACCAAACTTGAAGGACTGAACTTGACACTTTTCCAAACTTTTCACAAGGACCAAACTTGACAAACTTTGATAGTACAAGGACCCTTTTTGCATAAAATTCCATTTTAAAATATCCAAGGACTGATTTTGCAAATTTTCAAACTTAAAGGACCTTTTCCGCCATTTGACCAAAGAATCATTCAAGGACCAATTTTAACAACTTATAATATTTCAGGGACCTTGAATGATAAAATTCCACATTTTGAATTCGAGGACTAGATTTGACAACTTTTAAAACTTGGGGACTAAAGCGCCAATTTTGCAAACTTGATACGCTTTTCATCGATTTTGATCTTTTGCATTTAAAACACATAAAACACTGATTTGTGATATTTTCATCATTTTGATGCATTTTGAGTGTTTTCAGATGATTTTGTAGTTTAGATTGTACAAAAATGATGAGTATTTAGACACTCATCAGTTGTATAACACTTACTCGTCCAATGATGAATATAGTTTTGCACTAATATTTGTTTTGTAGGTTTTTAATCATACCCTGACGCCTCAAACAAGGGGGAGCAACCGTCAAGGGGGAGCATGCACGCATTTAGCATCATTCTCACTTTTCAAACAAGCATTTGTGCTTCGATAAAAGTGGAGAAAATAGGCTAACATTGCTATGCATTTTCTTTTCATATATTTCTCATAATTTTTGTTGCATAAAACTAACCTTGATGTAGGTTAAGCCTCTTTATTTGATCCATGGATCCGCTACCAAACAAGGGACTGATTGAGTGGACGGTTTAACTTCACTAGGATGATGCAAGCTCGCTTTTTGGGAAAAATAAAGTTAAACTCAAGGACACGCCCTTTTTGTTTCGACAAAAGGGGGAGAAGAGTGTAAACGTAGAAGTTAATGTAAAGGTAGTAAGGATACAAGTAACCTTTTACATTTTACTTTCTTTACGTTTACATATCTTTGTCATCATCAAAAAGGGGGAGATTGTTAGTGCAAATGTTATGATATTTAATCTATACAGTCTCGTTTGTTTTGATTGATGAAAAACATGTAACTTGTAATACATAACGTAAAATGTACAAGTTACTTGTAATCACACTTTGTCTCAACATACATTCAACACCTCTCGATGACTCAAGTCCTCATATGTTACAACACAGGTTCGTACATGTTTGTTATGTGGCATTATGATCAAACCCATTAACAAATCATTTAGAATGTTTAAAATACGTTTAGAGTCACTAAGTATTTTAATAGGTTAACCATTCTATTTCAAACATCATTTTACATTTTGCATTTACAAGTATTTCATACAAATACTAAAGTTTACTTACACTTGACAAAATATATTTTATTTTGACAAGCACTCTTTTACAAAATCATTAACAATGTAGTAATGTAGTAACATGCATTAAACACCCTAATGATCATGATCATAATGCTTCTAACATTCATCTTTGTTGTAAGCATACTCTTTGATCAACCAAGGAAATCTTGGAGATCTAGCCATCCCCACTCACCACAAGTTGAAGATCTATCACAATAAGTGTAGGGAACTTGTGATCTTCATCATGAAGGCTTCCTATCAATGGAAGTTCATTTAGAAGCAGTTATTCATATCCATTAGACATTTGTGTCATGGATCATTAGTGTAAACATCGTTGCATCATAACAACACTTTCACCAAACTAGATTAGATGGTTTATGTGTTTGTGCCATAAAACACAAGGTTTATTATGTTGGGCCATAAAACATATTGGGAGTGGTTGTACCTTGTAAAAGAACTCGACATCTAGCTTAGTGTCCGAAATATTGTATAGGCGACGTTAGGTTGGTTCTACTCGAACTAGAACCCGGTATTTAGCTTTGTACCGAAAAAGTGTAGCGACGATTGTAAGGTTTTCTCCACCGAGAAGGAGCTTGTTGATTTAGTGAAGTAACTCTCGAGTTGGGTACTCGGGGGAGTGGAGTAAGGCGGAAAGGAGATCCGTGACCGAACCACTATAAATCCTCGTGTTCGGTTTGCACTTTCCTTTCTTTATCTCTTTACTTTTATACTTGCACTATACTATTGTTTGTGATGTGGTTTGATGTTCATGATTGTGTGACAACTTGGTTTACCATGCTTTATATTAGTCACAAAGAATAATTGGTACTTTCATATTATAACAAGCTTCATAAGCGATTTGATACTAAAGATCTAAAGTTTTTAAACGGTAACGTATTCACCCCCCTCTACGTTTCCACATTATGTTTACCTCGTGGCATGTATATTATGCAAAAGATTTTTAAAATTAAATGGACATAAAATTATCGAAAAATGATTTAATTAAACTAATGTCTTGCAACGGTTAAACGCATTTGGTTTGGTTTACACAGTAATTTGCTCCAACGAAATCTTGCAAGTACATGCGTTTAATAAAACTTTAAATAACTATTTAAAGTTTTGCACTAATTTTATTAATGAACAAAATTTGTTTAACAATTGTTTTGCAATATTTTAAATGCATTAGGTTGGGATTTACATCGTAATTTGATCCCGCAAAAAATATGAAAGTACATTATTTTTAACAAATAGTTTAGGGTTTGAATAATCTTAATCTTTTCTCAGGGCACTACACTACATGCTTTTTGTTGGAATCACTCCTAAACTATATTTCAATTGTTTGTAATCAATATGTAATAGGTTGCTTAATTAGGCTTTTAAGTTAGTATTTATGGCAAGGCTTATGTAGAAAGCCCATAAGCCTTGATCCAAGCCCAATAAGGAAAGGAAGGGAACTTGTGTGTTGCCCTAGTTCCTTCCCTATAAATAATCTTGTAAACTCCCATTTGGGAGTTGGTTGTTCACTTTCATATTACACCTACGCATAATATTTCTCTCATTCTTAGTCGTGTGTTTGTGTTTGTGTTCATCCGATCACCTTGTCTCTATTTCTTTACATATTGATGCTTGTGTTACAACATGGGAACCTAACAGTGGTATCATTCGCCAGGTTGTTGGGTGAAACATTTTGTTTTTGAAGTTTATTAGTATACGCGTGAGTTTTTTGTGCTTAACCTTTTCAAACAATTAAAAGCTTTCATTTTTACACTTAAAAACTCAAGATTCTTGTACTCTAAGGTTTATTGGGTGTTAAAGTTTAAGTTTTTAGCAAAAAGTTTCAAACTTTACATGTATATCATTGTTTTTAAGCTTGTTTTGATTCGCATAGTATTTTCTACGTATAAGGTGAAAACGTGTTTTGGATCATCAAGTTTCATACTTTTATGTTATTTTGGTGATTTTGAAGCTATTTCATCCTAAAAATATGGTTTATAAACACTTTTGGGCAGAAAAATCAGTTTTGGCAAAGTTTGGTATATCCTACGCATAGTAAAACCCTAGTTTTACTCAGTAAGCATTCTAAGTCTACGATAAGCTTGTCAACGTTTGATCTTGATTGCTATTGTTTACTCGTGTTTTTCTTGCTTCGATAAGCCCGAAACACTTCGACTTTGGATATCTTTTACATCGGTATAAGTGTAAAGGATTTTGGGCAAACCCTAGTTTTACGCCTAAGCTAATCACTTACGCGTAGAATTCTTTACGCCTAAGCATTTTCTTACGCCTAAGCCTAGTCTTACGCATAAGCTAATCTTACGCATAAGCATTCTACTACAAAGAGGAGCGTCCCACGGATCCCTAGGATTACACTAGACGGATCCCTTGTGGGAGGGATCCGGGGAACAGTGGCAGATTTTGCCTATAAATAGAGAGTCATTTCTTCATTCTAACTCACCCCTCTTCTTACTAATTCTCTCTTATACTCTCATTCTATTCTAACAAAAGATCACTTGATCTAGAGTACTTCTTTCTTTCTTTCTTTAGTGATTCTCATATAGGTCCTTCTCTAAGGCGAGATCACGAGCATTCTACAAGTCATCCAAGCAAGGGTCCTTGATTGATTTGTTCCTCCGCAAGATTTCAGAGCGAAGATCTTGTATTTGATATTTCACATATTTATTGTGTAATAGTCGTGTTGGTTTGGTCTACCGTGTTACTGGACTCGGTATTTAGCTTTTCTTAGGAAAAGGTGTAAGCAACGTTGTGAAGGCTTCTCCGCCAAGTCAAGGAGTTTGTTGACATAGTGCTTGAACTCTCGAGTAGGTGACTCGGGGAGTGGAGTAGGGCAAGGAAGGTGTCCTTATAGCCGAACCACTATAAATCGGTTGTATCATTTCTATCCCTTTGCTTTACTTTATTTACTTGCTTTATCATTAGATCTATACTTTCTCTACATCCATACGATCTCATATATTATCGAATCTAAAGTTTTTGAAACTAACTTAAAATCGGCAAAACTATTCAACCCCCCTTCTAGTTTTCCACAGAAATATCATTGAATAACTAAAACATTTCTACCAGAATATGAATTTATAGAGTTCTTAATACTTGAAGAATTTGCCTATCTTGAGTCTTGATAGAATCAAGGCGTATACCCCATGAGCAATACAATCGAATATCATAGATATTTGAAAAATAAGATTTCTTGTGAAAGAGGAATACTTGAGTGATGGTATTTCCAGAAATCTAGAGATTGGGTAAAGCTCATATGCTACGAGGGTTAGCATTTTATATTTGTAAATCAAACTTCTTGAAAGCAAATAAGTTAGTAGATCATGATTAAAATATAGTGCTACTTTGGAATGTTTAAGTAAAGTTGGAAGATACTTTATAGGAGGAATAATTTAATGTGGGTTAATAATTGTTAAATAAAGATCAAATTAATGTGCTTAAACTTAAAGTCCTTAACATGATCTAATAAAAGGAGCTCAAGGTTGAGCAACAAAAGTGAGAGCATGAGAATTCATTTGGATCATTTAACTAAAAAGTACAAAGCATGACTGTAATTATAGGTCTGGAGTGATCTATGGGAAAGGAGAAATCCTAGTATTGTAAGATTCAATAGGAGGACTCACGATCTAGCACATATGTACATTTCCATAGGGGTAAGATAGTTTGACATGTGGATCTTGAGTTGTTGTGAACAAATAAAGAAACCATGTGACTTAAAGATTTGTAAGAATGGGATTTCAAATTAGGAAACGTGCTACTACATTGTGATTTCAGGGGCTTGTACTGAAGTTCTCATGAACTTAGGAGAATTAGTGTCAAGGAGTCACGGTTCTTATTTGTTAAATAATTTAATTTTACTTAAGTGTAAAATGAAGTGAATCGTTGAATACTAAGTTCAAGTGTGTCGTGATTTATCTAAGTTTATAAACAATCCAGTATGACTAAATCACTGGTACTGGACTTACTTAATTATAAAGTTTAAGTAGTGATTACTCCCTAAACTTTCTAATATGAGCTTAATCAATTGACAGGCTTCGGAATTAATGTTGCCGACTCATGCAAATCGGACGAGAAATTATGATGAGATTGCCATTTAGCAAATTTTGAATCCATGAATGAAATACATTTCATTCTAAAGAGGCCCATAACTGCTTATCATGGTGGGAGACCGAGATAAATTAAACACATACTGTGAAAAATATGATACTCCGGGGAGTGTATCAAGTTTCACATGCATTGTGCGTGGCACATGTTGGACATAACTAAGATCAAGAAGCGACCACATGGATTAATCAAATAATGGCATTCTCGAATCGTGGCGTACTGCCCCATTGACCTCAAAATATATAATACTCTGCATATTGAATGATTTATGTCGAAAGGAAGGTATGTTGGGTATTAGGATTGTCCAAAAAGGCAATTTGCATCTCCAAGTTGAAAAATACTGAAGAGGATATTTTTCCATGCCCCTTCTGTTGAGATGATTTGTGAGATCTTGGCCATGCGACAAGTGTCTGGGAACACTATGGGACACAAATCATTCACGCTAACAAGAAAGGAAGAAAGTATTGCTAGACTAATGTATCCATGTCTGGTAATTATTGTAATATCTCAGAGTGCAAAGGGATATAGTCATATCTAAACTCTGTTGAGGTGTTTCTTGAGTTTTTGTAAATCATTACATGGGTATTGAATCGGTTTCTATTAGCTAGGTACTTGAAGGTTTTGCTAGGAATTGAACCTCTTTGTACCGTGAAAGTGGTTCTCGTGTTGTTGCTTTGCACAAGTAGGAGTCTGAAAGGATTAATGTGAAAAAAACAACATCTTTCACAACACTCGTAGAAATGCCGATGGGTCACACCGGTGCACACTAAATGGAACACGCAAGTTGGTAATGAGAAAAGAGTGATGAAATGAAATGGAAATAAAAATATGGCAATATTCTCATAGAGGGGTAAAACGACAATTATATAGGGTGTATATATTTATATGAGATAAATATAACTATAAAGGCAAAACCACAAACCCTAAGGGTTGCGGAAATTGGTTGAATCCCATGGGGGTGACTCTTTTTCAAACTTGTATTACTTATAGATAGTTACTTAGGGACTTCTAGTGCAATTAGGAATGTCTTGGGTTTGCTATAAAGATAAAGAAAACGTAAACTAGAAATCGCATTAATCCTCTAAAACCTAAAACACTCATTCTCCTCTCCTTCTTCTTGTTTGATCGACCGAAAACCTAAAGGGTCGAACCCCTTTGGTAGAACAATCGTCTTCTCTAAGTTGGTTCCATAATCGACTAACCCTAGTCGATTTCGTACTCTCCAACTTGCATAGGTTTGTAGCCCTAGTTCAACATGTGCAGTATTGGTGGATACCTGGCGCAACTCACATGGTGATTCTCCCCAAGAAACCTTAAAGTGTTTGAACAAAGCATAAAGAAGAAGAAGAAGAAGAAGGTGATTCCATGCAAGTTGTGAAGGTCTAGGAGCTTACGTTACATCATGATCATGTAAATTCCTTAAACACCTTTTATACGTTTTTAGTTGAGGTTATATCACTGATTATAAGATTTGTTTATCAAGGGTTTGGTCTGCATGGCCTCTATGTTATTCCGCTGTGCATGTTTTATAGGTCATAAGTTTCCTACAATACCCACAAGAATCGAAAACCGAAACCAATTCAAAATGAACAAGAACATAATTTGTAAACTGGTTTTCGGTTAAAAACAAAACAAACCGAACCGAGTAAAATATTCGGTTTAGGCAAAACGTCAACCAAACCGAACCGAAAAGCAAAATTCGTAATTTTTTTATAAATAATAAAAAAAGTAATTAAAACATTTTTCTAATATAAATTTATGAATATTAAAGTTTGTAAATCTCATCTATACTCCTTATAATGTATTTTAGACCTTAGAATTATTAAAAAATTAAGTTAACACACCTTCTATTATTAGCAGTGTTACAAAAATCGGCCTAAGCGACCGATTAATCGGCGCTTAGGCGCTAGACAGGGGTTAACCGTCCGGATTTTTACTATGGACTTATTAATTGATTTGGTAAAAAATGGTCAACATAATGATTAATCAGATAAAAATCGGCCAAATCGGGCATAAATCGGCCAAATCGGACAAATCGGCAAACTCAGTTACGGATAGAAATCAGCCAAATTGGGAAAAAAATTGGCTAAATCGGGCATATAGTTTCAAATTTTATAACTCCCTTCGGTTAAATCGCTAGGCGGTATCGGACCACCCAACTAGCCTTGCGATTTTTGCAACATTGATTATTAGTAATGATTAAAATTTTAAAAAAAAAATCTAAAATACACTAATTGCATATTAAATTATGATATAAATTGGATGTTACAATAATAATATATAAATAATATAATGAATTTAATATGTTTATAGTTAAAATCAATAACATTTTTCAAATTGACATATAATAATATGACATATTAATTCTTCACAATCTCACAACATAAACACACAATTTCTATTACGTAAAATAGTTAAACAATATTCGCAATAAAAACGTAAAAACACAAAATTATTAAACAACATTCGTCTCCGAACCCATTTGTTTTCTTGTGAGTACCATGATATTTTTTGTTACTAATGTATCTCTTTCACTTTCACTGTAGATTTAAGTTTTTGTTGAGTAAGTTTTATGATTATATATATTTGGTGTTAAAATATATATATAATTAAATGAAAAGAATTTATAAGTTATGTGATTTGGTTCAACTTAAAAGTCGAAATGAATTTAATTTTTTTTTCACTTAAATTTATTATATAGAAGGTGTTTATCAAATTAAGTGGTTACATATAAGACTCTTATTTAGCATCCTTTAAAGGAAAGGAAAGTTTTAATGTCTCGATATAACGCGCAAAACCTTACCAGCCCTTGACATATGAACAAGAAAACCTGTCCTTAACGGGATGGTACTCACTTTCATACAGGTGCTGTATGGTTGTCGTCAGCTTATGTCGTGAGATGTTTGGTCAAGTCCGATAACGAGCGAAACCCTCGTTTTGTGTTCTTGAGACATGCGCCTAACGAGAAAGTCTTTGCACCAAGTCACCGAGGAGCCGAGTGGACGTGCCAACGCTACTAATTGAGTGCCAAGACGTGGCTGTCTTGTCGATGCAAGGTGGCGGCGCCTTTCAAGCTAAGCCCTTTCTTTCTAGTGTGCGCTTTAGTTTGATTGCACAGCGCGGCTTGACTAAGAAGATAGAAAAGGCTTTTCGGCTTGGTTAGTAAAGTCAAGTTTTGGTCTTATTTTGCGGTGACGACGATGTCGAATGTGACAAAGAAAGAAAGACGGGCATTCAGCGAGCCGCCCGTGGGGTGGTACGTAGTAGGTTTAGTACGCCCGCCAAAACGGCTCGAAATAAACAAAAGGTGCGTGCGCACTCACGAAGGACCGCCCGGTGATATATCGGAAGAAGGTGGGGATGACGTCAAGTCCGCATGGCCTTTATGGGCTAGGCCACATGTGCTACAATGGCAATTACATTGGGAAGCAAGGCTCTAAGGCGGAGTGAATCCGGAAAGATTGCCTCGATTCGGATTGTTCTATGCAACTTGAGAACATGAAGTTGGAATCGCTAGTAATCGTGGATCAAGATGTCGCAGTGAATATGCATCTTACTGTATACACACCGGCCGTCACACTCTGGGAATAGGTTTCACCCGAAACATCAGATCAATGATCACCCATAACTAATGTGTACCACTAGTGCCCGATTACAAGAGACTAAAGCTTTGAACTCACATTTCTTCCGCACTAGAAAGTAAAGATTTGAGCCCAAAGAAACCGAAAACCCGAAAACACTGCCGATGAACACCCCAAACTAGATGCTTCTATCGGGCCTAATAGAAAAATCAAATAGTATTTTGGAAAGTGAATAGTCCAAGAAAGAAAGTTGGCAGAGAGAAAACTTGACAAGTCTACCGTGACGGCTTCATATAAATACTTGCCCGTATTTCATTCATTTTACACCTGTTCATTCATTCAATAACTCAATTCCACTAGCATTATTCTCTCATCACTTCATTTTTCTTAGAATCTAAAGGTATCAATCATACCGATTCAATAATTTTATATAATTTTGATTATTAGATCTGTATTTAATATTTATACTCATCATTGTGCAGTTGTTGTTAGTTAAAGATGGTGTTTTACCGGAGCGTTTCGCTTCTTTCCAAACTTCGAAATCGTGCCGTAAGTCCCCCTTTTTTTATCATCTTATTTCTCAACTGTTTATAGAATCACCTCATAATATTCATACACCATTTGTTTATTTAGGCTTAGTCGTTATGCTACTATCTGTTTCTTTTCGAAATGGTGTTTGGGTTATATACTTATTTTTTATAAAACATCGGAAAAATAATTATTATTTAATAGAAATATAAGTAATGGATAACGCGTAATTTGTGCATTGTGGGATTTGTTTGTGTTTAAACGGGTTATGTTTGTGTGGCTCGTTTGGTGGAGGAGTGAACGCTGACTGTGGTGGATCCGGTCACCATTACACCTAGCCTTACAAAAAACTACTTTTTTCTTTTGCATAAAAGTGAACAAAAATGCACAAAGTGTTTGGTTCTTTTCTGTTTGAAAATAAGCATATAAGCATAAAAAAAAAAAAATAAGCAATTCCAAACATCCACCTAGAAATCATAAATGGAACTAAAATAAGCTGATATAGAGTATGCAATTGGACTATTTTCTATGCTAGGTACCGATTTATAGTTGAATCGATTTAGTTTGTATGATATTTTAATTGTGTGTTGTTGTTACAGGTTCAACAGCCTAGTTTGACGAATTCAATAAGGTGGCTGCAAGTCCAGACTTCTTCCGACCTTGTAAGTTTTCCTCTAAATCATACTATTTTTTGTTTTAAGTTATAAAATAGTATCAACGTCTTTATGTACGCGCCAAAGGTCACAAAAACTTTGTTTATTTAGCACTAGTTTATGTATCAGAAAAGTCAAACCTGGCTATTTGAGCTTCCGGAAAGCTAAATAATAATAGGGTTTAGTTAGAGAAACATTATTTTGCTGTCTAAGGGTAGTTAGATATAATGAGACGAAGTTATGTAAACTGAGTCATAGTTATAAGCTTGTCTTGCTGTTACACACTGAAAAATCATGTAACGTGATCATAGATATTGTTCTGATAAGATAATGTGTTTAAGAAACTAAGGCCCATGTTTAGTTTTTTCATAGAGAATAATGGATACATCTCTGAAAATATTTGGTGAGTAGTATAAAGGGCATCTGTTAGTGCTTTGGAGCTTCCTTTTTATGCTTCTGCATTCTTTATAGCATTCAAATTTGCTGAAATTGTATATGACCTAAAAAGAATGCTTTGCTTGTAACTTAGAGGTGTGGAGAAGAGTAATGCGTTATTAATGTATGTTTTAAAAAACTTTCTGGACATGTGGTGTTGAGGCTTGTTATAGGCTGTAGAGCATAGACATTGTTTTCATTATTGTTACTTCTTTTATGTGGTTTATATGTTGAACGGGACAATAAAAAGAACAATGCAGTATGATTACGGACGAGTCATTGTATTAGATGCTAAGGCTAGATGTATGTAAGTTATTGTTTCTTGAAAACTGTTGCTGTTTCTTAGAACGTATGATATGACTGCAATATGGCATATTGTGAATTTTGCAAAGGAAAACATGAAATAAAACTATTTTATGATGCGTTTGGAGTGAAGGTTTAGGTGTAGGGAATGAGAATGGGGAATGATTGTATATGTTTGCTTTATGTATACTGGTTTGTGGATACCAAAATACACGGGGTCTCTTGAAACCAGGCTGAAGGGGTGGGGTATGGGTGTATTTAGTCATAGGGAAAAAAAATATACTTTTTAATCTTGATTTTTCTAGAAAAAGGAAGGGCTTCTATCTCTAGAATAGTATTGATAATTTAAAAAATGTGTTTAGATGATATTTTTTAGAAAAGTAAAAAGTGCAAGGGATATGTAGAAAAGTGTAAGGAAAAATGTGGAAATGTCTTTTTCTGAATTCTAGTTGAAATTTGAAAGTGGACTTTTCACTTTTTAAGAAAATATTTCCAAAACTTTGTGGACTAAACTAAACAAGTATTCTATTTTAAAGATAACTTCTAAAAAAAGTGGCGCATCTTTTACCAACTAAACGCACCCTAAGTTTTAGGAAACCCATTCCTAGATATCCTTAATATTGATATTGATGCCATGTACCCCACAAACCAGTGAACCTCCTTATTTCATAATTTTCCACACTGAAATTTTTTTTAGCTCCCACCAATCATTTTTTTATTTTATTTGATGAAACCTCCTGCCATTGCCTCTCACCGTGCCAATATGCCTGTCGTTGTCTCTCCATTATCAATATGGGCATCATTGTAGATTTGCATCATCTCAACGCCACCATTGAATTTACTAAGTAATGGCGGCGATAGTGAATTGCATGTTACGTTGCTTCCCCTCTCAATTCATTATTGTCACCATCAATCTAAGATGGTATCGTTCCTTCCATGCATTATTTGAGCTTGTATCTTTGTTCTAATTTCTGGTAACATTTTGCTCATAAGCACACCCTTAAAAGAAATTGCTTCCACCGTTAATTAAGTAAACAAATTAAACCACAAAGAAAGACTTGGAATTTTTCATATATATACCGATTTGTAGATAGTTTTGTTGTGGAGTTGAGTTGTTTTGGGTGTTGACGTGTTTTGAAAGATTGGTATAATTGATGATGGGTAGTGGTAAAGTAATATCCATGCCCAACTTACATGAATCAAACCAAAAAAGTTTACTAGTAATCTCAAGCCAATACTTATTGTGTCTTAAAACTAAACCTATACCCATGATTTTACCCAAAAAGAAAACCCATGCCCATTGTGATTCTTGTTTGCAAACCAAACGCCCTCCTTCAAAAGCAGAAACAAGCATATCGTACCAAATTGACCAGGGGAACCATGCATGCACAAAGTCCTGTTTTCCTAAATTCATAGGCAATGCTGTTAATTTATTCCATTTCACTTTCTTTATTCAGTTGAGTATGGTGCTTAATTGCTCTGTTAATGTATACTCCAACTTGCTCAACAGAAATTCATCAAGCACATTGTGTATATTTGCATGCATATATTAGTCTGCTTAATCCTTGATTTGAGAATTTGGATTGGAAGCTTGATATTGCTGTTATAAATCTGTGCAGGACCTTCATTCTCAGCTTAAGGAATTGATTCCGGAACAGCAGGTACATTCCTAACATATATGGTTACTGTGTCATGTTTTTCTAATGTTCTTGTCCTCTATTTTCCTTTTTATTCAGCCTGTAAACTTGATTCTTTCCACTTGTGCAGGAGCGCCTAAAAAAGATCAAATCAGAATATGGAAAAGTTCAGTTGGGTAACATTACTGTTGATATGGTAAAGGAATCTCTCAATCCTTTGTTTGGTTTTTTTGTCATTTTTTGTTTGTAGTTGATTTGCAATCTGTTTGAATCTATTAAATATAAATTTTCATCAACTTGCAGTGTTTCTATATGTTTAATATCTGTTTGCTTTGTGTTACAAATATAAGGTGCTTGGTGGGATGAGAGGAATGACAGGTCTACTGTGGGAAACATCCTTGCTTGACCCCGATGAGGTATAAACTCATCTTGCCTATTGATGGAACATTTTTTCTATTCTCATGCAGATCTTGAACTTGCTGAAATGAAAAATACATAAGATTGTGCTTCTTTTCATATTATTCAGGGAATTAGGTTCCGTGGTCTTTCTATACCTGAATGTCAGAAAGTATTACCAGCAGCAAAGCCTGGTGGAGAGCCATTACCCGAGGGTCTTCTCTGGCTTCTTTTGACTGGAAAGGTAGACTAACATTCTGTGATTTCATCATGTGGTGACCAGTTTCTGCATTTAACGTTTTATAAATCTTCTGATAAATATTGACCACTAATTCTGCTGCTGTTTATATAAAATAAGGTACCAACTAAAGAACAAGTGGATGCTTTATCGAAGGAACTACGTAGTCGTGCCACCATTCCAGGTGCTCTGATTTTCTCCTCTTTTAGTTTTCACATAAATTGATTATGTCTTGATGCCATAATTCATCATTAAAAGATGCTGAGCCAATTATGTCAAGAGCGTTATAGTATTGCAGTATTGCTAAACTCATTTATTTTTGCAGAGTATGTGTATAAAGCCATCGATGCCCTACCTGTTACAGCTCATCCAATGACTCAGTTTACTACTGGTGTTATGGCCCTTCAGGTTTTTCTCAAAACTGTACCTCTTGCATTGCATGATGTAGTGGATCATAAATTAATTGAAATACCAAGTATTCTATAAAGAGCTTATTAAAAGATGTACCAAAATGTACCTTTATAGAACCCATCTATGAACTATTTTTTACCTTGCAAAAAGTCATATTGTGCCTAATTATCAATATCCGTTGACTTTGGGTACTCTGTCTGCCAGTTTATTGAAATCATATTATCAAACTATTGCTGCCTATATTGGAGTTATTATATCTAAACATTCATATACTCATTCTTGTTCCAGGTAGAAAGTGAATTTTTAAAAGCATACGAGAAGGGGATCCATAAATCCAAGTAAGTTTCTTCTGAGTGTTTATCTGTTAAAGTACTTATTTGTACTTGTGCAGAATTGGATATGTAAAGTTTAATCTTATTATAGATACTGGGAGCCAACATACGAAGACTCTCTTTCATTGATTGCCCAAGTGCCAGCTGTAGCTGCATACATTTACCGCAGGTATATATGAAGGTTTCTTTAGTCGCTCTCATTAGTTCACTTTTCACCTCATAAATACCTATTTATATTGTTGATTTGGTTGTACTGGTATATTGGATTGTACTCTCAGGGGTCTTATGAATTGAAATATCTTTGCTAGAGACTAAGTTTGAAGTGTCTCTTTTTCTTTTGAAGGATATACAAAAACGGAGAAAGGATTGCCGTGGATGACTCTCTAGATTATGGTGGCAACTTCGCGCACATGCTTGGATTTGATGGTCCCGAGATGAAAGAGCTAATGAGGCTCTATGTTACCATCCATAGGTGAGGCCATGTCTGTCTGCACTGTGACCTTATCAGAACTTTCTCTTATGCACTTATAATAGTCAAGCCTGCATTTAAAAGGAATTATGTTCCTAACTGACATCAATTATTGCAGTGACCATGAAGGTGGAAATGTCAGTGCTCATACCGGTCATCTTGTAAGTATATAACCCTTTTCCCATACGGTTAATATTTTGAACAAATTAAGCAATATAGGAATAAATTTAGTCTGATCCTGTAGCCAAAAATGTAATATCATCAAGCAGGATCCTTGCCTAACTGTTCTTTATACTTATGTAGGTCGCCAGTGCCCTCTCGGATCCATATCTCTCGTTTGCTGCAGCATTGAATGGTCTAGCTGGACCCCTCCATGGTCTGGCTAATCAGGTACTGTATTATTTTGCTGGCGGTCTTCATCTTCTTTTTTATTATATATATTCAGCTTCCATATGCGTATTTGCGAGGTTGATGATTATAACAGACCAATATGTAATCTTGTATTTTAGGAATATTAGGAAATTGTTACATATGAAAGTAGATCATTGTTTCTGCTTCTGCCTCGTTTGCCCATACGTAAATTCATTTCTTGTGCAGGAAGTTCTGCTATGGATCAAGTCTGTGGTAGATGAATGTGGAGAAAACATAACCAAGGACCAACTTAAGGACTACGTCTGGAAAACCTTGAATAGTGGCAAGGTAATGTGATAAAACTTTTATCAGATATGACAATGCTCTCATTCCTAATTCTTTTGATAAGCAAATTAGTCATTGCCATAATCATGTTTTGTGCTATTTAATCTAAAATGCAGGTTGTTCCTGGATTTGGGCATGGTGTTCTACGAAAAACCGATCCAAGATATATGTGCCAACGAGAGTTTGCATTGAAACACTTGCCTAATGATCCTCTGTTCCAGCTGGTTAGTACCTAATAGCTGTTAATCCAATATTTGTTTTCATGTCTCAGCTTTCTATCTGACTTATTTATATTCTATAGGTTTCAAAACTTTATGAAGTGGTGCCACCAATACTGACGGAACTCGGCAAGGTAAGCTGCTCTTTAGTTCTTCTATGTTACAAAGAAAATCTGTAAATTTATTTTGACTGTTATATCTTTGGTTCTCTTATGGAAAAACATTAATTTAGAGCCTAAAGGCATACATAAAAATTTCAGAGCACATTACTGATTACTTGTACATTAACTTAACCTAGATGTGAATACTGCAGCTCTAAAAATTCCATGTGAAATTATTCTTGTAGGTGAAAAACCCATGGCCGAATGTTGATGCTCATAGCGGTGTGTTACTCAACTACTATGGTTTAACTGAAGCAAGGTACGAAACTTATACTTTTGCTGTTGCTGTTCTTAAAAGAACATAATAATAATGCTAAAAAAGTCTGGTTATTAACATTCAAACGCTTTCAGATATTACACGGTTCTCTTTGGTGTATCAAGGGCTATTGGAATTTGTTCTCAGGTTAGCCACTAATCTTAACACCTTCAATTAGGAGAGTGACTATATTGTTATTATGTTATTTCATTTATTTCTTCTGGCCTTGTCTTAGTCTTTCTGTTTATTTTGCAGCTCATCTGGGATAGAGCTCTTGGGTTGCCATTGGAGAGGCCGAAAAGTGTTACAATGGAATGGCTTGAAAATCACTGCAAGAAATCTGCATAAATTTGTGGAACAAATTTTACAGTTCATTATTTTTAAAATCCAATAATAAAAATTGCTTGTAGATACACTGTAGCCATATGAAAAGCTCGGTACGACTGCTTGTTTGAACAGAGAAAGCATAAAATTTCTGTATGAGTACTATTGTGTGGTTGGGTGGCCGGCTTTCTGTTATATTGGTTGTGCAAGGTAAATCGATTAATGTAGTTTTAAAGCTACCATTTTGGACTTTTGGTGCTGTTGAGTTCTAACTATGTCGGTTTTGCATTAGTAGGGAAACTTTATAGTTTTCGTTACCTTTCAGTAATTCTTTCTTCTGAAAACAAATAATCTTTTCTTTATTATACGGCTATATGCTTTTTTCGTGGCCAACAAATATGGAGTATTTGGCACCCAGAAATGCATCTCATGAAGACCCAAACTCAACGAATAGTGAAAAGTCACATAGCGTTGAAAGATTTTTAGTAGCATGCTTAAGGTAGTAGTTTACCATCTTATCCTCGTCGAACTTTCATCCTAAATGTCACAATTTCTACTCATGAACACGGCTGAATCATGCATAGGATTGTTTAACAAGTATAATTTTTGATAAAAATTGCGATCTCGACCATAAGATTGTGGAGCCAATCCAATTTTCTTGGCTTAAATTGGTGAACTTGAACACTAAGAAAACAATACTAGTGTATATAAGAAGCAAATGGGCTAACATTGTTATGTAAGAAAAAAAGAAGCAAATGGCTAATGGGCTAAGGCCCGTAAGTCTCATATAGTTGTTGACTGTTGTCTTTGAGGAGTTGTTGACTGTTATATAGAGGTGCAAGTTTAAACGGTTTTCAAAACCGGACGACAAAACCGAACCGGTTTCAACAAAACCGGTTTTCAAAACAAAACCGGTTTAATAAACCGAACCGGTTGTACCGGTTTAAGTTTTTCAATGACGGTTTTACCGGGTCTAAGCTGGTAAACTGTTTTTAAAACCGTTAAAACCGATTTTTTTTTTTTTTTTTTTGTCGAAACCGCTAAAACCGGTTTAAACCGGTTAAACCGGTTTAAAACCGTCAACGTTAAGTCAAACTAGCCGTTGGATTTGAATACGGCTAAAACCGGTTTAAACCGGTTAAACCGGTTTTAAAACCGTCAACGAAGTCAAACTATCCGTTGGATTTGAATCTGCGCGAAACCGCGAAAACCGGTCAAAACCGGTCAAAACCGTTTAAAACCGGTTTTAACCGGCTTTAACCGGTTTCC
Organism: Chrysanthemum lavandulifolium; assembly: GCA_022545495.1. Taxonomy (NCBI): domain Eukaryota; kingdom Viridiplantae; phylum Streptophyta; class Magnoliopsida; order Asterales; family Asteraceae; genus Chrysanthemum; species Chrysanthemum lavandulifolium. The sequence continues at coordinate 108,488,928 of CM040240.1, forward strand.
TTGGCTTTTAAACCCGTCACTGAAAAGGCCTCTTGAGTACGATGAGACGTTATGGCATGTTTGTTACCGCTTTTGTTGTTTTTTTTGATTTTTGAGTACTTTGAAGCTAGAACTTGTAGTATAAATATGTGTTTTGGGTTGAGGCTTAAAACACATCAAATCTCTTTAATCTCTATTATCTCTAATTTCTTTATAATGGAAAACACACAATCACAACAAGCTTCCACTAATCCTCCCTCCGTTGGTCTTCCGGTCGAAAACATTACACACAAGATGATGTTCTTCATGTTAAACCAACCGCACGAAATCGGAGGTTTTAATCATATGGATTTGTGTTATGAAGGATGGGACGGAAAAGGCGCGTTGCAAAAATGTTTGAACTTTTATGCTTCCGGCTAACACTACACTAAGGGGTCATATAGCCAAATGTTCCGCGTACTCAAAATGCCGAAGCAGACTATTGGTGAGGATGGTCAAATTTGTATATGATAATGATGCGCTTCAAAGAGATTTTATGGGTGGGTCATTCAATATACTTATCCATTCAACCTCTTCGACAACGCCAAGCTTACGGCCATCATCAAAAAGAGGCTACAGGCGGTATAAACAAGTAAGTCGTACTAAACTTAGAAGTGATGCTTTTAAATTATGGGAAACGGCTAAAAATGATATTATTAATGGTTTTCATGATTATAAATATGGTGTTTCTATAACTACGGATGTTTGGACCGCACCACATGGTTCGCAATTCTTATCTCGCCGTTACTACTCATTGGTTTAATCCCGAATCTTGGGTATTAATGAAACGGACAATTGCTTTTAAACTATTTGGTTATCCACATACGGGATCTAATTTAAGAAAAATTTTACATGACACTTTAATTGAATATAATTTAGATGATAAAGTTTTACGATTTCACTAGATAATGCATCTAATAATACTAGAGCTATGGATTTGTTAAAATTACGATAAAACCCATTTTAGATGGTGCTTTTTTCATTCCGTTGTGTTGCTCATGTTATAAATTTATCCGCTCAAGCGGCATTAAAAATATGTGAGAGATTACGTTTGGTATTTAGGGGTATGTTAACAAATATATATCGCTTGAGTAATGAACGACAAATGAACTATAAACGTTTTCGTAAACAATGTGGTGAACCATGGCTAGGACCGAAATTAGATACACCTACTAGGTGGAATTCTACTTGCATTATGTTTGAAAATATATTACGACAACGTTCTACTTTAGATGCTTTTAATGAATTACTTGTTGATAAAACCGCTCTACTTGATAGATGAGCAAGATTGGGATCGACTAAATGATTTAACTAATTTTTACAAGTTTTTAAAGAGGCAACAACTATAGTATCGGTGTTTATTACCCAACTAGCCCATTAGTTTTAAATCAAGTTTATGCTATGACGGAAAAATTAGACGAATTAAAAGACTCACCTACTCAAATGTTTAGAAAATGGTTAAAGTTATAAAAAGAGATTTATAAAATATTTTGCTAGTTTACCTTTGGTTTATACTTGTTCCGCCGCACTTAATCCATGTTTAAATGTTGGAGGCGTAGAATTTTTAATAAGAAGAATAATGGAAAATTTAGAATTATCTTTTGGGTTGGACGGTGAAGATCCCAACTATATAGAATCTCAAGTTTTTAAATTTAATGATTATTTTAAAAAATTGTTTGAAATTTATGCAACAAAATATGGTCAACAACCAAACCCAATTCTCGACCCAATGCGGGCCGGTTCGTCCCGAATGACAAGGGACATTAACATAAACCTTTATAATACTTTACGTGAAGACGCTACAAAGCGTCAACGATCATCGGCCCGACAAGCGAGTTGGGACAATATATGGCTACAAACTTTTAACAACTTTAAGTCCCGATGAGTTTGCAAACTTTGACATTTTGGCTTGGTGGAAAGAAAATCAATTTCCAATTTTAGCCGCTATGGCTCGTGACTTATTAGCGGTCCAAGCTTGACGGTAGCTTCCGAATCGGCCTTTTCTCATAGTGGTCGAATTATATCGGATAGAAGGACAAAACTTAGCCCCGAATCCGTGGAAGTATGTGTATGTTTGAAAGATTATATGGACGGAGTAGATAGGGTACAACATCAAACATCGTTGGAAGGTTCGATTGAAAGTTGAAGAAACTATAGCACAAGAAGAAGATGACATGGGATATCACCTCCGGCCACCGAATTAGATGAAGGTGAATTTGAACCATTTGATGTTGAAGAGTTAGATGTAGAAGAATTTTGGATGATTTAATTTCTTGAGTATACGGGTGATGGCAATGCCGAAGCTCGATATACTTGAGTATACTAATATGTTTTTGGGTGATGGTCATGCAGAAGCTCGAAATGTATTAGTATTTATTTATTTTAGTTCTATAATTGTATTGTTTAAATAAAAGTTATGATTGTATTCGAAATGTATTAGTATTTTATAGTTTTAGTTGTATGATTGTATTGTTTAAATAAAAGTTATGATTGTATTGAAATGTATTAAATGTTTTAAATTCGAAAAAACCGAACCGTAAAATACCGATAAAAACGGATCCGAACATTTAAAACCGAAAAAACCGAACCGTAAAAACCGATAAAAACCGATTCCGAAAATTTGAAACCGAAAAAACCGATTCGAACATTTAAAACCGAAAAAACCGATTCGGAAAAACCGAAAAACTAAAGCGATTTTTGGCAAAACCGGTTTTCCAAAAACCGAAAACCGGTAAAAACCGGTTTTTGTGCACCTATACTGTTATATTTATTTTTGTCATGTTTATATTTGGGATTTGCGGCAATAGTTAAAATAAATATGAAATCAATTTGGACCTTACTAAATTAAAAATAAGATTTGTTAAACAATGCTCACTAGGCAGTAGGCACTGCTTAAGATAACAATTAATATGAATATAAAATAGAATTTGAATTTTGTTAAATAAAAATAACATATATTTAAGTCAACTTTTATTTTCATTAAATGTTTAATCTATACTATATAAAAGAAAAGCAGTTAAACCTCGAAAGTTAAAATATTGAAAGTCAAGGTGAGAGAAATGTATGATATAATTAATAATTTTATTAAAACATCATATTACTTAAAAATACAATAATTTATTCACATCAGATAAACCAATTAAAAACAACCAAATTAAAAACAACAAATTAAAACACCCTTACTAAAAAGTACAATAAAATTTTACAATGTCCAATTTAAACAAGCTACAACATAATCCAAAATATAAAATAATTAAACACACTAATTAATGTTATTTTTAAAACATCCTAAAATAAAATTTACATATTATTATACACATTATACAAATTAATAAAATACACAAAGCTTCATACAATTTAATGAGTTGATGGTACATTTAGTTTTAAAATCGGACCGAACTAACGGGTTTAACCGGAACCGGTGTCGCTGGTTAATTAACCAATAAAAGCTATCCGAAACGAAGCAGGAAGACCCGTTGAAACCGATACAAACTAATGAATCGGTCTCATCGAGATCTATTCTTGATTAATCGTCACAGCAGACTGCTGCATGAACACGCGAGGTACCGCTATATACTATATATAAAGGAAAACCAAAAGTAAAAAGTGAAAAGTTGAAACTAAAAAGAAAATGTTGAAAACATATATTTCAAAAGGAAATTATTAATACATATCGAAAACCGGGTTGACTCGGGAAGCTTCAAACCCGGTGGATTGACCCGGTTTAATTTGACTCGTTTTCATAACCCGTCAGGTTGACTCGGTTTAAATAGACCCGTTTTTTTACCGGAACGGTTCAACCGGTTGAACCACCTGGGGCGAACCGGGTTTCAAAACATTATGTTTAAGCCCCAAATCTTCAAACTTTTATTATTTTTCGTTTATAACTCATAAACTTTTTTTAACACAAAATGATCTATTGCTATAAAATCTCGTTGCTATGTATGAGTACCCGTCTAGTTACTTTAAATATATAAAGAAAAGATTATTTAATGTCGCTATAAAATCTCGTTATCTGGTGAAAATGTGGCGCTCATACCGGTGATGTTGTAAGCGTTTAACCATTTTCGCGGCAGTTAGCATTTATATTTCAAGCTTGCACTTGTTATTCTAGTACAAAAACAAATAAGGTACTATCACAACCGTGACAAACTCAATCTTGAATACGACTATATGAACCAGAATGTATGTTCCTTGTCTAAGCCTAACCAGTATTCAATCATCAGGGGAGCTATTGCACATGTACAACATGTACATTCTCAGTGGCCAGGGGGATGAGGATTAAGAGTCGATATCGAGCCAGCTGCAAACGGACAAACTTTTTTTTTTTTTTTTTTTTTTTTTTTTTTTTTTTTTAACAAAAATCAGGTTCAAGTTTAAGACGTATGGCACTAAACTTTCACAATTAATTCAGTTCAGAACTTACTCCATGGTTTGAATTAGAATAGACCATTTTAGGTTACTTAAATATAGATTACACTGCACAATTTTTCATAAAATGATACTATGAATATCTAAAATCATCACAACACAAATATATCAGAACCACGTGCAAGTTAGAAATGTACTCCAGATGCCCAAAACATTAGTCAAAGCATGATACCTGGAGACTTATTTTTTTATACTCTTCAATTGAATATATATGATACTTATAGCCCGAATGAATTTGTTTTATTATACCAAAGGCAAAGAAAACTGAGACCCAACAACACATACTACTTGGAAGAATTTCCTTTAGCTTGATTATTATCATCGACCGAGGCTGCAAGGCTCTCTCTTTCATCAGAAGTTGCAGTGATAACCGGCATCCATACATCAGCGGTACTACTCAACAATGCCTTCACTTGTGGATCAGAAGCCATCGCTGAAGATATCATCTCATCCACATTGTCCAGCTTTGTAGATAACCTATCCAACTCCGAGGCTAGTTCTAGCTGATAATTCAACAAAACCATTGTTTTAAATTATTCAGAATATGGTGAGGAATGACTTCAAGGTTTGAGATTAATTACCTCGTCAAGAACTGGTGTAGACTTTGAAGGAACTTTGGTTACTTCTAACCCGAGAGCTTGGATTTTGGAGCATAATTCAACTTCTTCTTGATTACTTAAAGATTCCACCTGAACAATGTTTGACATAGCACTAGTTAATTTAGCAATATACAAAAAAAAGAGCCAACACAAACCGAGGAGTTAACTACAAGTGGCTATAACTTGCAACAAAACTGAATCACGTGGAGTGGGACCAATCGTGGAAAACTCTCGACTATGTTGCATCGGCCTACTATCAGGCCCAAAACCACTGTTTAATGTCCAATGTTATATTAGCCACAAGTTACAAAACTCTGAAAATATTTATATTGTTTTCATTTAACTGTTGTGAAATCAGGTATTTCTTCCATTATTGGAGTAATGTAGAGGTGGCAATTTTGAACCATACATAAGTAGAAGGGTCGATTTGGGTCCAACGGAAAAAGTTAGCTAGACTGGAATTGGGTTACGGGTCAAAGAGGTTGAAAGTCACCCAAGTGTATTAGAAATACACAAACCCACTTTGATTGTTTTCTTAAAATATTGCAAAACTACTGTAAAAGTGATGTGTTTGGACTTTGGAATCATATTTGAAGTTATCTTTAGGAAAAAAATTTATGGGTTGGGCTGGCCTGAACTAAGAAATTATCAAATTAACAGTTTGACCAGTTAACCATCCTGCCCGGCCTGCCCATTGTGTCGCCACCATGAGGATTATAACAGGAGTTCCTAAGTACACATGAAAAATTAATGGCACATGGGCAACAAATATTCAACCTCTTGACAATTCAGATACACTTTCTCTATCTACCTTCTATGAATACTATTACCAGTGACCAGTTACAGCCCTGCTAATTCCCATTCTAATGGCAGGAAAATTCCCAGTGGCATTCATTTTATTTCAGGTATAAACCATTAATCTTAGTCAGGAATATATGTGAGATGATGAGAACTAGTGAGCACAAAACTCGAGTCTGACTCAGTCTGTGCTTGGCTGACTAACCAAGCTGGGCGTGGGCCTAAGCTTGGTACCTTAACGAGGTTAAATAATTAGATGTATACAATTAACACCAGTCTTCGTCTATTGGACCTTTCTAAATAGAAATTTGAGTTTGAAGTATAAGAGAGTCTAAAGGAACCCATAGGAAGCAAACCTATTGACCCAAGCCAAGTTTCAAGCTTAGTATTCCAAGCTTGGAAGCCCTTAATAATTTTTTTACAAGATTAGAATCTCAAGTTCAAGTTGGCTCGCATACACTTCCAATCCACTTAATTTCCATTTCACCCCCATCTCTCAATAAGACCAAGAACTTCAAGTTAACTAGTCATTCGTCGAAATATGCATGCTACTTTATCTCATTCTTACATTCTAAAACTGACCTAAAATACTCATACATAGTGTAAAACACCTTTTGACATTTTGAAATATTTAAACCAACAAATGTCACAGACTACACATTTAATTAGATAGTATTCACGTGCAAGAATTTTGACATCTAGTAATTAAGTGAAAATGTTAAACCCAACTATCAAGTTTGCCAACTCAATATATCATGAGTCAACTAGACAGCCTGATACTATACTGTAAAATAAGTTAGATGATTGCGCCAATCGTAGCCTCTCAACACTTTATTCCATCTAAGAATAAAGTGTGAGATCCTTAGTGATGCCTCAAGCCCTCAAATCCTAACTTGTACAGAAAATACTTGTTCCATCCAAGCAACGATGAGTATATAATCTTAAGAAAATTGCATAAGAGTATAAGACAGTAACGTGCTTGAACAAATGGTGCACCTAAGTCATCGTACTTACTTTTGTTCCTAAAACTGGTTTTCTGTTAAGTATTGACCGTTAGAAGATTCTGTTTACCGGTTACTCATTCCATTAAAACATAGGGTGATTGTGTTATTGATTGCACCGGGGAAATGACAGTTGCTCCACAAAACACATTTTTCAGGGCCAAACATCAGATCAAAAGTAAGTATTAGCCACCCATCCCTCACACTTTCGAAACAAAGGCCCGTTTAGCGTCAAATACTTATAGAGACCGAGAAACAACATACACATGTGTTGGAACTTCATTTCAAACAGGAATGATCCCAACTCATATTCCGATATCAAACCTCTAACTCCATGATTCCAAACACTGCCTAATCAAAATCACAGTTCCACACATACAATCAAAACCCAAAATACCCAAATCATAAAACACATCAAAATCCCAAATTTAGGAGAAAAACATAAAATATGAAACATACCCACATCATTAAAATCATCATTATCCAATAAACTAGTAAAAGATCATTACTTTAAAACAAAAAAAAAAAAAAAAAAAAAGGAAAACCTGTTGTAGGAGATTAGAAAGAAGGCCAAAAAACTGAGTATCTGGAAGTGATAGTGATGATGATGATCCTTCTTCTTCTTCACCCATTTTTGTTATATTTCTTCAGATTTATTGATTTACAATTTTTTTTTTTTATCTATCTCTGATATATAATTTTGTTTGGTCTTGATTATTTGGATTTTTTTTTCAAGTTTTATACCCGACCCGATAATTTTTATTGAACTTTTACATGGGTTTGTACAGGATTTTGCAAAAAATGAAGTAAATTAGTACAAAAATAAATTATCGTAAAAAAAAGAAAAACTAATTTAAGAGGGAGGGTATGGTAACATGACATTCGCGTGTCTTTTTATCAAATCAGCGTCAACTTTTTATATTTCACATTCACACATAAAAAATACGTCTTAGTTGTTACATATGTTGTTTGCGTGCTGTTTCTCACTTTTTGAGCCACGCATTATTTTTTTTTCTTCAAGTTTTCACGCAAACTAAAAAATTCATTTATAAATAAAATTTTACAATACGAAATAAGAAAATACAATACGAAAAAAAATGTATGAAAAAAATACGAAAATTAAAAACACATACGAAACTTAAAAAATATGACAATAATTCAGGAAATTTTGTTGTTGTTGATATTTCTTCATGATTTCATCTTTTTGCCATTCAATGAACCTTGCTCGTTCCGGTGGCAAACTCGGGTCGGTTGGCATATTCAGAAACCTCAAATCTTCTATTTTATTATCACCTCGTCTTTTCTCCTCGCCAACTCATTTTGCATAGTGGTTGCAAGGTCCGACGGGGTTACTTCCGGCGGTGTTCAACGATGTTTCGATCTTGATTTCTTGAGGGACGTCTTTCCTTGCCCGGGTGGTCTTGCGTCGGGCGAATAGTTC